>OX387436.1:15087152-15447337 GCA_947563755.1 Lochmaea crataegi | reverse complement strand
AATTCAAAAAAAAAGAATCTAATATACAGGGCGATTCATTAGAAAATGCGCATAATGTAGAGGTGATTCTAAAAGAACCTTTATTTTAGCCGAGTGAGATAGACAATGCGTTGGGAGGAGCTTAAATTATAAATAAAAATCTTATACCAGGTCCAACCTTGAAAAAATTAAGAAGTTTTGACTCGAAACAACACCCTGTATATCAATATATTAAAAAATAAGTTAGACTGAAATGTATTTGGTGTTTTCGCATACAACTTTTTTTCTTATCAAATGACATGACATGCATTCCTTAAAAAAATTGTACCACCTACACCTATGGATTTGAAGCGAAAGACAGTTGAAAGTGTAAAGCAAAGTTTAAAAAAAAGTCAGACCCGTATGGCTTTGAAGTAGGGATGCGCGATACTATCCGATATTCCAGTGTATCGATACTTTTACTTCCGATACTCGATATTTTGTATCGATACATTCGAAGTATCGATAAATTTGTAGTGTATCGATACCTTGCGATACGGGATTTTTAGTGGTAGCAGCAAGTGTCGTTATCTATAGTGATGAGCGATATCGTGATTTTTGTAATCACGTTGTTCTTTTTTTAACGAAACTAAAAATAAAAAACGAAACATGCAGTTTTTTGCGTTTTTCGAGGTAATTTTGAGGTTATGTGGAAAAGTCACTGATGTAAAAGTTGTAGATTTTCTCAAGATCTACAACTTTTATAATCAACTTTTTATTCTCGGAACTCAACTTTGGACGGAAATCGCAATAATGTCTTTTTCCACCCCCCCCCAAAAAAGTGTTTTTCACCGAAAAAACGTCATAACTCGAAAAATTTCCAATATTTTAATTTGAAATTTTTTTTCATGGTTTGTGACTATGAAAGCTACTTTCTACTAAATTTTCATCAAAATCGAACATTTTTTAACGAAACCAAAACTAAAAAACGAAAAATGCAGTTTTTTGCGTTTTTCGAGCTAATTTTAGGGTTATGTGAAAAAGTCACCAATTAAAAAGTTGTAGATTTTACCTAATATCGATACTTTCTAGTGTATCGCGCAACCCTACTTTGAACTTCAAAGTTGAAAATTTTTCAAATCATTGGAATAATTTGTTTAATCATCCTGTATAATAAGGAGTAGGTTTTTTATTACTCTACATTCCTTTGTTTTAATTATACTTTGATCATATCGTTATCAGTCTATTATATTTACATTAATATAGTCTATATTTACCAGATTAGTTTAAGTTAGGTATACGCCGACGTTTGCACCCGATTGTCTACTTTTTTTGACGTAAAAAATGTCGTCATTAACAACAAAACTGAGAAACAAAAACTTATTTTTCTGTCCTCCGGCCGGAAAGCATCAACTTTCGGGCCGCCGCGTTAAACGAAGTTGCCGCTTTCCGGCTCCGTCGAACAGAAAAATAGTATACACAACTCGACCAGTAAGTAAAAAAGCCTCAGATCACCTGTTTGACAATTACATGTGAGCAAAGTGCCTCATTATTAATTCAAAAGTACTATAAATATAGGGTGAGTCTTCCATTTTTTCGATGTGGAATAAAATGATAAAACAGGTCGGTTTTACCAAAATTAAATCGACACGTCAAATTTAATAAGGTCGTAAAATTCGGCACAATGGTTAAGGATTAATTAATATGATAAGCCGGTGGCCAGTGTCGTGCAGTCAGTTTAAGGGTTTTGCCGAGTAGGGATGGGTCTTACAGTTTTTTTTATTGTATCATGTACGTTTAGTTCTATAGTCCTTGCTTTAAAAACTAAAACTCTTAATACTGGTAATTAATAATATGATACTTGCCTAACTTTTGCGATATTAATGGTTTATTGCTGCTTTATGGCTATCGACCCTTTCTTGTGCTCCTATGCAGTAGGAAATCTAGTATAGATATTTTTGCTGTTCTTATCATCTTTTCTCTTCTTGGTGTCATTTTTTCTTTTCCTTTCTTTTTCTTGGTTCTTTTCAGTTTGCTTGGTATTCCTCTCCATTCTCTTTTGTTTCCTTTCTTCATTTTCGCGAACTTCTTTATTTTTTTTGTCTTCCTTCCTTTGTTGGTAAGCCTCCCAATCTACCGAAGAGACAACAGCCGGAATTTTTTCTTTCAATTTTCGTTTATATGGATTATTTTCTGTTTGTTTAGGTTCCCAGAATAAATATTTTTTTGAAGTAGTATCGATATTAGATTGTGATTTTGTCGATTTATCAGGTGTTATGTCATTCAACTCAGATTTTTGGTTAGGTATTTGAGGATTCAAACTAGTAACAGATTCATATTGTTCCTTCTGCGTCTACTTTATTAACACTTTCCGGAACTATTTCAGAGGCTGAATTTTTGACAACTTTTCAAAAACTTTAACAATTTTTGACAATTATCAACTATTTTTCAGAATTTTGACAATTTTTAACAATAATTGTACATTTTTGACAGTTTTTGACAATCATTGACCTTTTTTGACAATCATTGACCATTTTTCAAAATTTTTGACAATTATTGACAGTTTTTGACCATTTTTCAGAATTATTGACCATTTCTGAGAGTTTTTGACAATTATTAACAATTTTTGTCAATTATTGACCGTTTTTGACAATTTTTCAAAATTTTTGACCATTTTTCAAAATTACTGTCAAAGTTTTTGACAATTTTTGACCATTTTTGATAGTTTTTGACAATTATTGGTCATTTTTGACAATTTTTAATAATAATTGTCGATTTTTGATCATTTTTGATAGTTTTTGACAATTATTGGTCATTTTTGACAGTTGTTGAAAATTTTCGACCATTTTTCAAATTTTTTCCAAAATTTTTGACAATTGACCATTTTTACAGTTTTTGACCATTTTTCAAATTTTTTAAAAAGTTTTTGACAATTATCGACCATTTTTGACAATTATTGACAATTTTTGACCATTTTTCAATTTTTTTTTTAAATTTTAACAATTATTGATAACTTTTGACAGTTTTTGACATTTATTGACCATTTCTTAAAATTCTGACAAATATTGACCATTTTTGACAATTATTGACCATTTTGACTGTTTTTCAAAATTAGTGACCATTTTTCCAAATTTTTGATAATAATTGACCATTTTTCAAAATGATGACAACTTTTAACCATTTTTGACAGTTTTAGACAATAATTATCCATTTTTAACAGTTTTAAACAATAATTGACAATTTTTAACCATTTTTGATAGTTTTTGACAATTTTTCCAAATTTTTGACCATTTTTACCATATTTCAAAATTTTTGACAACTTTTCAAAAACTTTCAGAACTTTTCAAAAACTTTAACAATTTTTGACAATTATCAACTATTTTTCAGAATTTTGACAATTATCAACTATTTTTCAGAATTTTGACAATTTTTAACAATAATTGTCCATTTTTGACAGTTTTTGAGAATTTTTGGCCATTTTTGACAATTATTGGTCATTTTGACAATTTTTAAAAATAATTGTCCATTTTTGACAATTTTTGATCATTTTTGACAATTATTGGTCATTTTTGACAATTATTGTCAATTTTTGAAAAATTCTGACCATTTTTCAAATTATTTTGAAATTTTTGACGGTTATCAACCATTTTTCAAAATTTTAACAAATATTGACAGTTTTAGACAGTTTTTGACAATTATTGACCATTTCTCAAAATTCTGACAGTTATTGACCATTTCTCAGAATTCTGACAATTTTTGACCATTTTTGATAATTATTGACCATTTTTCAAAATGATGACAACTTTTAACCATTTTTGACAGTTTTAGACAATAATTGTCCATTTTTAACAGTTTTTAACAATAATTGACAATTTTTTACCATTTTTGATAGTTTTTGACCATTTTTGATAGTTTTTGACCATTTTTGACAATTTTTCGAAATTTTAGACCATTTTTGATAATTATTGACAATTGTTGACAATTATCAACTATTTTTCAGAATTTTTAACAATAATTGTCCATTTTTGCCAGTTTTTGAGAATTTTTGACCATTTTTGTTAGTTTTTGAGAATTATTGGTAATTTTTTACAATTTTTAACAATAATTGTCCATTTTTGACCATTTTTGATAGTTGTTGACAATTATTGGCCATTTTTGATAATTTTTCAAAATTATTGACCATTTTTGACAATTATCGACAATTTTTAAAATTATCGACAATTTTTAAAATTTTAACAATTATTGACCAATTTTGACAATAATTGACCATTTTTGACAAATTTTGACAAATTTTGACAATTTTTGATAATTTTTGACAATTTTTAAAAATTTTTGACCATTTTTCAAAAAAAATTTAAAGTTTTTGGCAATTATCGACCATTTTTGACAATTAGTGAACATTTTTGATAATTTTTGAAAAATTTTGACCATATTTCAAATTTTTTAAAAAAAATTTGACAATTATCTACCATTTTTCAAAATTTTAACAATTATTGACACTTTTTGACAATAATTGAACATTTTTGACAGTTTTTGACAATTATTGACCATTTTTGACCATATTTCAAAAATTTTGACAATTTTCATATAATTTTATTTGATTTTTAATCTGATAAATTGTTAATTAATGAATCTCTTAGGTTTATTACCGGAATATGAAAAGCATGTACTTTTTAAAATAATACAAAAAAAATCGATTTTTGCGTAGAAATCTATTTACTTTTTATTAAAATAGATTTTTATCAAATCGATTAATTTTGAATAAAGAAAAATCGATTTTTATTTAATCGATTCTTTTCCATTAATCTCACATCCCTATAATATTCTAAAAGCTCTCATGCAATTAGAAGAAGTGACAAGTAACGAGCGTTGTTGCCGGATGTTTAAGTAATTCTTCAAAGTCAGCAAATTTTATAATAGGTGACATTGGGGATAAGTGGTAGAATATTTTTGTTGTGTCCAGTACACAACAAAAATAAACTTATTATGTATAATTATTTTTATTTGTATTTTTTAATTTTTGGAAATAAAAGATGTTTTCTATTATTATTATTATTATTATTATTATACTTAATACAATACAAAAACTTTCAAAACTGACGAAATTAGGGTAACCGACGAAAATAGGGTCACTTACCTTAGTCTATTTTAGCTAAAAATTAAAAAAATATCTTAGAGCGAAATAACTTCTACTTTTGTTTGATATTTTTATTTGAATTCGATATTTTCAACTCGTTTTTCACACTTTACATAAACGTGATCGTATAAGGTTAAGATCTACAGACACACACACACACACTCATACGCAATGAATGGGTGATTTGCACCTGCGAACCTGTTAGTAACATTGCATTCTTTTACTAAATTAAAAATTATAATCATTTCCCAATCATTATTCCAACCGATAACAATCTAATGCTTTATAACGCGATGCCTGGATATTCACCAGTAGCGGAGACGCACCTAACTATTGAAGGTAATAAAATCAACTATTGTTATTTTTTTATCGACGTCAAAAAGGTAGTGGCGCCCTCAATTTTTAAAAGGCTATTGGCTACCAATTTTCGCCGTGAAAACCTTTAGCAGTAACTTGAGTTTGGCACCTTTCATTCTATACTACCGATAGTATCTACAAAAATAAAACTATCCAGATGCAAGGTTCGGTAATAACCTGATAAGTAAACACAAGTTGAGCTTCTACTTGATCTATTTTGACTTCAGTCAGCCCAACTGACCTCAGTAGAGTTCAAGTTATAATTATATTTCTAAAATGTCTAGTCATGTGTCGTCCTAATCAAAACTATATATTGTTATAGTATGAATAGGTACTTAATAATAAATTTAAATATTGAATAATCATATAATTTAATTGATACTTGTACAACCAACTCTATCATTTGAGATCCAGAATCATTTATTTTCCGTAGTGGAAGAATATAAAATATATTCAATAAGTCCGTCACAAGCCTAAAATATACAAAAGTTGGAAACATTTAGAAAGAAAAAGAATAATATGTAAAATTAGTTTTTGATACACCCTGTATACTGAATAATTAAAGTCATACAATGACAAACAGTAAAACAGGAACACAAACTTTAAAATAAAATATTAACAAAGTACCAACTAAAAAAGTAGCCCAGAATTTCTGTCCAGGGCCACCACATTGAAATTCAGTGTGACCTTCAAGAGAAGAAAAGAAATGAATACGTTAATTACGAAAGACAATCAGGTATCATTTATCTATATAATTTAATGTTGAATTTATTGATGTCTAAAATTTAAATTGTTCATATTTTAAAAAGTATTACATAAGATGATACTTTCAAAAGAATCAAAAAGGCATTGACCATCATTGATTCCATTTATTATTCTAGAACGTTGTCAAATGTCACTTCTTCACGTATAAAATCAATCATCTTTTTTGTCGTTTTTTAAAACCATAGACTCTGATAAATATAATCTTAATTTTGTTGTAAATGAATTTTAAATAAGAAAATAAATAGTGTTAATGATTTTTGAATATTTTTGAAAAGGTAATTAAGCAGTTAAGCAAAGTTAAAGAATAAACCAAATGTTTCATTTATTTAAAATTGAATGTGTTTATTTTTGTATATATGATATATTTTACAATCAACACAGGCTGTCAACGTTGGATCTTTTTGAAGGTCAAAGGACAGAGTTGGCCTCTCAAACAAAGAATATAATTCCCTGAGATAGCTTAAACAAAATTACAAAATAATATTCAAATAATATAATAAAGAGTGTCATAATAATCATAATAGAAAAATATTAAAATAAAAAAATAAATATTTTGATAATTTCCGACTGAGCTAGATTGATATAAATAATGATAAGTATTAAACTAAAATAAATAAAATTTAATTTATAATAAGGTATGGAATTGATATAGATCAACAATTCAAAACCATTTCAATATATTTATTATGGTGCTTTTTTTTGGACTATTTTTTTTTCGGTCCCATCGTAAAATTTTGTTGGAAATACCAAAAAAAAATTGCTTGAAAGTTTGAGCCCTAGACCAAGGCGTGTAAAGATTTCCCATTGAAAATACACGAAAACTCTGATTTTTTATCTTTGAATTTCTTTAAAAATTTAAAATTAAATTTAAATTTCTTTAAAAATTGTCAAAAATGGTCAATAATAATTGTCAAAAACTGTAAAAAATGGTCATTAATTGTAAAAAATGGTCAATAATTGTCAAAAATGGTCAATAATTGTCAAACATTGTCAAAATTTTGAAAAATGGTCAATAATTATCAAAAACTGTCAAAAATGGACTCAAATGGTCAATAATTGTCAAAAACTGTCAAAAATGATCGATCATTTTGAAAAATGGTCAAAAATTTTGAAAAATTGTCAAAAATGGTCAATAATTGTCAAAAATTGTTAATAATTGTCAAAAACTCTCAGAAATGGTCGATAATTTTGAAAAATGGTCAAAAATTTTAAAAAATTGTCAAAAACGGTCAATAATAATTGTCAAAAACTGTAAAAAATGGTCAATAATTTTCAAAAATGGCCAATAATTGTCATGGATGCCGAAAATTATCGTATAACCTTGTACTAGTTCTTCTTCTTACAAATATATTGTTTCGGCGCCCATGATTCTCGTATGTAAAAAAATACAATTAATATACCTAAGCAATGCAGAAATGAGATTGAAAAAAATTATTAATTCACACAAACGAATGAGATATTGTATTCAATATTAATGATCTATAAATAATATAATCAATGGGTGAATGTCCAATGCATTTTCTGTTATTTCCTTACATGGATGAAAGTCTATTACCGTTTTTTTTTAAATTACCTTATAAGTACACAAGACTTATTATATTTTGCATTTTTTTATATTCTGTTGTTTAGTAAGAGACCAGATTTCAGCGAAACTCAACTACGAAATATAACGGTTGTTTTTGGTATGTTATTCTTTGAAAAACACTAAAAATATGTTAATTGGGGATTTTTTGAATAAAAAACGCTCAACCATCGTTAGGCAAATTTACCCGCCAAAATACAAAATTAATGACCGGTGTGAAGATAGCAGCCAATTTTAGCTGCAAAAATGTTGAGAACTGCTCAATTCGCTTTATCAGTGGCGTGCAGAATATATATTGAATCGAATTCAAATTTCGGAGAACCACCTTGATATTCAATGAGTAGGGATATATTGGTGGAGAGGACACAATGTTTGGAGGGAGTTTGCTTACGATGGGGAACAAGGGTTGAAACGTCACCCCTAAAACTAAAATAAATTGTAAATTCCAAAAGAAACGAGAAGTTAATATTTCCATTTTATTTCAATTTTAGGGGTGACGTTGCAACCCTTGTTCCCCATCGTAAGCAAATTTCCTTCGAACAGTATGTTTTTAACATTATTATGCTTCTACCCTTCAAATATTAACTTGGCTTCTTGTTTCCTTTGGAAGTTACAATTTATTTCCGATTCGAAAAAAATCTATAGTTTTCGGTACTATATCGTTAGTTGAGATGTTTAGGTGAAAAATATAAATATATTTTGAAAGCTGATATGGAATAAAAATGCGATCAAAAAATGGGACAGAGAGAGAGAGAGAGAGAGAGAGAGATGAGAGCGAGAGAGTGAAAAAGAGAGAGAGAGAGAGAGAGAGAGAGAGAGAGATGGGAGCGAGAGAGTGAAAAAGAGAGAGAGATGGGAGAGAGAGAAAGACAGATAATAGAGATGGGACAGACAGAAACAAAGATGAGAGAGAGAGGGATGGAAGAAAGAGGGAGAGATGGGAGAGAGAGAGAGAGATGGAAAAGGGAGAGATAGGAAAGAGAGAGATGCAAGAGAGAAAGAAAGATGAGAGACAGGGAGAGAGATGGCAGAGACAGATATGGAAGAAATAGAGAGAGAGAGAGATGGGAGATCGAGAGAGAAGGAAGAGAAAGAGAGAAAGACGGGAGAGAAAGAGGGTGTATTGCGTGTGAATACAATCATTATTTTAAACTGTCAGAATCTAAGACGGATTCGGTAAGGTTCGAGACCCTCGAAATTTTGTAACGCTTTTTTTTCTTATTAGAAAAGCCCCCCATTGCTTATAGAACATTTTAAAAGGAAAAAATTCACTTTTGGAACAGAAAATTGCTATTAAAAGTACTAAAAATCCGCCTTTTTTTTCAATTTCTGATAATTACTGAGAATTTTTGACAATTATTGACCATTTTTGACAATTATTGACCTTTTTTGACCATCTTTCAAAATTTTGACAATTATTGGACCTTTTTTTCACAATTATTGACCTTTTTGACCAATTTTCAAAATTGTGACAATTATTGTCTTTTTTGGACAATTATTGACCATTTTTGACAATTATTGACAGTTTTTGACCATTTTTCAAAATTATTGACCATTCCTGAGAGTTTTTGACAATTATCAACAATTATTGACCATTTTAGACAATTTTTCAAAATGATCGATCATTTTTGACAGTTTTTGACAATTATTGACAATTATTGACAATTATTGACCATTAGTGTCAATTTTTGATAATTATTGACCATTTTTCAAAATTTTGACAATGTTTGACAATTATTGACCATTTTTGAAAATTATTGACCATTTTTTACAGTTTTTGACAATTATTATTGACCGTTTTTGACAATTTTTTAAAATTCTTGACCCTTTTTCAAAATTATCGACCATTTCTGAGAGTTTTTGACAATTATTAACAATTTTTGACAATGATTGACCATTTTTGACAATTTTTCAAAATTTTTGACCATTTTTCAAAATGATCGATCATTTTTGACAGTTTTTGACAATTATTGACCATTTGAGTCCATTTTTGACAGTTTTTGATAATTATTGACCATTTTCCAAAATTTTGACAATGTTTGACAATTATTGACCATTATTGACCATTTTTGACAATTTTTCAAAATTTCTGACAATTTTTTAAAATTTTTGACCATTTTTCAAAATTATCGACCATTTCTGAGAGTTTTTGACAATTATTAACAATTATTGACCATTTTAGACAATTTTTCAAAATGATCGATCATTTTTGACAGTTTTTGACAATTATTGACAATTATTGACAATTATTGACCATTAGTGTCAATTTTTGATAATTATTGACCATTTTTCAAAATTTTGACAATGTTTGACAATTATTGACCATTTTTGAAAATTATTGACCATTTTTTACAGTTTTTGACAATTATTATTGACCGTTTTTGACAATTTTTTAAAATTCTTGACCCTTTTTCAAAATTATCGACCATTTCTGAGAGTTTTTGACAATTATTAACAATTTTTGACAATGATTGACCATTTTTGACAATTTTTCAAAATTTTTGACCATTTTTCAAAATGATCGATCATTTTTGACAGTTTTTGACAATTATTGACCATTTGAGTCCATTTTTGACAGTTTTTGATAATTATTGACCATTTTCCAAAATTTTGACAATGTTTGACAATTATTGACCATTATTGACCATTTTTGACAATTTTTCAAAATTTCTGACAATTTTTTAAAATTTTTGACCATTTTTCAAAATTATCGACCATTTCTGAGAGTTTTTGACAATTATTAACAATTTTTGACAATTATTGACCATTTTTTACAATTTTTCAAAATTTTTGACCATTTTTCAAAATGATCGATTATTTTTGACAGTTTTTTACAATTATTGACAGTTTTTGACAATTATTACCATTTGTGACCATTTTTGACAGTTTTTGATAATCATTGACCATTTTTCAAAATTTTGACAATGCTTGACAATTATTGACCATTTTTGACAATTAATGACCATTTTTTACAGTTTTTGACAATTATTATTGACCATTTTTGACAATTTTTCAAAACGTGAGTAATTTTGTTTATAAATACCTTTAACTTATATGCAAAAAACAGCAACTTCACAAGTTTGTGTGTATATTAAATTTAATTCTAAACAACTTGAATTTTATAAACTTTCTGGCTAGTGCAGGTACAACTCTGCGTAGACTCGACCGCCTGCTGATAACTCAAGTGCTGCGTGATTTATGACCTTTTTAGATGTCTGGTCGTACTTTACGAGCGGAGTTAGTAGTATACAGACTGGACTCTCTTTGCAGTGAATTATTTAATTATTATTACGGGATATTTATTGAAAAGAAAATGCCGCGAATGTGTTGTGTGCATGTAATCTAAAAATATTTTTTTAAACATATCATTTACGTATCCTTGTAAAAATTTTCTATTAAGTTATTTCTTATTTAATAATAAAAGTTTATAAATCCCTCGTAGATCCGTAATCGGTAAAATTAATATACTAAAACTAAATATTATTTTAACATCCAAACATTTCAGTTATAAAATAATCTTACTATTAGGCATTATCTTTTCGAAGAAAAGAGTACGTCTACCCAGTGTGGGATTTTCTCTTGAATCAATCATGTTGGTGTTAAGTTGAAACGAAATATCTTGGGATGGAGTATACTTTGCATAGCAAAACAATATCGTTTTTCTAACAACGTACATTTTTATCAGCACCCGTACCAAACACTCCATCTATAATTCAACCAGCTATGAAGGTAGTAATTCACGCGTATATACGACACACGTGTGTTTTAACTACCGTTTTTCGGCATGTCTTTATCAGCGCCACATGAAAGTGCCGACAACGAGTGAACCTACATTGTCTATGTACGGTGACCAGACTGAGCACGAATTTATTTGGATTGACCGACAATATTTGGCTCGGTCCGAGGCCGTGCGCCGAACAACTCAAGGTCAAGGCAGTTTGCCTCATTCGCGTTCGTGCTCAAGTCTCTACGCGGCTTAAGAACTCTTAAAATACCAGTATTCTACTTACTGTTGGAAATTATTGTTAATATTATACAACATTTTATATTTTATCAAAACAAGGTTAAAAACATTAAAAACCAGTTAAATTATTATCTTTCTTAAAATAAACAATAGCACATCCTACGGCACTAAACTTTCTACATAATCTTATCCTAAATACATTTTTTTTAGTACCTTTTAGTACCTATGTTTGTTTGGTTACACCTAAGGAGATATTTATCTTTTTTTTTTGTAATAACTTGTTAACAAATAAACAAACAAATTATTTTTTTTGTTAGCTTTAACTACTTACTCACGACACGTTAATATACGAAGGTATCACGAAATTTTTGTCTATACTACAGATAGTACTAAAAAGTACCACCACCCCGAACTGTACCGATAATATGAGTGTTGGTAAGTTCGCCAAGAAACCTTTTCAGGTATAAAATTCAACATGTAATTTGGTCAAAACTCACCCTTTTCAGATTATTTATTAGAGCCTTGTACTACAGATCAAAATTGATCCACGTTCATTTTTTTTCAGCCTTATTGAACTATATAGATCAAACGTAGTACTAGGAATATTTGATGATGATCTGCGATTAACTTTGAACTTTAATTAAACTAGCTCCGTACAACGAGGCCTAGGTAGTTCTTACTTTGCTATTGGCATTTAAAGTTGCAGTTTTTCAATTTTTTCAACACTGTATACCTTCTTCAATAATCGCAACTAATCCATGATATTTACAACCCCAAATATGGACGTTCCTAAACTCGTATACGAGCAGGTAGCAACCGATAATCCTACCCTTAAACTTGTCCCTGAGTTAGTGTTGAGCAAAGTAAGATCAAGACCAAGACTTGGACAATCTTGGTCTTGGTGTTGGTCTTGCAGACCTACATGTGCGCAACTGCATCTTGCTATTGAACATGGCTTCTCACTTGAACAGCTACGTCTTAAACTTTTTAGCAATTCTGGTGGTATTATCGATAATTTTCGATAGTTTTACATCGGTAAAGTTGATATCTGACATCTCTATCACTCTGTTGTTTATATATAATTGTCAAAATTTCGAAAAATGATCAATGATTGTCAAAATTTTGAAAAATGGTCAATGATTGTCAAAATTTTGAAAAACGGTCAATGATTGTCAAAATTTTTAAAAATAGTCAATGATTGTCAAAATTTTTGATAAATTGTCAAAATTGGTCAATAATTGTCAAAAATGGTCAATAATTGCTAAAATATGGAAAAATGCTCAAAATTTTTAAAAAATTGTCAATAATTGTCAATAATTGTCAAATATTTTCAAAAATAAAAACGGTCTGAAACGGACAAAATTTTTGAAAAATTCTCAAAACTGACAAAATTGGTCAATAATTGTTAAAAATGGTCAATAATTGTTAAAATGTGGAAAAATGGTCAAAATTTTTAAAAAAATATTGAAAAAATGATCAATAATTGTCAAATATTTTCAAAAATGGTTAAAAACGGTCTAAAATGGACAATATTTTTGAAAAATTGTCAATAATTGTCAAATATTTTCAAAAATGGTTAAAAACGGTTTAAAATGGACAATATTTTTGAAAAATTGTCAATAATTGTCAAATATTTTCAAAAATGGTTAAAAACTTTCTAAAACGGACAAAAATTTTTAAAAATTGTCAAAACTGACAAAATTGGTCAATAATTGTTAAAATTTGGAAAAATTGTCAAAAATGGTCAATAATTGTCTAAATTTTGAAAAATGGTCGAAATTTTTGAAAAATTGTCAAAAATTTTCAAAAACGGTTTAAAATGGTCAAAATTTTTGAAAAATTGTAAAAAATCGTCAATTATTGTCAAAAATGGTCAATAATTGTCTAAATTTTGAAAAATGGTCGAAATTTTTGAAAAATTGTCAAAAATTTTCAAAAACGGTTTAAAATGGTCAAAATTTTTGAAAAATTGTAAAAAATGGTCAATTATTGTCAAAATTGGTTAATAATTGTCGAAAATGGTCAATAATTGTTAAAATATGGAATAATGGTCAAAATTTTTAAAAAAATATTGAAAAAATGATCAATAATTGTCAAATATTTTCAATAATGGTTAAAAACGGTCTAAAACGGACAAAATTTTTGAAAAATTGTCAGAACTGACAAAATTGGTCAATAATTGTCTAAAATGGTCAATAATTGTTAAAATTTGGAAAAATTGTCAAAAATGGTCAATAATTGTCAAATGTTGTCTAAATTTTGAAAAATGGTCGAAATTTTTCAAAAATGAATAAAAACGTTTCAAAATGGTCGAAATTTTTCAAAAATGATTAAAAACGTTTTAAAATGGTCAAAATTTTTGAAAAATTGTAAAAATTGGTCAATAATTGTCAAAAACTGTCAAAATTGGTCAATAATTGTCAAAAATGGTCAATAATTGTTAAAATTTGGAGAAAAGGTCAAAAAATTTGATAAAAAGGGCAAATAATGTCCAAATTTTGAAAAAATGGTCCAGATTTTTGAAAAATTGTCAAAAATGGTATAATGAGAAAAAAATGCCTACAATATTCCGAGGATCGTGAACCTTACCGAATCCGAAAAGTTAAAAATAATGATTGTAATCACACGCAATACATTCTCTTTCTCTCCCGTCTTTCTCTTCCTTCTCTCTCTCTCTCTCTATGTCCCATCTCTCTCTCATTTTTCTTTCTTTCTCTCTATCATTTTTGTTCCCCCTCTCCCATCTCTCGCATCTTTCTTTTTCTCTCCTCTTTCTCTCTCTTTCCTATATCTCTCTCATCTTTCTCTTTCTCCCATATCTCTCTCTCTCTCTCCCATCTCTCTCTTTTTTTCCTATCTCTCTCTCTTTCCTAACTCTCTTTCTCTCTCTTTCCTATCTCTTTCTCTCCCATCTCTCTCTCTCTCTATCTCTTTCCTAACTCTCTCCCTTTCTCTCTCTCTCTCTCTCTCTCTTTCAAAATAAATTCTTCTCTCCAAACATCTCAACTATATCGATATATAGTACCGAAAACTATGTATCGATTTTTTTGGATTGTCAAAAATATCGATAGTTATCGATAGATCATCGATAGTTCTCCAATCCTAGGTTATAATATGTTATACAGTGTATTTAAAATGTACCACCACCGTACACTAACTAACGACAAGTAAATTCACTTCGTCGATTCAGCGGTTACCGAAAATTTCCTTATCGTCCGGTGAGTTTAAATCGAGAAAATGTTGAGTACAGGGGTAGCGCGCACTGTTGATGTGATGCTGATGGGAATTTCGGAAATATACCTAATTACTGCTTTATGTTATCGTTTTTGTGAGCATGTCATTGTTTTTGCGTGAATATTAAAATATTTATACATATTTTTATTATAAATTTTGTATTTAGTCACTGTAAATCAGTACATACACGTATTTAACCACACGTCTGTCCCTCGTAATTGTTGTATTATAACGAGCGAGTACGACGCCAGAGAAACGATGTACCAAAATTTTCAAACGATCCGACGCAAGTGAATTTACTTGTCGTAAGTTAGTGTACGGTGGTACCACCAAATCTTAATGAGTTCAACGCAAAAATTTTAAATTAATCTTTTACAGCCATACGCCTGTGATGGTCGTTTGTATCATAATTCACTAGATATGCTTCCTTATCTAAGAAAACGTATACAGGGAGAATCCAAACTCGAATACAGCGGTGTCACAATTTTTTTTAAACGGTACACCCTGTATTTTATATCGGTTGTTTTTGATCTGATTAATTTGTGAAGTGGCCTCCATATTTACCCGAACTAGATGTAATTTGTAAAATATGTACACTGATCCTTTCCAATCTATCTATCTGTTTATGTATTCAAATAAAAACTAATATCTCTTTTTATATCGAACATATTTGTAAAAAAATACCTGATTAATGCGTAATAATTTTAATAACAAATAACAGAAAACAGGAAATTTCAAATAATATTAAAAGCATGAAGTTTTGTAATTCCTAAATGCTTCGTGACTGTTTACATAAACTTATTGCATGCACTGAATATACGAAGAATTCGAAGAATGTATCGAATTTTTTATTACATAGTAGCGATTATATGAGAAAGTTGATGGATCTAAAATTTTAAGTTACAACAAACTGTTTTTTTTTCTACCGTCAAAAAAATCCGGCCAAAAAATTTGACTTGTTTTCATATTATTTTTATTTATTTTTTGTGAACCGTTAGTTAATTCCTCTGTACCAATCTACGGAACTGTACACAAGCTGGCAACGTAGCTCGTCCGAGCTAAGTGATGGCAGGCTAGACTAGATCGACGCGACCGAGACGGGACGTTTCTAGAAAAGAGAAGACACGAGCAGGTGATTCTCGGCTTTTCGAACGCCCGGTAAGCGGCATTGCCACGGTTATACGGGAAACTTTTAGGAGGCGGATTTACCATTATATAAGTTAGAATTCTTTTAGTTTAGTACGAGCTATTGTAAGGATAAGTTCCGAAATCAAAGTTTAGTGGTAAAAGTTGTACCAGGTGTTGTTATTGGACGGATCCAGAATAATTAATCGTAATTTCACTGTAAGAGGTCAATATTTTGATAAACATAAACTTCTTGATAAAACCTCTTTGTTAAAAGGGTTAAATCTTCATATTTTGAGTTAAAGTTTCTCCAGCTACTATATAGACAATTCTTAATGAAACACACTGTATAATGATGCTTGTGCTTCCAAATATTTTATCAAATTTTTAAAGTTTTTTATTTCTAATCCGTACTCTTCTTTCCCAGTCCCTTTGAATTTAGCTACTGGTATAAACTAGGGATGTTAAAAAATAATCGATTTTTATATTCTTATAATCGATTTTTATAGTAGTATTAATCGATTTTTAGTGAATCGATTATATAAATTACGTGTTTAAATCGATCTATGCGACGGATGATAAAATATTACAGTAAGTTACAATTTTATGACAATTTTTTTTATTTGATTTATAATCGTTTTTGAGACAGTAAGTTTGTCATTTTGTAGGGATGCTCATCATTTCATTTTTATTATAATAAATAAAACGTTTAATAGTACTAAAATTTGTACATCAATAATGCTTTTTGGTTTCCTAATTCCTTACCTTGAAATTTTAAAGCAAAATTGCCTTTAATTTTTAGTTTTGAATTGGTTATTTTTTTATTCATATAATTTTATTTGATTTTTTATCTGATAAATTGTTAATATGAATCTCTTAAGTTTATTATTGGAATATGAAAAGCATGTATTTTTAAATAATACAAAAAAAATCGATTTTTTCGCATAAATCGATTTATTTTTATTAAAATCTATTTTAAACACATCGATTAAATTTGAATAAAGAAAAATCGATTTTTATTCAATCGATTCTTTTCCATTAATCTCACATCACTAGTATAAACCAAAAAAAGTAGAACGTGTCGCGGGACACACGGTAGGAACTTTAGTTTTAATTAGTAGTTAGTAGATAATAATTATTATTGACCATTTTTGACAATTTTTCAAAAATTTTGACCATTTTTCAAAATTTTGACAATTTTTGATAATTATTGACCATTTTTGACAATTTTTCAAACATTTGGACCATTTTTGACAATTTTTCAAAATTGTTGACCATTTTTCAAAATGTTGACAATCATTAACCATTTTTGACAATTATTGACCATTTTTCAAAATTTTTGACAATTTTAGACAATTGATGACCATTTTTGACCATATTTCAAATTTTTTTAACAATTTTTGATCATTATTTACCATATTTGACAAATTTTTCAAACATTTTGACCACCATTTTTGACAATTCTTCAAAATTGTTGTCCATTTTTCAAAATTTTGACAAACATTAACCATTTTTGACTATTTGTTAAAATTTTGACAACTTTTGACAATTATTGATCATTTTTCAAAGATTTTGACAATTTTAGACCATATTTCAAAATTTTTGACAATTATTGATAATTTTTGGCAATTTTTCAAAAATTTTGATAATTTTTGACAATTTTCCAAAAATGTTGACCATCATTGACCATTTTTGACAATTATTGACTATTTTTCAAAATTTTGACAACTTTTGACAATTATTGACCATATTTCAAATTTTTTTAACAATTTTTGATAATTATTTACCATTTTTGACAATTTTTCAAAATTGTTGACCATTTTTCAAAATGTTGACACTCCTTAACCATTTTTGACAATTATTTACCATTTTTCAAAAATTTTGACAATTTTAGACAATTATTAACCATTTTTGTCCATATTTCAAGAATTTCAACATTTTTTGATAATTATTGACCATTTTTGACAATTTTCCAAAAATTTTGACCATCATTGACCATTTTTGACAATTATTGACTATTTTTCAAAATTTTGACAACTTTTGACAATTATTGACCATTTTTGACGATATTTCAAAAATTTTAACATTCTTTGATAATTATTGACTATTTGTCAAAATTTTGACAACTTTTGACAATTAATGATCATTTTTCAAAGATTTTGACAATTTTAGACCATTTTTGACCATACTTCAAAATTTTTGAACATTTTTCAAAATTATTGACCATTTCTGACAGTTTTTGACAATTATTAACAATTATTGACTATTTGTCAAAATTTTGACAACTTTCGACAATTATTGACCATTTTTCAAAAATTTTGACAATTTTAGACAATCATTAACAATTTTGACTATTTGTCAAAATTTTGACAACTTTTGACAATTATTGACCATTTTTCAAAAATTTTGACAATTTTAGACAATTATTGACCATTTTTGACCATATTTAAAAAATTTTAACAATTTTTGATAATTATTGACCATTTTTGACAATTTTCCAAAAATTTTGACCATCATTGACTATTTTTTAAAATTTTGACAACTTTTGACAATTATTATTGACCATTTTTGACCATATTTCAAATTTTTTTAACAATTTTTGATGATTATTTACCATTTTTGACAATTTTTCAAACATTTTGACCATTTTTCAAAATTTTGACAATCATTAACCATTTTTGACATTTATTGACTATTTGTCAAAATTTTGACAACTTCTGACAATTATTGACTATTTGTCAAAATTTTGACAACTTTTGACAATTATTGACCATTTTTCAAAAATTTTGACAATTTTAGACAATTATTGACCATATTTAAAAAATTTTAACTATTTTTGATAATTATTGACCATTTTTGACAATTTTCCAAAAATTTTGACCATCATTGACTATTTTTTAAAATTTTGACAACTTTTGACAATTATTATTGACCATTTTTGACCATATTTCAAATTTTCTTAACAATTTTTGATGATTATTTACCATTTTTGACCATTTTTCAAAATTTTGACAATCATTCATCATTTTTGACAATTATTGACTATTTGTCAAAATTTTGACAACTTTTTACAATTATTGACTATTTGTCAAAATTTTTGACAACTTTTGACAATTATTGACTATTTTTGACTAATTTCTCAAAAATTTTGACCATTTTTAACAATTTTTCAAATTTTTTGACAGTTTTTGATAATTATTGAGAATTTTTGACCCTTCCCTGACAATTATTGACCATTTTTGACAATATTTCATAAATTTTGACAATTCTTGATAATTATTGACCATGTACTTTTAAATAAAACAAAAAAATCGTTTTATTCGCAGAAATCCATTTATTTTTATTAAAATCTATTGTAGACAAATCGATTAATTTTGAATAAAGAAAAATCGATTTTCATTTAATCGATTCCAATAATATGTCGACTGATATTATTTGATTCCGGTACTGCACGGAACCGTTACTTTAGGTAACCGTTATATAATTGCAAGTAACTCGTATGCAAATATGGTCAGTGAAACACACCATGGACTACCATGATGATGGTTTTTTGAGCAGATCATTAAAGATTAATCATCAATAATTAAAAATTCTCATTTCTTTTCCGTTACGCTCAAGTGAGATCGTTAGGTACATGATTAGATTGTGTGGCCATAGTTTATTTTTATTTTTTTTAATAACTGCGGATATGGCTGGAGATCTCGGTAATGATCGGCTTGGTCAGTTGTGAATCTTTTAATTTAGAAATTTATAGGAGATTTCTTGAGATTTCATTTAAAATGTTTCATCGAATAACAGTCGCGGTTAATGGTAACTTATAATACCGACCCGAACATCGACAGGTGGGAACCGTCGTAGCGCTGGTTTTAGCGTAAGGGCTTGTAACTGAGGGATCCCGGGATCGATTCCCCGACGGTTTCGCTTGTTCAATTTTCGGAATATGTAGCTTATAGTTGGATTTGAGTCGATTTGGTTGAAATAAATTTCACTTATAGACCGGTAGCCCTATAGACCTCACTAAACTATACGTAAATTTTGCAAACAATTAAAATTTAAAAAATCACACGGGACGAAACCACTAGCGAGGTCGATGAAACTGATACATATTTTTCTCCGTATGAAAGGGCCCACAGTACCGTATTTCCGGTGCTATTCAATATCCTTGTTTAAGTAGTGCAGAAATCGGATTTCATTGATTGCATTTTTATTTTGTTTATTCGAACACACAAGCTCATTTTACAAACAAAAACAAAATATTAACGTGTCGCGTAACAAACAAAATAAAATATAATTTAGGAAAAACCGAAAAAAAAAGAGAAGAAGATCTGGCCCGTTGGAAAGATTAGGACTAAAGTTTATTCATAAATGGTACAGAGTAATAAATCTTCGTGACCCTTGCAAAAACAATACAGGATGAACCATCCAAGTAATATTAATTTTTTTTTCTATTTCTGTGTCGAGCAGGTAGCTTCACCTCGTACCAGGACGAGTTTGAGATCTTTTCCATTGTCAAGTGATTAAAAATTAATTTATTATGGTAGTCAGTGACGTGGGCTGAGAGTAAAATGAATGTTTTTTAACGTTTCGAATAAAATTGAATTGTACACATTTTAAATTGAAACGATTCATTCTTAAACTCTTAATATTAAGTACGCTTATGGAATTTTGCCAATTGATTGATTTATTACCCAACCGGATTTATGAATAAACTATAGAAGTATTTTACCTTTTTTACGCATCAACAGCAAGTGCGTCGATGTGGGGGGGGGGGGGGTAAGAGACATTAAATAAGAAATTTAACAAGTAAGAAGAAAAAAATCAAGTGATGAAAAAAAATTCACTTAGCAACGACGGGGATTATTGAGTTTAAAAAAAAGTAGTTAGAGAGGCCGAATTTTAGAAAGGGGCAGAAAAAGTATTTGAGAATTGAAAAAAAGTACAAAAATTAAAGAAAGAGTTAGAAAGTAAAAAAACTGAGGTTAGTGCATTAAAAAGTCAAGAAAGAAAGTGAAGGTCAAATTTTAAAAAAGTGAAAAAGGCACCTGTAAGACGACGTGGAGTTGGTCCTGTGTTCCAGGAGAATTTGATCCCTCAATATTCCAGTCTACATTGCAATCCTGTAAATTGAAAAACCTTCATCGAGTCAGTACTCCGAATGTAGTGGAAGGTTAGTATTATTTATTGGTATCAATAAAAGTAACAGAATCAGAATTTAATCAGATGTACATCTATAAAAAAAATTAAAATCATTAACAAGCTTTATTTTAATAGAATTCTCAATTATAACTTACCTCGAAATCGAAAGAACCATTTTATTTTAGGTTAAGTTTGTTTCTGTGTTCTCATTGTTTTTCTTTGTTACGTTATTAGTTAAAGTGGAATTGATATTCATGTAATTTTTCGTATAAATGCACTCATAGTATTACTACTAAATTGTTTAATTGCGATCCATTGCATTTTATTTGATCTAAATAGTGAAATAGGTAAGGTAAGGTAAGATTTAGTTGGGTTTGGTTAGGATTGGTATTCCAGTTTTTATGATATTGTTAGATATACACTTTGATCTGTGTCAGTTGGTCGGGAAGCGATAAGTATTGAATTTGTAAACATATAACTTACATTTGCAAAAGCTAGAGCTACCTTTTTTTTTTAAAATTTCATTGGATGAGTGGATTATTCAGAAATCCGGCAACACTGTAAATATAACATTTTTGGCTGGAAAAACTGCTGACAGCTAAGTTGACAGTTGTTAAATAATTTTTCCATTTAAAATTTATATTTGACATACCAATTCTTGATAGCGATTGGTCAAAATTAATAGGAAGGAAATAATCGATAAAAAACACCTTTTTGGGGGGTGGAAAAAGACATTGCGATTTCCGTCCAAAGTTGAGTTCCTAGAATAAAAAGTTGATTATAAAAGTTGTAGATCTTGAGAAAATCTACAACTTTTTCATTAGTGACTTTTTCACATAACCTCAAAATTAGCTCGAAAAACGCAAAAAACTGCATTTTTCGTTTTTTATTTTTAGTTTCGTTAAAAAATGTTCGATTTTGATGAAAATTTAGTAGAAGGTAGCTTTGATAATCACAAACCATGAAAAAAAATTTCAAATAGAAATATTGGAAATTTTTCGAGTTATAACGTTTTTTCAGTAAAAAACACTTTTTTTGAGGGGGTGGAAAATGACATCATTGCGATTTCCGGCCAAAGTTGAGGTCCTAGAATAAAAAGTTGATTATAAAAGTTGTAGATCTTGAGAAAATCTACATTTCATTTGTGACTTTTCCAGATAACCTCAAAATTAGCTCGAAAAACGCAAAAGCTGCACATTTTTCGTTTTTTATTTTTAGTTTCGTTAAAAAATGTTCGATTTCGATGAAAATTTAGCAGAAGGTAGCTTTGAGAGTCACAAACCATGAAAAAAAAAATTCAAATTGAAATATTGGAAATTTTTAGAGTTATAACGTTTTTTCGGTAAAACACACTTTTTGGGGGGTGGAAAAAGACATTATTGCGATTTCCGTCCAAAGTTGAGTTCCTAGAATAAAAAGTTGATCATAAAAGTTGTAGATCTTGAGAAAATCTACAACTTTTTCGTTAGTGACTTTTTCACATAACCTCAAAATTAGCTTGCGGAAAAAGAAATTATTCGTTTTTAGAAATTATTCGTTTTTTATTTTTAATTTCGTCAAAAATTGTTCGATTTGGATGAAAATTTGGTAGGTGGTAGTTTTTATAGTCACAAACTATGGAAAAAAATTTCAAATTAAAATATTAGATATTTTTCTAAATTTGACGCCTTTTCTGTAAAAAACACTTTTTGGGGGGTGGAAATAGACATTATTGCGATTTCCGGCCAAAGTTGAGGTCCTAGAAAAAAAAGTTCCTCATAAAAGTTGTAGATCTTGAGAAAATCTACAACTTTTATATCAGTGACGTTTCCACATAACCTCAAAATTAGCTCGAAAAACGCAAAAAACTGCATTTTTGGTTTTTTATTTTTGGTTTCGTTAAAACATGTTCGATTTTGATGAAAATTTAGTAGAAGGTAGCTTTGATAGTCACAAACCATGAAAAAAAATTTCAAATTAAAATATTGGAAATTTTTCGAGTTATGACGTTTTTTCGGTAAAAAACACTTTTTTGGGGGGGTGGCAAAAGACATCATTGCGATTTCCGGCCAAAGTTGAGGTCCTAGAATAAAAAGTTGGTTATAAAAGTTGTAGATCTTGGAAAAATCTACAACTTTTACATCAGTGACGTTTCCACATAACCTCAAAATTAGCTCGAAAAATCATAGTATCGATACAAAATATCGAGTATAGGAAGTAAAAGTATCGATACACTGGAATATCGGATAGTATCGCGCATCCCTAGTCAGGGTTGAAGATTGGGGTGGCTAATCAGACGACGAGCTGTAATTAAAAGGATTTATTCTATAAAATCGAAACAGGTCGATAGACATGTTACAACCCCAACCTCAACGCATGCAAAACCCCTGTAATCTATAATACCTTTTAGGTAGGCAACAAATATTACATCCCACATGCAATGAGAGACACATATAGTTTGGCAAGTCTATCTAAAGCTACGCGGCATTGGTAAAGGGCGAGGAAACATGGCCGATATCTGTCATAAACGTACCAATGGCGTACGGTATCTATTTTATAAAAGTATTAAAAA
This sequence comes from Lochmaea crataegi, assembly GCA_947563755.1. Classification (NCBI taxonomy): domain Eukaryota; kingdom Metazoa; phylum Arthropoda; class Insecta; order Coleoptera; family Chrysomelidae; genus Lochmaea; species Lochmaea crataegi. The sequence goes on along the minus strand of OX387436.1, from coordinate 15,423,528 downwards.
TAATTATTATTATGTAATAATTATATATTATAGAAACTGATTTATGCTTTGCTTTAAAGGTGGGGTATTTTTCAAAACACGGTATTTGTTAAAAACAAATAATCTTAAAAATCGTACTTGAATTCAATAAGGAATAGAAATAATAAAATACAAAGTAAAACTGAAAATACAAAGGTAAACATTATAAACGCCACTGGATAATCAATATCAGCCAATTGTCGAAGTGAGAGGGAAGATCACACGCACGCGCTTGCCAATAGGAAGTCACGTGGTTACTTAGCAACAAGAGGTTTGATAAATATTCACCAATTGAGTTAGTCCAGGGGGGAGTGGTAATTATGATTTTCGCACGACGTTGCCGGCTTGAAGGAAACCCATAACGTATTTGGAAAAGTGTTCATCTCTTAATATTCAGAAATTGAAAAAATAATGTTAATAGAAGAAATCCAATGAAACAAGCACATTAAAGAACTAACGTTTAATCATTATTGACATATTGTTAATAATAAAAAGTCCATTTTCTAATTATTATCACTACATACTTAGCACTTTAGCTTTTTCATAGTTAAACGTGACAATATCGGATGTTTTCGACCGCATTCCTTTCACAGCTTCAGTTATGTTTGCCAAACTATACAAATGAAATGCTTCACAATTTCCCTAATTTCTCCAACACCTCTCGTATATTAAAATTTGTATTAAAACTTTTCGGTCGATTTATACCGGAAGGTTATTATCTACAACTTCCAAGTACTTATCCCGAACGAAATATTTCTTATTATAAAAAAATTTATACTATATATTAGAATTATCCACTTCCACTACCTTTCTCTTTCTACACCCATAATCATAACGTATTATACCTCGAACGTCCGGTTACTATCATTACCATTACACCAAACAGTCAGTCTGCCAAGTAGTACCGTGAACGACGCGACGCGTCGACTCGACGTAAACAAAGTACCTGTTGCAGTGTAATTATTTATTTTAAGCGATTTAAAAGTTTCGGCAATTTAAAGTGATCAATTTCGCGATATCATGTAATCAATTGAAATAATTATAGATATATATATATATATATATATATATATATATATATATATATTATTACGCAAAGGTGTTTAGAGATATTTACAACAAGTTACGTGTGTGCACATTAAACAATATTTATATCTAATTTATTATTATATTGAACAATAAAAGGAAAGTGGATTTTATGTTAATTGATATAAAATTACGGTAATGTGAAATGTTCGATACTTGTCAAACGATAAGTGCCGTACCGAAGTGTACGGAAGTGGCGGAAAAAATTGTGTCGTTATTCGGTTGGAGACAGACCTATAATGTGGAAAAATTACAGAGGAACGTTCCCGGAAGGTCTACAACCAGGATTTCTATTACTAGACCTTCCAGTGATAATAGTATAAAGGTAAGACTTTTTTTATTCCTCCAAGGTTTATTGTATTCAATAATAATTTTTGTTCCATAAATACTTGTGCTAGCAATTTTGATAAGGAATTAGTGTATTTTCCCTCTTACTAATTCACTTTATATTCCATGAAATTTGCATCAAATTTATAGCCTATTTCAGAATAATTGATAGCTCATACCTTGTTTATAGCTGCCGTTAAACAAGGTTTTTCTACAAGCTGGTACAATTATTATTATACGCTCTTCTCTTTCCAATTACAAAAAATCTTGTGGGATTTTTAGTATGTCCACCATGAACAAAACTAGACTTAACCCCAACTAACAAGGGCCGTCAGCCATATCTCAGGAATGGATTATAGCAAATTTTTTTTATAACAAAAGTGGCCTCGTGAAACGCCTGGAAATTATTTTCAGAATTGTAGGTCCACCGCTAGAAGTCGTATTTGACAGTTGAAATTTTAAAATGCAAAAATTTTCAAAATCTACTAATTAAATTTCTCGACAAATTCTGCACATTTTTTATTTGACAAGTTTTAGTCTATCTCGTCAAATAAGGGTTGAGGGAGAGTGGGAACCTTGTTACGAAAAAAACGCCTTCAATTCCGGTTCTGCTTGACTGATTTTAATAAACTTGATGTTGTTTGAAAGAGCTTTTGTTAAACAATCGAAAATTTGTAAATTTGAAGCAATCTGATTAATAACATATGTTTTCTCGTTACAATTTTAAATGGAACCATAAAATTTTACCTTCTTCAATAATTTTCCTTGCCCTTCTCGATAAATTACGAGAGCTACTAGTCCCACTGCATCCCAAAAAGTAAAATTTTACCTGAACGGAAAAAGGCCACCGTCGAATTGCATCCGTAATCCAAAAAGGTCTGTTCATTAATAATCGCCTATCATGGTCAAAAACAGGTCAAATTTTACAGCAATGTTGCCGATACCTAACCTAACCTTTTTTTAAATTTTTTTGTGGAAGTGGAGGAATCTTCAACAAGTCTGACGGCTGGTATACCCAGCCAGTGTGGGTTTCCAATCCCCCCAGTGGGACAACAGATATACCTCCCGAAGTAGATGTATCCACTTTCGCCACTAAACCCCACTCCCTTCCCCCGAGCTCTGGGACCACCCTTTCGGACATCTCTTCATCGCTCGAGTGGGTCTCATTTTATTTTCCCTTCCATCTATACACATACACTTATATACACATATATACACGTATACATATATAAATACCTATATATAAACCCCCTTTGTTTTCTTTATCTGGAAGTTATTCAATTCCCCCCTCCCTTCTTTCTCTGTCCTTTCTTCTATCTCCTTTTTTCCCATGATGGTTCTAAAATAACTTGTCACTATCTCCCATGTTTCCGCTGACTCCGGCATACGTTCTACCATGTTTTCCATCCCCAATACTACTCCCAAACTCCCTCTCTACCTCCCCTCTCTACCTCCCCTCTCTACTTATGCCACCTCGTACACAAGAATAGGGTATGCTGGACATCGTCTCTATCCCCACAGTATATACACGTCTCGTCCCTCGCTTTCCCAATCCTGTACGTATAAACCCTAAAAGATCCGTGCCCTGATAATACTAATCCCAGCCACCCCTCCATATCAGGTATGATTTTCCACGTCCATTTCCCCTTAGGGTTCCCTTCCCTCAGTCTTTTTAACCAATTTCCCTCTCTATCTATACCTTATTTTCCCCGCCCCTATTCCACATTTGAATTCTCTCCTCGACCAGTAAGTCTATTGGAGGTATGCCAGTTATAATCTGGATCGCGTCGTTGGATAATTAATGTTAATGTTAATGTTAATTTTAATGTTAATGTTAATGTTAATGTTAATGTTAATGTTAATGTTAATGTTAATGTTAATGTTAATGTTAATGTTAATGTTAATGTTAATGTTAATGTTAATGTTAATGTTAATGTTAATGTTAATGTTAATGTTAATGTTAATGTTAATGTTAATGTTAATGTTAATGTTAATGTTAATGTTAATGTTAATGTTAATGTTAATGTTAATGTTAATGTTAATGTTAATGTTAATGTTAATGTTAATGTTAATGTTCATTTTAATGTTAATGTTAATGTTCATTTTAATGTTCATTTTAATGTTAATGTTCATTTTAATGTTAATGTTCATTTTAATGTTAATGTTCATTTTAATGTTAGTGTTCATTTTAATGTTAATGTTCATTTTAATGTTAATGTTCATTTTAATGTTAATGTTCATTTTAATGTTAGTGTTCATTTTAATGTTAGTGTTCATTTTAATGTTAATGTTCATTTTAATGTTAATGTTATGTGTTAACGATAAAAAAGTTAAGCGCACAGTTACACCAACAACATAGCTCTTGTGGCGCCCTCTAGAAAATACATCGAAACAGATATCATATTATGATTTCTCATACCTTAAAACCCGCCATCTTCAAATTTTTTATAATCTTTCAATTTACTGAGAAAAAACATTTTTCACATTTGAACTTTGCCAACCTGTATCTTTTTCATTATCAATATTTTATTAAAGCAAGTTGAAACAGATCGTAATATTTTGAGGCAAAGAATCTTCCATTTCACTTTGGACTATTACTGTACTGTATAATAAAATTTTTCTTAAATTTTGTATAAAGAATTATTTTATAATAATCAACCCAAAAATATTAATCTAAAAACAAGAGTTCTCTCAAAGTAGAAGAAACAAATATTAACTATTTATTGCAGCTCTAGCTCTACCAGCGAGGGTAAAAACTACCGTTTATACCTGAATTTTTAAGGTCCTTTAATCCTATAAGTAAATTAAGTGGAATTAAATAAACGAAAAACTATTTCTGAAACGTATCCTTGAGGTTGAAGAGATTTGCAATTACCTACCGTTTATTACTCTTTACGTGGAATTCCTATTTGATATGGATTTAACCCATCAGAATTATTTTATGTTGTTTGCAATATTTTCGGTGGTTGGTTTTTCCCACCTACACAACTGTCCATTGTGTCGCTTACTACTTATAGGTGATATTTTCCATAAAATAACAGTTTGTACTTAGCCTCAAGAAGAGTTTACAGTGTACCTAGTTCAATCCTACTAGTAACAGTTCTTTGTATTTCGCTGTACTTCTAAGAATTAGTTTGTTTCTATAGTAAAGACGGTATCCTTATGTGCACTAAAAAGTGCGTTTTTGTGTGTGTTGCTGCGCTTCGCAGTCGTTGCAGCAGTTCGTCTGCTGCTTTTTCGTGCACTCTCCGCTTGTCTTCTCGTTGTCTTCTCCCTACTATCACTCCTACCTCTCATGCTATATCGAGTCCTTCTCTCCCCGTAACCATGCTCACTACTACTCCACTCACCACCATCCATTCCTCCTCCCCCCTCAACATTATCTCCACCATCTCCTCCCAGTACACTGCCTCCCCTAGTTTCCTCTCCAACTTCTTCAGCACTTCCTCATTCCTCCAGCATCTAAACACATGCTCCATATCATCCTCCATTTCACACCTCTTTCTTTTCCCAATCTTGTGGAGGTACCCTACTCTCGACCCATGTCCATTAAGCACCTGAGTCAAGAAGTAGTTCAGCTCCCAGAATTTCCGGTGCATCCAATCTCTCCTATTCCCAATCGCTCCTTTTAGCGCTCCCTCATACTCCTCCCACCTTCTCTCCATTTCTTCCTCCATCCATTCCTGTATTTCCTCTCTGGTCGCACCCCTCCAGCTTTTGTTCCTAGCTCTAGCCATCACGTCCAATGGGTAGGACCTTTCCAGCACCGCTGCTGCCAGTCCACCCACTGTTCTGTACCACTGCACCACCCTCAGCAGTATCCCTCTCTGCACCCGTAGAAGTGGCTACACCTCCGAACTGTACATCATACTCTACTCTACCGTCCACCCAATTATCCTCCTCTTCCACTCTCCCGGCCCTTTCATATTACACATCAATCTCCCCAGCCATGCTGCCCTCACCTTCCCCTTCACTGCCGCCTTTAACATGTGAGTTTTGAAGGATAATTGACTATCCAACCACACCCCTAAGTATTTCACAGACTCCTCTCCATTTGCCGTTAGTACCACATACACATCGTCCGCATACACCGTAATCTCACATACTATCCCACAAACCTCATCAAACACACACTTCCAGAGCGTCGGTCCAAGAACCTAGTCCTGGGGCACTCCAGCCTCCCTCTAGAGTCTACAATCACACGCCCCGTCAGGTAGTCCTCCACCAGGTTAACCAACTCCTGCCCCACTCCAAGCCTCAGCAACGCGCTCAACACTGCCCGCATAGGAGGTTTTGGAAGCTATTTCCTCGGGTTTTGAGGTTGGGAGTTGCCTTTTCGGGCATTTTGGATCGTATGATGATGCGTGGTCACCAACACAGTTCCTGCAAGAAGGTTTTTTGGATTTGTTGCATTTATCGGACCTGTATTCGTGGCTACCACAGTTTTCCAGTGCCTGGTGAAGTTGAGTTTTAGGGTTTGTGATAACTCTGATTAGGAAGGTTGGAGAGTTAGTGACTTTGGAGACGATCCTCCAGCATTTTAGAAAGTTGATTTGAAGGTCTTTGAGAACATCAAAGATTCCTTCGTTGGAGTTATTTTTATCAACATTTGGGATGACGAAGGGGCTGGAGTTTTATTTCTGAAGGCAGGAGTTAGTGCAGAGGTAAGCATACCACTTTGTTATCTCCAATGGCATTTTGAATTTTGAGCTGAAGAATATTTGGGCAAATGTTCATCGGGATTTTGAGGAGGGCATTGCAATTTGGATTTGCTTTTAGGTAAGAGATTTGGCCTCTTAAAATTTCATTTCTGTTCAGAAGGATGAAAAGTTCCATCTGAGAGCAGAATTTGGGTGGAAGGTTGCAAAAGTTGAGGGGTTGGAGTGGAGTGTCCGATTGCTGTGGATTGAGACTCCATGAATTGAGGAGGCGTGAAGATGGGATAGATGAAGCTTTGGCTGCCTGGACTTAGGACAAATTGTTGTGTGAATTGGAAGTTGGATCTACTTTGGCACATACTCTGCTTCTGCTTACTTAGACACTTAGACGGAAGCACTTTGGAGAGGAAATAATACAACCATTACAACTACTGAAAATCCCTCCAGTAAAACTAGTAGTAGACACGAAGCTTCTGGAATGGAAGTAGATAACATGGGAAATGGTGCAAAGATTTAGTTCAAGTGCCTGGGATGTTGAGCATAACCCAAACGAATGTATGAATGTTCTGTTAGCTGAATACCCCATTAAATGTAGAGAGATGTTTGCTTCAATCCTTCAAATACCTGGGGGTGTACCTTTTTTTTTCGGGCCGAGATGGGAAACTCATGTTCGAATGGGTCCAGGACCCAAACAGTGTTGGACTCATCCCCAAGGAGATGCCTACCAACCAAACCCACCTCAAACTCGCCGTTACCCCCGCCTCGGAATCACTACCCTAGCATACTTCGAGACGGGCGGCGGTCCCTCGCACACTCTCCGCTAACACCGTCATCTTCTTCCTCCTATCGCTCCTGCCTCTCATGCCATATTGAGTCCTTCTCTGCCCCTAACCATGCTCTCTACTACTCCACTCACCTCCATCCATTCCTCCTCCCCCCTCAACATTATCTCCACCATGTTTTCCCAGTACACCGCCTCCCCAAGTTTCCTCTCCAACTTCTTCAGCACTTCCTCGTTCCTCCAACATCTAAACACATGCCCCACATCATCCTCCACTTCACACCTCTCGCACACACCAGTCTCTCTTTTCCCACCTGGGGGTGTACCTGGAATGTTTCATACCTTTTTAATTGAATTTTAATTAAAATCGTTTTTCCGCTTCTTTTCTCTTCGTACATTTGATGTTTCTCACAATTAGACCGAACAATATTTTTGAAAACGTCTAAAATTGGTTAATTACTCCTTAGAACAAATCCCGTGGGAACTAATTTAAATTAATTTAAAATGCGGGGTTTCATTGTTTTCGTATAAAGAAAAAAATTGGTACAGTCATTGAAACGATATAATGTGTGAATGTTTATATTTTTGCTACGTGTATTTATAGTGATGTCGATCTTGATTACTTTGATTAATAACAATATATGACGTAGAATTAACAAGTGTAAAACACGTGGAGCAAACAACATAAGAAGGTAGATATCAAAGATAATACTATTATAACGCCTTACAAAGTTTTTGAAAAATATTTTCCAAAGAACAGAGACCGTTCACTAAGAAGCAACAACTACTTCTCGGGCTATATGCCCCGACATACACTTCTAAGTTAAACGGGGTTGGTATATCTGCAAGATATAACCAACCATTCTGGTTTGTAATTAGAAGGAATAACATCACTTGTAGACCGGTTTCCGCGTATTTGCGTCTCATCAGTACAAGGTAGATGTCATCCGTACAAGGTAGATATCATCCGTCCAGAAGCTCTGAGAGATATATCACCCGTTTAACTTAGAAGTGTAATTCAATGTCTGTCGGGGCATGTGCCCGAGAAGTAGTTGTTGCTTCCTAATTAATTTTTTGTTTTTTCGAAAATTTCATGACCCCATTGGGAAAAAACTAAAGGGACTGTCGTTTCTCGACAATACTAAAATTGTAAATAGTTAAAGTTATATCTTTTGCAGATGTATCTCATTACGTTAGCAAAATAAGTCTTATTTTGTACATTTATTTTGTTGTTTGTGCTATTTAAAGATGACATTAAATCCAAAAAATGTGCTCTTGTTTATATTCGAAAAAAATCAATTTTAATTTTTTGACCGTCTCTTGTGTTTTGTCTCACACTTTATATGAACGTCGGATTATGTGCGTTTTGAATGGATCATAGTGAATTATTCATAAAACTGAAAATATGAAAAATACATATGACATGTTGAAATGCCCAAGTTTGACATAAGCAGATGATTATCATTTTAGCGTGTCAGTTACTTTTAAAAATATTTTAGAATACAGGGAAAATAAGAGCTATATTTATTTTGAAATATTTCTTGACTCACCCTGTAACTATCAATATTTTTGATAAAAAATCAGCTTAAAACTAATGCCTTATTGGTAAGGGAGCGTCCATTAATTACGTGAGGTGTTCGGGGGGGGGGGGGTAGGGGATGGAGTCGAATCTTACCAAATATCACTTGTGGGAGAGGGGGGGGGTCTTGGCAAATATCACGTAATTTTTTGAAATGAAAACTTTTTTTGGAGCACCACGCACAGATTTTTCCGTAGGTAGTAAGTTAGGCTGATCCGTCACGCTCTGATGTGAAAGGCTCGATCGTGTGAACTAGGTAAGTCACAATATGGTCAAAAATTTGGAAAAACGGTCAATAATTGTCAAAAATTGTCAACAATTGTCAATATTTGTAAAAATTTTGAAAAATGGTCAATAATTGTCAAAGACGGTCAATAATTGTCAAAACCAATCAAAAATTGTCAAAAACTGTCAAAAACTGTCAAAAATAGTCAAAAACTGTTAAAATTTTTGACAAATGCTCAAAAATTGTTAACTATTTCAAAAAATGGTCAATGATTGTCAAAATTTTTGAAAAATTGTAAACATTGTCAATAATTGTTTAAATTCTGAAAAATGGTCAAAAATTGTCAAAATTGTGAAAAAATGGTCAATAATTATAAAAAATGTCAAAAATGGTCAATAATTGTTAAAAATTGTCAAAATTTTTGAAAAATGGTCAAAATTTAAATAAAAAGGTCAATAATTGTCAGAACCTGTCAAAAATTCTCAAAAACTGTCAATAATTGTTAAAATTTTGAAAAATGGTCTAAAATGTTCAGAATTTTTGAAAAATTGACAAAACTGTCAAAATTGGTCAATAATTGTTAAAATTTGTAAAAATTGTTAAAATTTGTAAAAATTTTGAAAAATGGTCAATAATTGTCAAAGACGGTCAATAATTGTCAAAACCAATCAAAAATTGTCAAAAACTGTCAAAAATAGTCAAAAACTGTTAAAATTTTTGACAAATGCTCAAAAATTGTTAACTATTTCAAAAAATGGTCAATGATTGTCAAAATTTTTGAAAAATTGTAAACATTGTCAATAATTGTTTAAATTCTGAAAAATGGTCAAAAATTGTCAAAATTTTGAAAAAATGGTCAATAATTATAAAAAATGTCAAAAATGGGCAATAATTGTTAAAAATTTTTGAAAAATGGTCAAAATTTAAATAAAAAGGTCAATAATTGTCAGAACCTGACAAAAATTCTCAAAAACTGTCAATAATTGTTAAAATTTGGAAAAATGGTCTAAAATGTTCAGAATTTTTGAAAACTTGACAAAACTGTCAAAATTGGTCAATAATTGTTAAAATTTGAAAAAATTGTCTAAAAATGGTCAAAATTTTTGAAAAAATTGTCAATAATTGTCAAAAATTGTCAACAATGAAGTTTTCACTTCTGCCGTGCGGTCTTAAGCACACACTCTTTTTTTCTAGGAGAAAACTATGTAAAATTGCGTTACATTAAAATAAAAAACGTGTATTTATGATCTAGTTTTATCACTGTGATTTTAGATTACGGTAATATTCCCAAATAATAGTCTTTTCTAGTTTTAAATGAAAGTAATCAAGCAAATTATTATTTTTTTAATAAATCCAACGCTTTTACACCCAAAACACAAATTTTTTGAAAACTCTCACGTAAGATTAGGAGAGGGGAGAGGAGGTCGAGAAAAATCTTACTACATCTCACCAAGGGGGGAGGGGCGTCATAAAATCCTCAATAGTGCCTCACGTAATTAATGGACTCCCCCTAAGGATTAACAGTCGTTCTAAATATTTAAAATGAAAAGGTTTTCCTAAATGAAATATTTCTTTTGAAAAACCGCAACTTTCCAACTTTAACGTCCTATATCCCAAAAAAAGGTGAGCGGTTGTCGGACCGCCGATAGAAGCTTACTTCTTATGCACAATAGAATGACCATTTTTTACAATTTTTTCAAATTTTAACAATTATTGACCATTTTTGACAATTATTGACCAATTTTTACAATTATTGATCATTTTTGACAATTTTTCAAAAATTTTGATCATTTTAGACCATTTTTCCAAATTTTAACAATTATTGACCATTTTTGATAATTTTTGAGCATTTTTACAGGTTCTGACAATTATTGACCGTTTTTGACAATTTTAGACAATTATTGACCATTTTTTTCAAAATTTCTGACAATTTTTCACCATTTTTTCAAATTTTAAGAATTATTGACCATTTTTGAAAATTATTGATCATTTTTGACAATTATTGATCAATTTTGACAATTATTGATCAATTTTGACATTTATTTATCATTTTTGACAATTTTTCAAAAACTTTGACCATTGTAGACCATTTTTCCAAATTTTAACAATTATTGACCATTTTTGTCAATTTTTGAGCATTTTTACAGGTTCTGACAATTATTGACCATTTTTGACAATTATTGATCAATTTTGACAATTATTGATCAATTTTGACAATTATTGATCAATTTTGACAATTACTGATCAATTTTGACAATTATTGATCATTTTGGACAATTTTTCAAAAATTTTGACCATTGTAGACCATTTTCCAAATTTTAACAATTATTGACCATTTTTGACAATTTTTGAGCATTTTTACAGGTTCTGACAATTATTGACCGTTTTTGACAATTTTTGACAATTATTCACCATTTTTCAAAATTTCTGTTAATTTTTCACCATTTTTTTCAAATTTTAACAATTATTGACCATTGTAGACCATTTTTCCAAATTTTAACAATTATTGACCATTTTTGACAATTTTTCAAAAAATTTGACAATTTTCAACAATTATTGACCATTTTACACCATTTTTCAAAATTTTAACAATTATTGACCATTTTTGACAATTTTTGCGCATTTTTACAGGTTCTGACAATTATTGACCGTTTTTGACAATTATTGACCATTTTTTCAAAATTTCTGGCAATTTTTCAAATTTTAAGAATTATTGACCATTTTTGACAATTATTGATCAATTTTGACAATTATTGATCAATTTTGACAATTATTGATCAATTTTGACAATTATTGATCAATTTTGACAATTATTGACCATTTTTGACCATTTTTGACAACTTTCAAAAATTTTGACAATTATTGTAAATTTTTCAAAATATTTAACAATTTATGATCATTTTTCAAAATTTTAACAATTATTGACTATTTTTGACCATTTTTTAAAATATTTAACTATTTTTGGCAATTTTTGACAGATTCTGACAATTATTGATCATTTTTCAAAATTTTGACCATTTTTCCAAATTTTAACAATTATTGACCATTTTTGACAATTTTGCAGCATTTTTGACAGGTTCTGACAATTTTTGACAATTATTGACCATTTTTTCAAAATTTCTGACAATTTTTGACCATTTTTGACAATTATTGACCAATTTTGACAATTATTGATCATTTTTGACAATTTTTCAAAAAGTTTGTCCATTTTTCCAGATTTTTGACAATTTTTGAAAATATTTGGCAATTATTAACCATTTTTGTATAAGAGAATCGCGGGCTCGTATAAATGAGAAAAATTAGTAATATAGAGAGCAGTGTGGAACTATGCTGTTAAAAATCGAACCTTGAGTGGGTTTTGTTGAGAAAATTTCACACTTCTGTTTACTAACAGTTGAAATAAACGCGTAGTGCAACTAGTTATGTTAAATAAACAAAAAATGTTCAGGTAAAATGGAGTTTTGCTACATTGAAAAAGTCGTTTAATATAAACTAGTTTATCTTTAATTGCTACACATTTCATTCATTTTTTAAAAATATTGTTCGTTTACAATACAATTATTACGAGCATTATTTAATTTTAATTAAATTGTTTCCAATTCCATTGATAACTTTGAAATATACAACTCGCGTATAAACAAAAGTAAATAACCAGATTTGCGCGTTTTCACCTTACGGATATTCTTCTTAATATAGTCTTAGAGATTTGAGTGACATTTCCTCTTTTTTTTTTCTTCTATCAATATCTCGAACACCAACCAATGGTCGATGCGTTCTATAAACCTCAATTTGTGATTCACAACTCAATTTAATAGTTGGTAATTGAAAAATATCGGTTTCACAGTTTAATACGATTTTACGGTCGACTGTGGTCTAGACTAATTCAAACTATCGAAGTTTCATACACTTTTCGAGTACCGAACGGAAGAATTTCACCCTCAAGTCAGACACAAGATTTAAAATCAAATCCAACGGAATTTTCTTATAAAATAGAGATTCGACAGCAAAACATATTTTTTTTTAATTAAAATACAAAACTATAGAACACGATTCGTTTTAAATAAATGATAAAGTTCTTGGCTGACATGTTTATTAAGAGTCTACGAAGAAGTAGAAGTTACGGTCTGATGGATGAGAGCGGAAATTTTAAAAATTCAAAATTCACCCTTGCATGCATCTAACGTAAAATGACTTCCGATCTTTTATATTTTCTCAACAGTGTAAATTATTCCACCAAGAATCAATCGAGTACAATCAAGAAAACTTAGTAGTGAATTGACCATCTCTAAACCTTGGTACATTTTTTTATTTTAAAATCAAACAAAAATTTACAGTAATAATTATTTGTACACTTTTTAATCGTAGAGATTTTTCTAAGTAAGAAACTAAATAAAATTGAAATTCATGCAGAAATATTCAAAAAGAAATAAAAAGTTGTAAATACAAAGTTAACTAAACTAATATAAAGTGATTATAACAATAAATAAGTAAGTGAAAGGTATAAGCCATATAATATACCCATATCTGAGGCATATTATCAATAAATCACAAGTGAGAAGCAGAAAAATATTGAAATCGTTTATCCAGCACAGACAAAACATTACAAGTAGCCCAGAATTTCTGTCCAGGGCCACCGAACATTGAAATTCAGTGTGACCTTCAAGAGAAGAAAATAAATGAATGCTTTAATTACGAAAGACAATCAGGTATCTACTGTTTGGACCCTTACTTTAAAAATTATAATTTTTTCATTAAATAGTGGAATTAATTAGAAACAGTTAGTTTCATTTATATCATTAATCAGGTATCATTTATATATATAATTTAATGTTGAATTTATTGATGTATAAAATTTAAATTGTTCATATTTTAATATTTACATAAGATTATACTTACTGACAAAAATTTTCAAAAGAATCAAAAAGGCATTGACCATCATTGATTCCATTTATTATTCTAGAATGTTGTCAAATGTCACTTCTTCACATATAAAATCAATAATCTTTTCTGTCGTTTTAAAACAATAGAAATATAAAACTATAGACTCTGATAAGTATAATCTTAATTTTGTTGTGAATGAGACAATGAATGAATTTTAGATAAGAAAATAAATAGTGTTGATGATTTTTTTTTAATATTTTTGAAAAGTAAATTAAGCAGTTAGCAAAGTTGAACAATAAACCAAACGTTTCAATTGTTGAACATTTATTTGAAATTGAATGTGTTTGTTTTTGTATCTATGATATAGTTTACAATCAACACAGGCTGTCAACGTTGAACTCTTTGAAGGTCAAAGGACAGAGTTGGCCTCACAAAATTTGAACTCACAAACAAAAAATATAATTCCCTTAAATAAAACTACAAAATAATATTCAAATAATAATATATTAATATATTAAAGAGTCTCATAATAATCATAATAGAAAAAAAAATATTTTGATAATTTCCGACTAAGCCTAGATTGATATAAATAAAGATAAATATCAAGACTAAAATAATAAAATAAATAAGATTTAATTTATAATAAGGTATGGAATTGTTATAGATAAACAATCCAAAACCATATCAATATATATCTATTTCATGCACTGGCTATGAGAGGAGGAGAGAAAGAAGAGAAAATAGTGAACATGAAGTAGGCATCACATAAAATGTAACTTCTATAATTCTGACGATGATATGCAAATATCGAAATAATTATATCAATAATATTTTAGAATTTTCATTAAATAGTAGAATTAATTAGAAACGATTAGTTTCATTAAAAAAGAAATAAAAATAACCATACTTTTCATAAAAACTTTCCCTTTTTGCCGAGATATGCGCCTCTAAAGTTAAAAATTAAAATATATTTTCATTTACATATCTTGAGATGTATATTACTAATATTTATAAAAATTATCATAAATTTCTCTATACAGTCAGGATAGGATTTGGCTTACTGGTAAAAAGAGATAAATTTTTCACAATTTTCAAATAAAAAAAAATCTATTGCATATCTTAGGTGGTACGCTTTTCGGTTAGTTGGGCTTTCTTCGAATCATTTACGTTGAGATATGGACCTAAAAAAAAGCTAATAAAGTGAAGAATCACCGGATGATGCTCAAGGTCGTTTCGGTCAGTTGTTTTGTTGGTTTTTAATGTACAAAAACTTTTGTTTTCGTCGTAATACGTTCTGAAGGAAGTATGGAATGATAAGTGTACATGATTAACATCGTTTTAAACTAAAACATATAAACAATTATGGTTTTTAAAAAGAATTTTTTTTGCATCTAAATATCATTAAATGAATTGCCAACTTATGTAGAAATGAAAAGTCGCTCTTGCTAAAATGACACCGTAAGTAACGCCTCTTTCACATTACACGGTTTTAATCGTGCGGTTAAAAAGCGTCCGAGTTTTTGCGCATTGGCACGGATTTTTACCGCAATATTTTCATTTCATTTGTTTAGTACGACAATAGAATGAAAAAAAAGGTTGTGCCTTGTGCTTGCTTTTAACTAGGCACGGCTGTTGCACGACACGGCACCGGCACTTAACCGTAGACCCCATGCTTTTCTCCACTTCAACAGCGGTACGGTTTTTAACCGCACGATTAAAACCGTGTAATGTGAAATAAGCGTAAGGAAGATGATCAAAAGGTTCCACAAAAACACTGGCGTGCGCTGATTTGTAAATAAGGATAATGAGTTCGACTAGAAATTAACACAAAATTCATTTCTATTTTTGGAAATGGGTATTGTTTATAAAACCCCACTGTTATTATAATGACCTCATTATCTGTCTTAATAGGATTTTCGTCTACCTACTTTATGTACAGTTTGTCCAAAATTCGAGGCGTATCATTGGGATTTCGAAAACGGTTAAATTGTGACGAAGCTGCGCATTTAAGGGAACAATAATTAGACGCAATCAGGTTTCGAATATTTTCTTTTGTTTTTGAGATAATTGAAAATAAGTGATATCTCGTATTTTTGTTTTTGAAGTAAAACTTCTTTACGCACGCTTGACTTGGGGAGTAAGCTGGTGAATCCGTGACGAGAGCGTTACGAAAAGTGTGATCGGGCTAGGCGAACGAAAGTTTAGAGGGAGATATGAGTTAGTGGAGATAAAAAGAGAGAGAGAGAGAGAGTTGCGTTTCGATAAAATTAACCTTATGAAAAATCTTAACGTCATATGCGTTTGTTTACATATTATGATATTTCTTGAGAGAGGCTGTCATAAGCAAGACTTAGCAGAAGCCTTTTTTATTATATTATTTATATATGTATATATTAGATATCATTACAATTTTGGAAATTTTTCGAGATATGACGTTTTTTCGGTAGAAAACACTTTTTTGGGGGGTTGGAAAAAGACATTATTGCGATTTCCGGCCAAAGTTAGAGTCCTAGAAAAAAAAGTTCCTTATAAAATTTGTAGATCTTGGAAAAATCTACAACTTTTTCATTGTTGACTTTTTCACATAACCTCAAAATTAGCTGGAAAAACGCAAAAAACTGCATTTTTCGTTTTTTATTTTTAATTACGTCAAAAATTGTTCGATTTTGATGAAAATTTGGTAGATGGTAGTTTTTATAGTCACAAACTATGGAAAAAAATTTCAATTAAAATATTGATATTTTTCGAAATTTGACGCTTTTTCGGTAAAAAACACTTTTTGGGAGGTGGAAATAGACATTATTGCGATTTCCGGCCAAAGTTGAGGTCCTAGAAAAAAAAGTTCCTCATAAAAGTTGTAGATCTTGGAAAAATCTACAACTTTTTCATTAGTTCGAAAACGCAAAAAACTACATTTTTCGTTTTTTATCTTTAGTTTCGTCAAAAATTGTTCGATTTCGATGAAAATTTGGTAAAAGGAAGTTTTTATAGTCACAAATTTTGGGAAAAGTTTTCAAATTGAAATATTGAAAATTTTTCGAAATTTGACGCTATTTCGGTAAAAAACACTTTTTTTGGGGGTGGAAAAAGACATTATTGCGATTTCCGGCCAAAGTTGAGTTCCTAGAATAAAAAGTTGATTATAAAAGTTGTAGATCTTGAGAAAATCTACAACTTTTACATCAGTGACTTTTCCACATAACCTCAATATTAGCTCGAAAAACGCAAAAAACTGCATTTTTCGTTTTTTATTTTTGGTTTCGTTAATACATGTTCGATTTTGATAAAAATTTAGTAGAAGGTAGCTTTGATAGTCACAAACCATGAAAAACAATTTTCAAATTAAATTTCGGAAATTTTTCGAGTTACGACGTTTTTTCGGTAAAAAAACACACTTTTTGGGGGGGGGGGGGGTGGAAAAAGACATTATTGCGATTTCCGGCCAAAGTTGAGTTCCTAGAAAAAAAGTTGAAGATAAAAGTTGTAGATCTTGAGAAAATCTACAACTTTTACATCAGTGACTTTTCCACATAACCTCAAAATTAGCTCGAAAAACGCAAAAAACTGCATTTTTCGTTTTTTATTTTTGGTTTCGTTAATACATGTTCGATTTTGATAAAAATTTAGTAGAAGGTAGCTTTGATAGTCACAAACCATGAAAAACAATTTTCAAATTAAATTTCGGAAATTTTTCGAGTTACGACGTTTTTTCGTAAAAAACACACTTTTTGGGGGGGGGGGGGGTGGAAAAAGACATTATTGCGATTTCCGGCCAAAGTTGAGTTCCTAGAAAAAAAGTTGAAGATAAAAGTTGTATATCTTGGAAAAATCTACAACTTTTTCATTAGTGACTTTTTCACATAACCTCAAAATTAGCTCAAAAAACTACATTTTTCGTTTTTTATCTTTAGTTTCGTCAAAAATTGTTCGATTTCGATGAAAATTTGGTAAAAGGTCGTTTTTATAGTCGCAAATTTTGGGAAAATTTTTCAAATTGAAATATTGAAATTTTTTCGAAATTTGACGCTATTTCGGTAAAAAACACTTTTTGGGGGGTGGAAAAATACATTATTGCGATTTCCGGCCAAAGTTTAGGTGCTAGAAAAAAAAGTTGAATACAAAAGTTGTAGATCTTAGAAAAATCTAAAATTTTTCATTAGTGCCTTTTTCACATAACCTCAAAATTAGCTCGAAAAACGCAAAAAACTGCATTTTTCGCTTTTTATTTTAGTTTCGTCAAAAATTGTTGGATTTCGATGAAAATTTGGTAGATGGTAGTTTTTATAGTCACAAACTATGGAAAAAATTTCAAATTAAAATATTGGAAGTTTTTCGAGTTATGACGTTTTTTCGGTAAAAAACACTTTTTTTGGGGGTGGAATAGACATTATTGCGATTTCCGGCAAAGTTCAGTTCCTAGAAAAAAAGTTGAATATAAAAGTTGTAGATCTTGGAAAAATCTACAACTTTTTTATTAGTGACTTTTTCACATAACCTCAAAATTAGCTCGAAAAACGCAAAAAACAGCATTTTTCGTTTTTTATTTTTAGTTTCGTCAGAAATTGTTCGATTTCGATGAAATTTGGTAGATGGTAGTTTTTATAGTTACAAATTATGGGAAAAAATTTCAAATTGAAATATTGGAAATTTTCCAGTTATGACGCTTTTTCGGTAAAAAACACTTTACGGGGTGGAAAAAGACATTATTGCAATTTCCGGCCAAAGATGAGGTCATAGAAAAAAAATTAGAATATAAAAATTGTAGATCTTAGAAAAATCTACAACTTTTTCATTAGTGACTTTTTCACATAACCTCAAAATTACCTCGAAAAACGCAAAAAAACTGCATTTTTCGTTTTTTATTTTTAGTTTCGTCAAAAATTGTTCGATTTCGATGAAAATTTGGAAGATGGTAGTTTTTATAGTTACAAACTATGAAAAAAAATTTCAAATTAAAATATTGGAAATTTTTCGAGTTATGACGTTTTTTCGGTAAAAAACACACTTTTGGGGGGGTGGGGGGTTGGAAAAAGACATTATTGCGATTTCCCGCCAAAGTTGAGTTCCTAGAATAAAAAGTTGATTATAAAAGTTATAGATCTTGGGAAAATCTACAACTTTTTCATTCGTGACTTTTCCACATAACCTCAAAATTAGCTCGAAAAATCATAGTATCGATACAAAATATCGAGTATCGGAAGTAAAAGTATCGATACACTGGAATATCGGATAGTATCGCGCATCCCTATCATAAAGTGCTTTTGTTATATCCTCTATCACTTATTCAGCCATTACATCCCACATCAATATAAATAAAATGATAATCAGCATCTTAGTACCAAAGCCACTAGAACTATACTATTAAAACCTTTGTAGTTGTAGAAAAATGATAATGTGTTTTCCGTCGAGAGCACCTAAGCAATTTGGGAAATTCCACTGCTTAGAAAAATTTGGTTCAATTTTTTTTGTAATTTCACTTCGTTCTTGAACAATTTTATAAATTAATATTTTAGAAGTTTTACTTCAGTTGTGTGGTCCAAAGCACACTCATTTTTAAATTTTTTTTTGTAGTCATTTAAAACCATATCAAAAAACAGTTTAAATAGCTTAAATAAATTTCTCTTTCACTTTTAACTGATAAAATTTGTTAAAAAAAACCACTTTTCTCCAGATCATTTATAAAATTGTCATAAAAAATTTTAAGAAAGGTACTTGAAAGATAAAAAATTCATCATTATACGATTACTCCAAACATATTCGGCTGTTCTAGGTCTATTTCTTTGATAAAAAATGTACCGTAATTAACATATTTCACCACCTCTGGTGCCACTTGAGTGAATATAAAATTTTCTTAACTTATAGTTTGGGTCTTTCAACTCATTGTGATATTATAAATAATAAAATAGTACGAGTAAAATGACCTTAATTTTCTAGGACGTTTCGCTTACTCACTATCTTAACGACTTTTGTTGGATTTTAAATTCAAATTTTATTATCAACGCTTTATTTTTTTTGTGTCAGTAATATTTTTTTCAAAGTTCTATTTCACGTATAAATTGCAGCGGTACAATTTTATGCTAATTAACATTATAAAATCAGTTCATTATATTCTTTATCAGCGAAAGTTAATATACCGAATGATATAAACACCGATTAAAATTGTTTACTTTGCTAATTACGAGTAATAGGAAAAAAACGGTAATTGCGATTTAACTCGCGTGGAGAGAGTTCTGTGAAAATGGCGGTTGGAAACGGGAAGACTCTCTGTGAATAGTTTTCATTCGCATAGATACATAGATATAAAGATAAACCCCCTAACAAAATTTTGTCGTACACCTAGGGAGAATGAAAATTTTTACAAATAAATCAACCCCCTTTGAAAAAATTTTATCGTACGCCCATAATGAAATTTTCACAAATAACCCCTCATAAAAATTCAGTAGTATGTCACTGCAGTTCCTGCAACTTTTGATTTAGTTTAACAATGATTAATTCCGAATATATCACTTAACAATGTAGTACGCCCCTGTCGTGTTTAAGTGATATATACAGTGCGTCCATAAAGGAACGCATAAATTCATTATTAGCTAAATAAACAATAAAATTATAAATTCCCGAAACAGGTCGATTTTTGATTTTAATTTACTATCTTTTCAAATTATATTCTAATATACAGGGAGAGCCACCTTCGTGAGATGACGTTTTTTTTTAAATGGAACCCACCTTTTTTATCAATTTCCGGATTTCCCTTTGCTGAGCTAATTCCAAAAATGTATAACACGTTGCTTCAAATTGGTACAAGGTGGGCAAAAATGCAAAAATTTCAAGTTACTTACAAATTAATAAATAAAGAATAAACGTAAAAAACACATTAAATGAAATTACGTATTGTTATATAACTAGTTTAATAAACTATTAAAAACACCCTGTCTTATTTTTAACATTGTATCTAACAGCTCTTATTAGTGATCCAGGCCCCTGAACTATAAAAATATTTTTATTGTTTGACAGTATTTTGTACCATTTTTTGTTCATTTGACGTTAAAAGAAACATTAAAGTACAATTCTGTATTGTTAACGCTTTAGAGAAGGTACGTTTAGCCTTACGCCTTAGTTTTTAATTCAATTTTTTTAAATTCAATTGTATTTTTTATCGACGTCAAAAAGGTAGTGGCGCCCTCAATTTTTACAACCTTTCTGTTTAACAGGAGCATTATATCTGCATTTCCTACAAAATACATTGATTCCTGATCTGATCCAGCTTTTTCCTGATATTCAAATATCCACTAATCTAGACCGCAGAATCTGGTTTCAACAGGATGGCGCACCGCCAAATTTCGCAGTAACTGTGCGCGATTTTTTAAACAGAACTTTTCCACAACAGTGTATAGGAAAAAGGGAACCAGTGGAATGGTCCGCTAAATCACCTGATCTGAGTTCATTAGACTTCTTTTTATGGGGTTGTTTAAAATATAAAGTCTACACGAACATACCTGGGAATATCCATCAACTACAAGACCGAATTTGACAAGAAATACAGAACCTAACACCCGCTATACTACAGAATGTTGGAGACGAAATATAATGGCCGGTTCAGTCATTGTCTAACGATCAATGGAGAACAATTTGAACATTTATTGTTAATAATCAATTAGGGACAATGTTGGTTGATTCACATTAATAGCTTGACCATTTTTGACTGTTTTTGACAATTATTCCCAATTTTTCCAAAAATTTGACCATTTTTGACAATTTTTCAAGAACTTTAACCATTTTTCAAAATTATCGACCATTTTTGACAATTTGTTGACCATTTTGACCATTTTTGACAATTATTGACAATTTTTCAAAATTATTGACCATTTTTCAAAATTTTTGACAATTATTGACCATTTTTGACAATTTTCCAAAATGTTCGACCATTTTTCAAAATTATTGACCATTTCTGACAGTTTTTAACAATTTTTGACAATTTTTCAAAAATTCAGTTTTGAAATATATATAATATAATTATCGACCATTTTTAACAATTTTTCAAAATTTTTGACAGTTTTTGACAATTATTGACCATTTTTAACAATTTTTCAAAATGTTTGACAATTATTGACCATTTTTGACAGTTTTTGACAATTATTGACTATTTTTTGACAATTTTTCAAAATTATCGACCGTTTTTGGCAGTTTTTGACCATTTTTAACAATTTTTAAAAAATTTTTGACAGTTTTTGACAATTATTGACAGTTTTTGACCATTTTTGACAATTTTTCAAAATTTTTGACCATTTTTCAAAATTATTGACCATTTCTGACAGTTTTTAACGATTATTAACAATTATTGACCATTTTTGACAATTTTACAGCTTTTGACAATGACTGACCATTTTTGACAGTTTTTGACAATTATTGACCATTTTTAACAATTTTTCAAAATGTTTGACAATTATTGACCATTTTTGACAGTTTTTGACAATTATTGACTATTTTTTGACAATTTTTCAAAATTATCGACCGTTTTTGGCAGTTTTTGACCATTTTTAACAATTTTTAAAAAATTTTGACAGTTTTTGACAATTATTGACAGTTTTTGACCATTTTTCAAAATTATTGACCATTTCTGACAGTTTTTAACGATTATTAACAATTATTGACCATTTTTGACAATTTTCCAAAATGTTCGACCATTTTTCAAAATTATTGACCATTTCTAACAGTTTTTAACAATTTTTCAAAAAATCAGTTTTGAAATATATATATAATTATCGACCATTTTTAACAATTTTTCAAAATTTTTGACAGCTTTTGACAATGACTGACCATTTTTGACAATTATTGACCATTTTAAACAATTTTTCAAAATTTTTGACAGTTTTTGGCAATTATTGACCCTTTTTGACAATTATTGACCATTTTGACAATTTGTTGACCATTTTGACCATTTTTGACAATTTGTTGACCATTTTGACCATTTTTGACATTTATTGAGAATTTTTCAAAATTTTTGACAATTATTGACCATTTTTGATTATTTTCCTAAATGTTCGACCATTTTTCAAAATTATTGACCATTTCTGACAGTTTTTGACAATTTTTCAAAAATTCAGTTTTGAAATATATATAATATAATTATCGACCATTTTTAACAATTTTTCAAAATTTTTGACAGCTTTTGACAATGACTGACAATGACTGTTTCTGACAATTTGTCAAAAAATTTAACCATTTTTCAAAATTATCGACCATTTTTGACCATTTTTAACAATTTTTAAAAAAAATTTGACAGTTTTTGACAATTATTGACCATTTTTAACAATTTTTCAAAATTTTTGACAGTTTTTGACAATTATTGACTATTTTTTGACAATTTTTCAAAATTATCGACCATTTTTGACAGTTTTTGGCCATTTTTAAAAATTTCTCAAAATTTTTGACAGTTTTTGACAATTATTGACTATTTTTGACAATTATTGACAGTTCTTGCCAAAAAATTTACTTTTTCAAAATTATCGACCATTTTTGACAGTTTTTAACCATTTTTGACTGTTTCTGACAATTTGTCAAAAAATTTAACCATTTTTCAAAATTATCGACCATTTTTGACAGTTTTTGACCATTTTTAACAATTTTAAAAAAAAATTTGACAGTTTTTAACGATTATTAACAATTATTGACCATTTTTGACAATTTTCCAAAATGTTCGACCATTTTTGACAATTTTCCAAAATGTTCGACCATTTTTCAAAATTATTGACCATTTCTAACAGTTTTTAACAATTTTTCAAAAAATCAGTTTTGAAATATAGATATTTATAATTTTCGACCATTTTTGACCATTTTTAACAATTTTTCAAAATTTTTGACAGCTTTTGACAATGACTGACCATTTTAAACAATTTTTCAAAATTTTTGACAGTTTTTGGCAATTATTGACCCTTTTTGACAATTTTCCAAAATGTTCGACCATTTTTGACAATTTTCCAAAATGTTCGACCATTTTTCAAAATTATTGACCATTTCTAACAGTTTTTAACAATTTTTCAAAAAATCAGTTTTGAAATATAGATATATATAATTTTCGACCATTTTTGACCATTTTTAACAATTTTTCAAAATTTTTGACAGCTTCTGACAATGACTGACCATTTTTGACAATTATTGACCCTTTTAAACAATTTTTCAAAATGTTTGACAGTTTTTGGCAATTATTGACCATTTTTGACAGTTTTTAACAATTATTGACCATTTTTTGACAATTTTTCAAAAAATATTACCATTTTTCAGAATTATCGACCATTTTTGACAGTTTTTGGCCATTTTTAACAATTTTTCAAAATTTTTGACAGTTTTTGGCAAATATTGACCATTTTTGACAATTATTAACCATTTTTGACTATTATTGACCATTTTCGACAATTTTCCAAAATGTTCGAACATTTTTCAAAATTATTAACCATTTCTAACAGTTTTTAACAATTTTTCAAAATTTTTGACAGCTTTTGACAATGACTGACCATTTTTGACAATTATTGACCATTTTAAACAATTTTTTAAAATTTTTGACAGTTTTTGGCAACCCTTTTTGACAATTATTGACCATTTTTGACAGTTTTTAACAATTATTGACCATTTTTTGACAATTTTTCAAAAAATATTACCATTTTTCAGAATTATCGACCATTTTTGACAGTTTTTGGCCATTTTTAACAATTTTTCAAAATTTTTGACAGTTTTTGGCAAATATTGACCATTTTTGACAATTATTAACCATTTTTGACTATTATTGACCATTTTGACAATTTTTCAAAAAAATTTACTATTTTTCAAAATTATCGACTATTTTTGATAGTTTTTGACCATTTTTAACAATTTTTCAAAAATGTTGACAGTTTTTGACAATTATTGACAGTTTTTGACCATTTTTGACTGTTTCTGACAATTTTTCAAAAAATTTGACCATTTTTGAGAATTTTTCAAAAACCTTGACCATTTTTCAAAATTATCGACCATTTTTAACAATTTTTGACAGTTTTTGTCAATTATTGACCATTTTTGACCGTTTTTAAAAATTTTTTAAAAATTTTGTTTTTAAATAAATAGATATATTTATGTATATTTTTAACATTTGATAAAAATCGTACAACGATATTACTGATGTTGTAAAACTATCGATAATAATCGATAGTAAAAATAGCACTATCGATTAATATCGATAGTCGGGACTATCGATAGTTCTCCATTGTTATACGGGCGTGTGGAATTTTTATTGTCGTGTTTAAGTAACAGAATATCTTGAAGAAGAAACTTACTTTAAAATCTTACAATCCACCCCTTATAATTAAACTTTTTTACAATCCTATTATCTGTGAAGGTTGTCTTCGATTTTTTATAAGTAAAATTATCTAATATCCGACTTCCGTGACAAAGGATAATAACCACAGAAAAGGGTATTAAGGAAATTATATACCATTTTCGAGAATTTCATGCATCCCAGAAATGTTATTGTGAAGAAAATGTTAATAACGGTCAGGGCAGGCACTACGAAATTAAAAACAAAATAGAAAAAATAAATTTTTATAACAATAATTGTGTATCCATTGTCTTTACACAAAATTAAACACACCTAATTATCAAGAATTACTTACCTAATAATTATGTCACAAACTGTCTTACCAAACATATTTTAACAAATTTTTGTTTAAATATATTTTAAAACCAAGAAAATCCAGTGGTGTAGTTTTTAGTTTTTTAGTTTTTAATCAAAAAAAAATCGCTAATACTTTTTTTAACAATTAAAAATTTTTGACCTATTACTAAGGGCTCCTATTTTATAATTTTTAGAGAAAAAAAATGTGAGTAAAAGTAAAATTTATTTTGAAAATACGTTAAAAAATGCAAAAAAATGATTTTTAATAGGCCGAGACCATCGGAAGTTGGTTTACTTACTGGTGTACTTCCAATATGCGTAATTATTAGTCGTTTTCCTTTTCTATTTTCATTGTGAAAATCCCTTATTGATCGCAAATAATTCCGTCTCCAACATACAATTTCAACTTTTTCGATTAAAAGCGACTTTCTGTTTACTTTTTCCCATCTAAAATTCATCTCTTGCAATATTTTCCATAATTTATCTCTTCAAATTTCAGAAATAATGGCGAAACTCAAATAAGCTATTATTGAGTCAGAACCATTTTTCGTGAAAAGAACTTCACATGATTTTAGGAGATTGCTTAAATATAAAATTCACAATTATTGAGATTTTTAGAATCAGAAGTAGGGTTGCGCGATACACTAGAAAGTATCGATATTAGGTATCGATACGGATCGGAACGTAAAGTATCGATACAGTAGAATATCGAATATTAATTTATCGATACGTTAACGATCCGAGATTTTCCTAATTTTGACGTTTTTTCGGTAAAAATCACCTTTTTGGGGGGGTGGAAAAAGACATTATTGCGATTTCCGGCCAAAGTTGAGGTTCTAGAGAAAAAAGTTGATGATAAAAGTTGTAGATATTGAGAAAATCTACAACTTTTTAATTAGTGACTTTTTCACATAACTTCAAAATTAGCTCGAAAAACGCAAAAACCTGCAGTTTTCGTTTTTTATTTTTGGTTTCGTTAAAAAATGTTCGATTTTGATGAAAATTTAGTAGAAGGTAGCTTTGATAGTCACAAACCATGAAAAAAAAATTTCAAATTAAAATATTGGAAATTTTTCGGGTTATGACGTTTTTTTGGTAAAAAACAGTTTTTGGGGAGGGGGACGGGGTGGAAAAAGACATTATTGCGATTTCCGGCCAAAGTTTAGGTGCTAGAAAAAAAAGTTGAATACAAAAGTTGTAGATCTTAGAAAAATCTAAAAATTTTTCATTAGTGCCTTTTTCACATAACCTCAAAATTAGCTCGAAAAACGCAAAAAACTGCATTTTTCGCTTTTTATTTTTAGTTTCGTCAAAAATTGTTGGATTTCGATGAAAATTTGGTAGATGGTAGTTTTTATAGTCACAAACTATGGAAAAAATTTCAAATTAAAATATTGGAAGTTTTTCGAGTTATGACGTTTTTTCGGTAAAAAACACTTTTTTTGGGGGTGGAATAGACATTATTGCGATTTCCGGCCAAAGTTCAGTTCCTAGAAAAAAAAGTTGAATATAAAAGTTGTAGATCTTGGAAAAATCTACAACTTTTTTATTAGTGACTTTTTCACATAACCTCAAAATTAGCTCGAAAAACGCAAAAAACAGCATTTTTCGTTTTTTATTTTTAGTTTCGTCAGAAATTGTTCGATTTCGATGAAAATTTGGTAGATGGTAGTTTTTATAGTTACAAATTATGGGAAAAAATTTCAAATTGAAATATTGGAAATTTTTCCAGTTATGACGCTTTTTCGGTAAAAAACACTTTACGGGGTGGAAAAAGACATTATTGCAATTTCCGGCCAAAGATGAGGTCATAGAAAAAAAATTAGAATATAAAAATTGTAGATCTTAGAAAAATCTACAACTTTTTCATTAGTGACTTTTTCACATAACCTCAAAATTACCTCGAAAAACGCAAAAAACTGCATTTTTCGTTTTTTATTTTTAGTTTCGTCAAAAATTGTTCGATTTCGATGAAAATTTGGAAGATGGTAGTTTTTATAGTTACAAACTATGAAAAAAAATTTCAAATTAAAATATTGGAAATTTTTCGAGTTATGACGTTTTTTCGGTAAAAAACACACTTTTGGGGGGGTGGGGGGACATTATTGCGATTTCCCGCCAAAGTTGAGTTCCTAGAATAAAAAGTTGATTATAAAAGTTGTAGATCTTGGGAAAATCTGCAACTTTTACATCAATGACTTTTCCACATAACCTCAAAATTAGCTCGAAAAACGCAAAAAACTGCATTTTTCGTTTTTTATTTTTGGTTTCGTTAAAAAATGTTCGATTTTGATGAAAATTTAGTAGAAGGTAGCATTGATAGTCACAAACCATGAAAAAAAATTTCAATCTAAAATATTGGAATTTTTTCGAGTTATGATGTTTATTCGGTAAAACACACTTTTTGGGGGGTCGAAAAAAAACATTATTGCGATTTCCGTCCAAAGTTGCGTTCCTAGAATAAAAAGTTGATTATAAAAGTTGTAGATCTTGGGAAAATCTACAACTTTTACATCAATGACTTTTCCACATAACCTCAAAATTAGCTCGAAAAACGCAAAAAACTGCATTTTTCGTTTTTTATTATTAGTTTCCTTAAAAAACGTTCGATTTTGATGAAAATTTAGTAGAAGGTATCTTTGATAGTCACAAACCGTGAAAAAAAATTTCAATCTAAAATATTGGAATTTTTACGAGTTATGATGTTTTTTCGGTAAAACACACTCTTTTGGGGGGGTGGAAAAAGACATTATTGCGATTTCCGTCCAAAGTTGAGTTCCTAGAATAAAAAGTTGATCATAAAAGTTGTAGATCTTGTGAAAATCTACAACTTTTACATCAGTTACTTTTTCACATAACCTCAAAATTAGCTCGAAAAACGCAAAAACCTGCAGTTTTCGATTTTTATTTTTAGTTTCCTTAAAAAATGTTCGATTTTGATTAAAATTTAGTAGAAGGTTGCTTTGATAGTCACAAACCATGAAAAAAAATTTCAATCTAAAATATTGGAATTTTTTCGAGTTATGATGTTTTTTCGGTAAAACACACTTTGGGGGGGTGGAAAAAGACATTATTGCGATTTCCGACCAAAGTTGAGTTCCTAGAATAAAAAGTTGATTATAAAAGTTGTAGATCTTGAGAAAATCTACAACTTTTACATCAGTGACTTTTCCACATAACCTCAAAATTAGCTCGAAAAACACAAAAAACTGCATTTTTCGTTTTTTATTATTAGTTTCCTTAAAAAATGTTCGATTTTGATGAAAATTTAGTAGAAGGTAGCTTTGATAGTCATAAACCATGAAAAAAAATTTCATATTAAAATATTGGAAATTTTTCGAGTCACATTAGTATAAAATATCAAACGTTCCAAAAATACAAATCACTCAAATCGATCGGCAGCAATTGGTGAATTAAGTAAAAGCGGTATTAAAGAACAGTACTCAGCAATTCATCATCAATAAAACCCTGTGACGATAAAAGGTGCCAATTTGTAACGGAAAGGGGCGCCAGTTTGAAGTTCTCCGGCTAGAGACTCTTCTCAAGGGTGATTCGACCCCAAGTTTATCTCGCACAGGAATAACTGGAAAGTTGTAAAAATTGAGGGCGCCACTACCTTTTTGACGTCGATAAAAAATACGAATGAATTTAAAAAACAAAAACTGAAAAATATTTAAAAAATTGTTTCGATTCGGCCCTGATATCCCACCGTATCAATCTCTGACACATTGCCCTTATTTTTGACGAACCACCCTTAGGGAAGACGTGAATAAAAAAAAATCAAAATGCCCGGACAGGTAGAAGAAATATTTCAGTTGTCCATACTAATGGGAATTCCACAGTTTCTTAGAAAGCCGAATGATGCATCTGGAGACGGGAGACAACTGAGACAAGTCAGTGTACCTGTGCCCATCGAAGAGCGAGGTCGTCGTTGGTTTTGTACTCAGTATATTTTTATTGAGATGGTCAAGTTGGAAAAACTGTTCGAAAATGTGTCCGGGAAGGGCTTTAGGAGGTTTTTGAAAAAAATGGATTTTGAATGTGGGTGTGTTAATCGAATGGGGGTGAAAATAAGCGTAAGTATAGATATATAATTTTATATACTGCATTTCAACTTTCAAACGCCATATTTCAAGAAAATCATCCACAATTATGTTCTAATAGTCTAGTTCACATGTACGATTTTCGGGGGTAATATCCCTAGTGCATTTAATTTTTCCGGAAAAATCGGAAAAACGAGTTTCTAAGTAATTTGTTTTAAAAGAGTGGTTTTAAAAATCAGAGTCGAAGACGAGGATTTTTCCACTTTCGCGATTGCTATTTGTTAAAACAAATTACTTAGAAACGAGTGTTCCAATTTTTCCACAGGAAAAATTAGATGCACGAGGGATATTTGGTTAAATTATTTCCTGAGTTAAATAAACATTTTATTTTAATACATTTTTTTTAATTAAAATAATAAGAACAATAATTAATATCAAGTTTGTTTTTACAAGGCAACTTGTCAAACTTGCATGAAATTTTTTCGATTTTTTTTCCGGAAAAACTGCTGACAGCTAAGTTGACAGTTGTTAAGTAATTTTTCCACTTAAAATTTATATTTGACATACCAATTCTTGATAGCGATTGGTCAAAATTAATAGGAAGGAAATGATCCTCAAAATTTTTGTATATTTACCGAAAATTACGATCAAGGTGTCATTCGATTCGAATTGTTATGTAGATAGTTTAAGGAAAGGTTCTGAAAGGGGCCGAAAAAAATTGCAAAAGTTATAAACAATATAGTAAAAAAAAGTGGGGGTTTAGTTTTTTTTAATATCTCGAAAACGATTGAAGATTTTCGAAATTAAAAAAAAGATCTAAAAAGATCATTGAATTTACTAAAAAAAAGTTCCGACTCCCGGAACTGTATCTCCAATATTTATAATTTTTACAGAGCCTTGAAAATAGAGCCAAAAAATATTAAAAATTAATATTAAGGAATAATAAAATTCAAGTACTATTGGGATACATAAAATAAACAATAATCCGCGGTTAAAAAATTTGTATCCCAATTTTTCCATTATTTATCCATTTGTTAATTAACAATTTTTTCTACATTAAATGTACAGAAAAACCGCGATAATTATTAAACTAAAACCTTAAGATTTTTTTTTCTTTGTGGAGTTATTCTTAATACGCTAATAAATAGATCACCGTTGGAAAAATTCAAAAATTTTGATTTTCCACTTTTTTATTAACTATTGAAAATACGTAAAAATTAAAAATTACAAAAAAGTAATTAATAATTTTTTTTTATATCTTGAATGTTTCGATATTTAAATGTTAAAAGATACATAAACATATTTTTCTTCATTTTTCATCACCATTGTTTAAAAAATTGTTATAAACAAATGCATTGTTTATGAGCTAATCAAAAAATTTTTTTGCGTCATCTATTGGTTGATACAATTTATGATTTTTAGAGAAAAAACGGTTTCTTAAAAAAATTTATTTGTTGCTAAAAAATGCTTTTGTTAATTAACAATCTATTTTTGCGACTAAATATTAAAATTAAGAAACCATTTTTTCTCTAAAAAACATAAATTCTATTGTTTTTCGGATTATATAAAAAAAATTTCTTGATTAACTGTTTATTTGTTTATTCAATAAACAATTTGTTATAAACAAATTATTTTTTCCGTATATTTTTTGTAAATACTTAATTTTGTTAAGAAAACATGACCATTTTTTAAAATATTTAACAATCTTTGACCATTTTTGACAGTTTCTGACAATTATTGACCATTTTTGACAGTTTTTCATAATTATTGACCATTTTTTCAAAATTTTGACAATTTTTAACAATTATCGACCATTTTTGACGGTTTTTCATAATCATTGACCATTTTTCCAAAATTTAAAAAATTATCGACCATTTTTTACCATGTTTGACGGTTTTTGACAATTTTTGACCATTTTTGACAATTTTTCAAAAATGTAGGCAATTTTTGACCATTTTTTTTCAAAATTTTGACATTTATTGACCATTTTTTCAAAATTTTTGACAATTTTTCACCATTTTTTCGAAATTTAACAATTATTGATCAATTTTGTAAGTTTTGACAATTATTGATCAATTTTGTCAGTTTTGACAATTATTGATCATTTTTGACAATTTTTCAAAAATTTTGGCAATTATTGTACATTTTTGAAAATATGCTTGACCATTTTTCAGAATGTTAACAATGATTGACTATTTTTGACCATTTTTGAGCATTTTTGACAGGTTCTGACTATTATTGACCATTTTTGACAATTTTTCAGAAATTTTGACAATTTTTCAAAAATTTTGACAATTTTTCAAAAATTTTAACAATTTTTCAAAAATTTTGACAATTTTCAACTATTGACCATTTTTGACAGTTTTTTATAATTATTGACCATTTTTCAAAATTTTCACAATTATTGACCATTTTGTCAAAATTTTAACAATTTTTGACCGTTTTTTCAAAAATTTTAACAATTATTGACCATTTTTGACAATTTTACAAAAAAATTTGACAGTTTTCAACAACTATTGACCATTCTGGACAGTTTTTTATAATTATCGACCATTTTTTCAAAATTTTGACAATTTTTGAACATTTTTCAGAATGTTAACAATTATTGACTATTTTTGACCATTTTTTTAAATATTTAACGATTTTTGACCATTTTTGACAGTTTTTGACACTTTTTGAGCATTTTTGACAGGTTCTGGCAGTTATTGACAATTTTTCAAAATTTTAACAATTTTTGATAATTTTTCAAAAATTTTGACAATTATTGTACATTTTCCAAAATACTTGACAATTTTTGACCATTTTTCAGAATGTTTTTTACGAAACATTTTTTTTTCCATTTTTTAAATAACTTAATATTTTTGTGCCTTGAAAATTTTTTTTCCTCATTTCTTTTGCTTTTATAATTGAAATAACTTTGGAAATATGGCAGATACGGCAACAATACTTCAAGTCTTTTTTATTAACCATCAATTAAGTAACAATTTAAGCTTTTAATTGAAGCTCTAGCTCTATTTTTTATTTAATTATTGACTATTATTTATAAAAAAAAAATTCATACTTCTCTATTCTAAAACCTTATTATCTCTATATTATCTAGCATTAAATTATGAGAATTCCATGACTTGCATTTTTAGTAGTTTAGCTATCATTAAAAATCGATTAAAGCCATATTTACGTAAAAAACAGCACATGGCTGTTTTCATAACAAAATTAAGTATTTAAAAAAAATATACGGAAAAAAATAATTTGTTTATAACAAATACAAAATTAATCAAGAATTTCTTTTATATAATCCGAAAGAACAATAGAATTTATGATTTTTAGAGAAAAAATGGTTTCTTAATTTTAATATTTAGTCGCAAAAATAGATTGTTAATTAACAAAAGCATTTTTTAGCAACCAATAAATTTTTTTAAGAAACCGTTTTTTCTCTAAAAATCATAAATTGTATCAACCAATAGATTACGCAAAAAAAATGTTTGATTAGCTCATAAACAATGCATTTGTTTTTTAACAATTTTTTAAACAATGGTGATAAAAAATAAAAAAAAATGTTTATGTATCTTTCAACATTTAAAAATCGAAACATTCAAGATATAAAAAATAATAAATTTATTAATTACTTTTTTGTAATTTTTAAGTTTTACGTATTTTCAATAGTTAATAAAAAAATGGAAAATCAAAATTTTTGAATTTTTCTAACGGTGATCTATTTATTAGCGTATTAAGAATAACTCCACAAAGAAAAAAAAATCTTAAGGTTTTAGTTTAATAATTATCGCGGTTTTTCTGTTAACATTTAATGTAGAAAAAATTGTTAATAAACAAATAATGGAAAAATTGGGATAAAAATTTTTTAACCGCGGATTATTGTTTATTTATGTATCCCAATAGTACTTGAATTTTATTATTCCTTAATATTCATATTTAATATGTTTAAATAATTTTTTAAGTGTGAAAAGTCAGACTACCCGGTTTTGGCTCTATTTTCAAGGCTCTGTAAAAATTATAAATATTGGAGATACAGTTCCGGGAGTCGGAACTTTTTTTTAGTAAATTCAATGATCTTTTTAGATCTTTTTTTTAATTTCGAAAATCTTCAATCGTTTTCGAGATATTCAAAAAAACTAAACCCCCACTTTTTTTTTACTATATTGTTTATAACTTTTGCAATTTTTTTCGGTCCTTTTCGGAACCTTTCCTTAAACTATCTACATAACAATCCGAATCTAATGACACCTTGATCGTAATTTTCGGTGAATATACAAAAATTTTGAGGAAAATCGTACATGTGAACTAGACTATAAACGTTCCTTGTGGTATATTAATTTTTATTTTCAGTTTCTAAATTCATACGACAAAATTCAGGAGATGATGGCTCGTATGAAATTAAGATGGGTCATTCCTATAACAAAATTTCCTCATCCAACCCCTCCGAGATATCACCCTTAAAAGGTGGTGACTAAAAATGAGTTTTTATTTTTTTTTTCTAAAATATCAGTAAAGCTAGAGACTTGAAATTCTGTAATTTTCGTGCACTCGCAAAGGACTAACCACGGGTATTTTTTCAATATTCCTGTTACATTATACGGGGGTGAAATTAGCAGAAATCAAAACTTTTTTTCGAAATTCGAAGTTTTATGAAATAAAATTCAACTTAAAATCCTTGTTTTATTTAAAAAAATTTCTTAATTCATAAATTTTCTTACAGAGAAAAAAATAAACACCATAATTTATAATTTTTTTAATATTGAAAAAATACCCGTGGTTAGTCCTTTGCGAGTGCACGAATATTACAGAATTTCAAGTTTCTAGCTTTACTGAAATTTTAGAAAAAAAAAATAAAAACTAAACCTCAGGTGATATCTCGGAGGGGTGGGCTGAGAAAATTTTGTTATAGGAAAGACCCACCAGCAACCAGCTCCTGAATTTTGTCGCATGAATTTAGAAACACCCTGTACACTGCATCAACCACTTGGGTCATTGGCAGTTTGACAATTTGGAGAATACACATGGAAGTAATTACAAATATAAAGTAAGGTCAAGAGCTTATAAATATTGATTGATTTGAGAAATTGTAGGGTTTCTTCTAATTTGTCTTTAAATTATTGGGAACACCACACAAATTACCCATATTATTGAGATGTGGACAATCTGTAATAATATGCTTCACATATTTATCACACCGGCACTGATCACCCAGAGGAATGGCTTCTTTAGACATCAGGTATTGATGGGTTATGATGGTATGTCCAA
Organism: Lochmaea crataegi; assembly: GCA_947563755.1. NCBI lineage: Eukaryota > Metazoa > Arthropoda > Insecta > Coleoptera > Chrysomelidae > Lochmaea > Lochmaea crataegi. The sequence goes on along the minus strand of OX387436.1, from coordinate 15,389,029 downwards.
TTCTAAGCCTAATTGTCTTCACTTGATCTTGATCTACTGTTTGGTAAGGAAGAACATCTAGATGGACGTGTGCGAACAATTCTTCTCTCTCTCTCTCTCTCTCTCTCTCTCTCTCTCTCAAGTAGTGTTGTTCATATTATCCTTGTCGTACTTGTGTAAATCGTATGTCGAGATAAGATTTTTCGCAATCTGTATATATATTGTCTGGTAGTTTCATTATCTCCAGATATCGGGTTTGGATTAAAATAGACAACTAGTCAAGAAGTTTAACACTGCAAACCTCAATGCTGGTTCATTGTCAATGTGAAGTTCTGGTACAGCCTCACTTGAAGCAACTATTTCTGATTCGGTTGAGAAAATTGCTACTGAAGTTTGTTTTTGGCTCAACCATGATACTGCACCTGCAGCATAGATACAAACAGTTCCTGATGTGGATCTACCAATGAGTTTATCACCACCATGATCAGCATCACTGTGTATGATCCCTTGCCGATGGTGTGGTTTATAAGTAATGCCATAATCCAATGTTTCTTGAAGGTATCTAGATATTTGTCTCACTTTAACAAGTGTTCCAACGACCTTGAGACAACTTCTAGTGCATTCGAAATATCTGGTCTTGTAGATACCATAAGGCACATTGATGTTTCTCTATAAGGAAAATCTTGAGATTCATCTTGATCTTCAACTTTCCCTGATTAAGAATCATTTGAATCGACTATTTCTGATTCGGTTGTGGAAATTGCTACTGAAGTTTGTTTTTGGCTCAACCATGATACTGCACCTGCAGCATAGATACAAACAGTTCCAGATGTGGAAAGACCAGTGAGCTTATCACCACCATGTTCAGCAACACTGTGTATTCTCCCTTGCAGATGGTGTGGTTTATAAGTAATGCCATAATCCAATGTTTCTTAAAGATATCTCACTTTAACAACATCATATTTACTGGGATGTTCCAACAACCTAGAGACAACTCCTAGTGCATTGGAAATATCTAGTCTTGTAGATACCATAAGGTACATTAATGTTTCTCTACAAGGGAATTCTTGAGATTCATATTGATCTTCAACTTTCCCTGATTGAGAATCATTTGAATCAACTATTTCTGATTCGGTTGTGGAAATTGCTACTGAAGTTTGTTTTTGGCTCAACCATGATACTGCACCTGCAGCATAGATACAAACAGTTCCAGATGTGGAACTACCAGTGAGCTTATCACCACCATGTTCAGCATCACTGTGTATTATCCCTTGCAGATGGTGTGGTTTATAAGTAATGCCATAATCCAATGTTTCTTAAAGGTATCTCACTTTAACAACATCATATTTACTGGGATGTTCCAACAACCTAGAGACAACTCCTAGTGCATTGGAAATATCTAGTCTTGTAGATACCATAAGGTACATTAATGTTTCTCTACAAGGGAATTCTTGAGATTCATATTGATCTTCAACTTTCCCTGATTGAGAATCATTTGAATCAACTATTTCTGATTCGGTTGTGGAAATTGCTACTGAAGTTTGTTTTTGGCTCAACCATGATACTGCACCTGCAGCATAGATACAAACAGTTCCAGATGTGGAACTACCAGTGAGCTTATCACCACCATGTTCAGCATCACTGTGTATTATCCCTTGCAGATGGTGTGGTTTATAAGTAATGCCATAATCCAATGTTTCTTAAAGGTATCTCACTTTAACAACATCATATTTACTGGGATGTTCCAACAACCTAGAGACAACTCCTAGTGCATTGGAAATATCTGGTCTTGTAGATACCATAAGGTACATTAATGTTTCTCTATAAGGAAAATCTTGTGATTCATCTTGATCTTCAACTTTCCCTGATTGAGAATCATTTGAATCGACTATTTCTGATTCGGTTGTGGAAATTGCTACTGAAGTTTGTTTTTGGCTCAACCATGATACTGCACCTGCAGCATAGATACAAACAGTTCCTGATGTGGATCTACCAGTGAGTTTATCACCACAATGTTCAGCATCACTGTGAATGATCCCTTGCAGATGGTGTGGTTTATAAGTAATACCATAATACAATGTTTCTTGAAGGTATCTAAATATTCGTCTCACTTTAACAAGTGTTCCAATGACCTTGAGACAACTTCTAGTGCATTGGAAATATCTGGTCTTGTAGATACCATAAAATACATTACTGTTTCTCTATAAGGAAAATCTTGAGATTCATCTTGATCTTCAACTTTCCCTGATTGAGAATCATTTGAATCGACTATTTCTGATTCGGTTGTGGAAATTGCTACTGAAGTTTGTTTTTGGCTCAACCATGATACTGCACCTGCAGCATAGATACAAACAGTTCCTGTTGTGGATCAACCAGTGAGTTTATCACCACAATGATCAGCATCACTGTGTATGATCCCTTGCAGATGGTGTGGTTTATAAGTAATGCCATAATCCAATGTTTCTAGAAGGTATCTAAATATTCTTCTCACTTTAACAAGTGTTCCAACGACCTTGAGACAACTTCTAGTGCATTCGAAATATCTGGTCTTGTAGATACCGTAAGGTACATTAATGCTTCTCTATAAGGAATATCTTGAGATTCATCTTGATCTTCAACTTTCCCTGATTGAGAATCATTTGAATCAACTATTTCTGATTTGGTTGTGGAAATTTCTACTGAAGTTTGTTTTTGGCTCAACCATGATACTGCACCTGCAGCATAGATACAAACAGTTCCAGATGTGGAACTACCAGTGAGCTTATCACCACCATGTTCAGCATCACTGTGTATGATCCCTTGCAGATGGTGTGGTTTATAAGTAATGCCATAATCCAATGTTTCTAGAAGGTATCTAAATATTCGTCGCACTTTAACAAGTGTTCCAACGATCTTGAGACAACTTCTAGTGCATTGGAAATATCTGGTCTTGTAGATACCATAAGCTATATTAATGTTTCTCTGTAGGGAAAATCTTGAGATTCATCTTGATCTTCAACTTTCCCTGATTGAGAATCATTTGAATCAACTATTTCTGATTCGGTTGTGGAAATTGCTACTAAAGTTTGTTTTTGGCCCAACCATGATACTGCACCTGCAGCAGATGTGGAACTACCAGTGAGCTTATCACCACCATGTTCAGCATCACTGTGTATGATCCCTTGCAGATGGTGTGGTTTATAAGTAATGCCATAATTCAATGTTTCTAGAAGGTATCTAAATATTCTTCTCACTTTAACAAGTGTTCCAACGACCTTGAGACAACTTCTAGTGCATTGGAAATATCTGGTCTTGTAGATACCATAAGGTATATTAATGTTTCTCTGTAAGGAAAATCTTGAGATTCATCTTGATCTTCAACTTTCCTTGATTGAGAATCATTTGAATCGACTATTTCTGATTTGGTTGAGGAAATTGCTATTGAAGTTTGTTTTTGGCTCAACCATGATACTGCACTTGCAGCATAGATACAAACTGTTCCTGATGTGGATCTACCAGTGAGTGTATCAACTGTGTATGATCCCTTGCAGATGGTGTGGTTTATAAGTAATGCCATAATCCAATGTTTTTTCCCTGATTGAGAATCATTTGAATCAACTATTTCTGATTCGGTCGTGGAAATTGATACTGAAGTTTGTTTTTGGCTCAACCATGATACTGCACCTGCAGCATAGATACAAACAGTTCCAGATGTGGAAAGACCAGTGAGCTTATCACCACCATGTTCAGCAACACTGTGTATTCTCCCTTGCAGATGGTGTGGTTTATAAGTAATGCCATAATCCAATGTTTCTTAAAGGTATCTCACTTTAACAACATCATATTTACTGGGATGTTCCAACAACCTAGAGACAACTCCTAGTGCATTGGAAATATCTAGTCTTGTAGATACCATAAGGTACATTAATGTTTCTCTACAAGGGAATTCTTGAGATTCATATTGATCTTCAACTTTCCCTGATTGAGAATCATTTGAATCAACTATTTCTGATTCGGTTGTGGAAATTGCTACTGAAGTTTGTTTTTGGCTCAACCATGATACTGCACCTGCAGCATAGATACAAACAGTTCCAGATGTGGAACTACCAGTGAGCTTATCACCACCATGTTCAGCATCACTGTGTATTATCCCTTGCAGATGGTGTGGTTTATAAGTAATGCCATAATTCAATGTTTCTAGAAGGTATCTAAATATTCTTCTCACTTTAACAAGTGTTCCAACGACCTTGAGACAACTTCTAGTGCATTGGAAATATCTGGTCTTGTAGATACCATAAGGTATATTAATGTTTCTCTGTAAGGAAAATCTTGAGATTCATCTTGATCTTCAACTTTCCTTGATTGAGAATCATTTGAATCGACTATTTCTGATTTGGTTGAGGAAATTGCTATTGAAGTTTGTTTTTGGCTCAACCATGATACTGCACTTGCAGCATAGATACAAACTGTTCCTGATGTGGATCTACCAGTGAGTGTATCAACTGTGTATGATCCCTTGCAGATGGTGTGGTTTATAAGTAATGCCATAATCCAATGTTTTTTCCCTGATTGAGAATCATTTGAATCAACTATTTCTGATTCGGTCGTGGAAATTGATACTGAAGTTTGTTTTTGGCTCAACCATGATACTGCACCTGCAGCATAGATACAAACAGTTCCAGATGTGGAAAGACCAGTGAGCTTATCACCACCATGTTCAGCAACACTGTGTATTCTCCCTTGCAGATGGTGTGGTTTATAAGTAATGCCATAATCCAATGTTTCTTAAAGGTATCTCACTTTAACAACATCATATTTACTGGGATGTTCCAACAACCTAGAGACAACTCCTAGTGCATTGGAAATATCTAGTCTTGTAGATACCATAAGGTACATTAATGTTTCTCTACAAGGGAATTCTTGAGATTCATATTGATCTTCAACTTTCCCTGATTGAGAATCATTTGAATCAACTATTTCTGATTCGGTTGTGGAAATTGCTACTGAAGTTTGTTTTTGGCTCAACCATGATACTGCACCTGCAGCATAGATACAAACAGTTCCAGATGTGGAACTACCAGTGAGCTTATCACCACCATGTTCAGCATCACTGTGTATTATCCCTTGCAGATGGTGTGGTTTATAAGTAATGCCATAATCCAATGTTTCTTAAAGGTATCTCACTTTAACAACATCATATTTACTGGGATGTTCCAACAACCTAGAGACAACTCCTAGTGCATTGGAAATATCTGGTCTTGTAGATACCATAAGGTACATTAATGTTTCTCTATAAGGAAAATCTTGTGATTCATCTTGATCTTCAACTTTCCCTGATTGAGAATCATTTGAATCGACTATTTCTGATTCGGTTGTGGAAATTGCTACTGAAGTTTGTTTTTGGCTCAACCATGATACTGCACCTGCAGCATAGATACAAACAGTTCCAGATGTGGAAAGACCAGTGAGCTTATCACCACCATGTTCAGCAACACTGTGTATTATCCCTTGCAGATGGTGTGGTTTATAAGTAATGCCATAATCCAATGTTTCTTAAAGGTATCTCACTTTAACAACATCATATTTACTGGGATGTTCCAACAACCTAGAGACAACTCCTAGTGCATTGGAAATATCTAGTCTTGTAGATACCATAAGGTACATTAATGTTTCTCTATAAGGGAATTCTTGAGATTCATATTGATCTTCAACTTTCCCTGATTGAGAATCATTTGAATCAACTATTTCTGATTCGGTTGTGGAAATTGCTACTGAAGTTTGTTTTTGGCTCAACCGTGATACTGCACCTGCAGCATAGATACAAACAGTTCCTGTTGTGGATCAACCAGTGAGTTTATCACCACCATGATCAGCATCACTGTGTATGATCCCTTGCAGATGATGTGGTTTATAAGTAATGCCATAATTCAATGATCCTTGAAGGTATCTAAATATTCGTCTCACTTTAACAAGTGTTCCGAAGACCTTCAGACAACTTCTAGTGCATTGGAAATATCTGGTCTTGTAGATACCGTAAGGTACATTAATGCTTCTCTATAAGGAATATCTTGAGATTCATCTTGATCTTCAACTTTCCCTGATTGAGAATCATTTGAATCAACTATTTCTGATTTGGTTGTGGAAATTTCTACTGAAGTTTGTTTTTGGCTCAACCATGATACTGCACCTGCAGCAAAGATACAAACAGTTCCTGATGTGGATCTACCAATGAGTTTATCACCACCATGATCAGCATCACTGTGTATGATCCCTTGCCGATGGTGTGGTTTATAAGTAATGCCATAATCCAATGTTTCTAGAAGGTATCTAAATATTCGTCTCACTTTAACAAGTGTTCCAACGACCTTGAGACAACTTCTAGTGCATTCGAAATATCTGGTCTTGTAGATACCATAAAGTACATTAATGTTTCTCTATAAGAAATATCTTGAGATTCGTCTTGATCTTTAACTTTTCCTGATTGAGAATCATTTGAATCAACTATTTCTGATTCGGTTGTGGAAATTGCTACTGAAGTTTTTTTTGGCTCAACCATGATACTGCACCTGCAGCATAGATACAAACAGTTCCAGATGTGGAACTACCAGTGAGCTTATCACCACCATGTTCAGCATCACTGTGTATGATCCCTTGCAGATGGTGTGGTTTATAAGTAATGCCATAATCCAATGTTTCTAGAAGGTATCTAAATATTCGTCGCACTTTAACAAGTGTTCCAACGAACTTGAGACAACTTCTAGTGCATTGGAAATATCTGGTCTTGTAGATACCATAAGCTATATTAATGTTTCTCTGTAGGGAAAATCTTGAGATTCATCTTGATCTTCAACTTTCCCTGATTGAGAATCATTTGAATCAACTATTTCTGATTCGGTTGTGGAAATTGCTACTAAAGTTTGTTTTTGGCCCAACCATGATACTGCACCTGCAGCAGATGTGGAACTACCAGTGAGCTTATCACCACCATGTTCAGCATCACTGTGTATGATCCCTTGCAGATGGTGTGGTTTATAAGTAATGCCATAATTCAATGTTTCTAGAAGGTATCTAAATATTCTTCTCACTTTAACAAGTGTTCCAACGACCTTGAGACAACTTCTAGTGCATTAGAAATATCTGGTCTTGTAGATTCCATAAGGTACATTAATGTTTGTCTATAAGGAAAATCTTGAGATTCATCTTGATCTTCAACTTTCCCTGATTGAGAATCATTTGAATCGACTATTTCTGATTCGGTGGTGGAAATTGCTACTGAAGTTTGTTTTTGGCTCAACCATGATACTGCACCTGCAGCATAGATACAAACAGTTCCAGATGTGGAAAGACCAGTGAGCTTATCACCACCATGTTCAGCAACACTGTGTATTATCCCTTGCAGATGGTGTGGTTTATAAGTAATGCCATAATCCAATGTTTCTTAAAGGTATCTCACTTTAACAACATCATATTTACTGGGATGTTCCAACAACCTAGAGACAACTCCTAGTGCATTGGAAATATCTGGTCTTGTAGATACCATAAGGTACATTAATGTTTCTATATAAGGGAATTCTTGAGATTCATATTGATCTTCAACTTTCCCTGATTGAGAATCATTTGAATCAACTATTTCTGATTCGGTTGTGGAAATTGCTACTGAAGTTTGTTTTTGGCTCAACCATGATACTGCACCTGCAGCATAGATACAAACAGTTCCTGTTGTGGATCAACCAGTGAGTTTATCACCTCCATGATCAGCATCATGATCCCTTGCAGATGGTGTGGTTTATAAGTAATGCCTGTATCTTACGCGCGTTTCGTTAACTGAGTTATCTTCTTCAGAGAAAGTAAAACTGTTTTATTTTCCGTCTCTGAAGAAGATAACTTGGTTATCAAAGGGCGCGTAAGATAGTGTAAAGTGTTACAGTATTCGCCAGCTAACTTGATGTCCCAGAAATTTCCAACTAAGAGAGGCAGAGTAATAGTGCCCTGCCTACTCGTCTGCTATTGGTGGTAAAATTTTGACAAACGCCAATTGCATCGAACCTTATCAGGTGTTAAGATTTTCAGTAGCGTAGCGTCACACAGTTATTGTTTCTGCTTTGTACACTAAAGTGTTTGTAAAACAAACAGAAATGTTTTATGACGTCAACCCTCTTGTGATTACTCTAGATGAAAGTGATTCCAGTAGCGGCAGAGAGTCAGATTCTTCGTAAAGATAAAAACTGTTTATACCTATTCTTAGAAATATACCTAGCTTAAATAATTTCCCATTATCTTGTGTTTCTTTTATTCTCATTACTACCTGGAAGAAATTATTTAGTTTCTAACAAATTTTAATTAGAGTCCGTCCGGAAATATACGATCCTAAATTTATAATCTTCAATTAGATAAATAACATGTTATTGTAATGGGTACCTTATTGTTAAAATATTATTTATTAAGTTAGGATCATATATTTCCGGAAGGACTTTACTTTATTAATTGTACAAGTTGTGTTAATTTGTAACAGAAAGCGTATCCTCAGAACTTGCACGGCAGTGTTTACAGTTATCGGATGGGCGGCGTCAATAGCTCCCTAGAAAGCATTTAGGACATCAAGTTAGTTGGCGAATACTGTAGTGTTCAGATCTATTTAAATTTTACCTATTGTTTCTAAGCGCTAAAAAGTGACATTGAAGTGGCGCTTCTTGCTTGTCTTGATTTAGTAGTGGTGGAGAACGTAAGCATTATTAATTAAGTCTCGTGTACGCACTATACGACTGTATATAACATCCATCTATATCTATTATAGAAAATTGAACTAAATGTCAAAAAAAAAATTACCTACAATAAAATGAGAATTAATTCGCAATTATTTTTTTATATCGGTAATTATTGTAAATACAAAATGACCAGTACAATAAATTGTCCAGCTGTTTGCATTCGATATAGGGTTAACGACATTGAAAAAGAAAGCGATTTTAACGAAACTGTCCAGTCCAGGCAGTACTCTATTATTTTAAAATAAAATACACACAAACACACCTATCGCACGTCTGTCGGTCTTATACATATTTTTTCGCATCTTTGCATCAGAAGGTACCTTCCTCCTAGCAAAAAACATTACTTTCACTTTAACCTTAATAATCAATTCGGTGTTTTTCTTTTTAATATGGACAACATTGACTTTTACTCCAAGGAGATCGTATAACCAGATGACGAGGTAATAATGATGTCTCGTTCTTTTAATGTTTATTTAATAGGTTTGATAAAATGGATAATGTATTAGGTAAGCATCGAGGAGTGTATTTTGTGTTTTTGTTGTCGATATACAGGGTGTCGAAACAGTGACTTTTCAAGAGAGGAGGTCGGACATAAAACGTTTTTGAAAAATATACTCTGTTCATTCAATTAATTTAACCTCTGCGCAGCGACCGTACCAGCTACTTCAGTGACAAAATTAATTGTTTCCCGCTAATCATTTAAAAACAAAACAAACACACGGTGTCCTAACCACAGATCACCTACCTAGTAGGGATGGCGATCTGAAATCGATTAATCGAATAATCGATTCCTCGGACCGAATAAATCGATTTTTTAAATCGATATGTTGTATTGAATCGATTCACTGAATCGATATTTTACCCTAGAAAATCGACTGTCGATTTTTTTTTGTGTTTTTGGCAGAGCGGCTTTTTTTTCAATTGCCCCGATTTTTAATTATTGTTTTTTCGAGTAATATTAATCGATTTTGTATAAATTACGTGTGTTTAAGGAGTGGATTTTCGTAAACGGTTCTCGTATTATTTATTGACTATTTTTCAAAATTTTGACACCTTTTGACGATTATTGACCATTTCTCAAAATTATTGACCATTTTTTAACGTTAATTATCAATATCTTAGAGTTTTCATAATTTTTTCATTAAATAGTGGAATTAATTAGAAACACTTAGTTTCATTTAAAAAAGTAATATGAGTAGATTCCACCAAGTAAGGGACCAAACAGTAAATTCATTTTTTAACAATTATTGACAGTTTTTGACAAAAATCGTCCATTTTTAACAATTAATTGACAATTATTGACCAATTTTGACAGTTTTTAACAATTACTGATCATTTTTAAAAAATTATTGACCAATTTTGACAGTTTTGCAACTATTACTGATCATTTTTTAACAATTATTGACCAATTTTGACAGTTTTTCAACAATTATTGACCATTTTTCCAAACTTTTTGACAATTTTTTACCATTTTTTTGAAATAATTGACCATTTTTTACAATTATTGGACAATTTTGACAGTTTTTCATCAATTATTGACCATTTTTTACAATTATTGACCAATTTTGACAGTTTTTCAACAATTATTGACCAATTTTGACAGTTTTGCAACAATTACTGACCATTTTTCAGAATTTTAACAATTATTGACACTTTTTAACAGTTTTTGACAATAATTGGTAATCATTGACCACTTTTCAAAATTTTTGACAATTATTGACAATTTTCAGCAGTTTTTAACAATTATTGACCATTTTCTAGCAGTTTTTGACGAAAATTGTCTATTTTTAACAGTTTTTGACCATTATTGACCAATTTTGACAGTTTTTCAACAATTACTGATCATTTTTTAAAAATTATTGATCAATTTTGACAGTTTTGCAACAATAACTGATCATTTTTTAAAAATTATTGATCATTTTTTAAAAATTATTGATCATTTTTTAAAAATTATTGACCATTTTTTACAATTATTGACCAATTTTGACAGTTTTTCAACAATTATTGGCCATTTTTTAAAATTATTGACCAATTTTGACAGTTTTGCAACAATTACTGACCATTTTTCAAAATTTTAACAATTATTGACAATTTTTAACAGTTTTTGACAATAATTGACAATTATTAACCATTTTTCAATTTTTTTTTTAAATTTTCGATAATTATCGACCACTTTTCAAAATTTTCGACAATTATTGACAATTTTCAGCAGTTTTTGACAATTATTGACCATTTTTTAACCGTTTTTGACAAAAATTGTCTATTTTTAACAATTTTTGACCATTATTGACCAATTTTGACAGTTTTTCAACAATTACTGATCATTTTTTAAAAATTATTGACCAATTTTGACAGTTTTGCAACAATAACTGATCATTTTTTTTAAATTATTGATCATTTTTTAATAATTATTGACCAATTTTGACAGTTTTGCAACAATTATTGACATTTTTTCCAAATTTTTTAACAATTATTGATCATTTTTTAAAAATTATTGACCATTTTTTACAATTATTGACCAATTTTGACAGTTTTTCAACAATTACTGACCATTTTTTCAAATTTTTCAACAATTATTGATCATTTTTCAACAATTATTGACCAATTTTGACAGTTTTGCAACAATTACTGACCATTTTTCCAAATTTTTCAACAATTATTGATCATTTTTTTGAAACTATTGACCATTTTTCAACAATTATTGACCAATTTTGACATTTTTTCAACAATTATTGACCATTTTTCCAAATTTTTTGACCATTTTTGAAATTTTTTGGCCATTATTCAAAATTTTAACAATTATTGACCAATTTTGACAGTTTTGCAACAATTACTGACCATTTTTCAAAATTTTACCAATTATTGATACTTTTCAACAGTTTTTGACAATAATTGACAATTATTAACCATTTTTCAATTTTTTTTTAATTTTCGATAATTATCGACCACTTTTCAAAATTTTCGACCATTATTGACCAATTTTGACAGTTTTTCAACAATTACTGATCATTTTTTTTAAATTATTGACCAATTTTGACAGTTTTGCAGCAATAACTGATCTTTTTTTTTTAATTATTGATCATTTTTTTAATAATGATTGACCAATTTTGACAGTTTTTCAACGATTACTGATCATTTTTTTTAAATTATTGACCAATTTTGACAGTTTTTCAACAATTACTGATCATTTTTTAAAAACTATTGACCAATTTTGACAGTTTTGCAACAATAACTGATCATTTTTTTAAAATTATTGATCATTTTTTTAATAATTATTGACCAATTTTGACAGTTTTGCAACAATTGTTGACCATTTTTCCAAATTTTTCAACAATTACTGACCATTTTTCCAAATTTTTCATCAATTATTGATCATTTTTTAAAAATTATTGATCATTTTTCAACAATTATTGACCATTTTTGACAGTTTTGCAACAATTACTGGCCATTTTTCCCAATTTTTCAACAATTATTGATCATTTTTTTTAAATTATTTACGATTTTTCAACAATTATTGACCAATTTTGACAGTTTTTCAACAATTATCGACCATTTTTCCAAATTTTTTGACCATTTTTGAAATTTTTTGGCCATTATTCAAAATTTTAACAATTATTGACAATTTTCAACAGTTTTTGACAATTATTGACCATATTTCAAAATTTTTGACAATTTTCATGTAATTTTATTTGATTTTTTTTTCAATCCGATAAATATCGTTAACGAATAAATCTCTTGGGTTTATTATCGGAATATATACGAAAAGCATGTCCATTTTTAAAAAACGATCTTTTCGCAGAAATCGATTTATTTTTTATTAAAATCGATTTTTTCGAAAAATCCATTAATTTTGAATGAAGAAAAATCGATTTTTATTTTATCGATAATTCTTTTCCATTAATCTCACACATTCCTAATCCGATACTTTGTGATAATAATATGGTAATAAAAAAATAATTGTTATTATTATCGAATTCCCTGAACTTAAAAAAAAATCCCCAATTTTACTGATAAGAGATCCCCGAGAGAGATTGTTTATTTAGGGGTACCTTTCTTGTTGTTTTTCAATAAAAAAGATCGATTTATATTTACATTCTAAAAAATACGAACTTAAAAAAAATCGATCTTTTAGACCTCGATTTTTTTATTAGGGACCTTTTCACATAACCTCAAAATTAGCTCGAAAAACGCAAAAAACTGCATTTTTCGTTTTTTATTTTTAGTTTCGTCAAAAATTGTTCGATTTCGATGAAAATTTGGTAGATGGTAGTTTTTATAGTTACAAATTATGGAAAAAAATTTCAAATTAAAATATTAGAAATTTTTCGAGTTATGACGTGTTTTCCGTAAAATCCCTTTTTTTGGGGGGTAAAAAAAAGACATTATTGCGATTTCCGGCCAAAGTTGAGTTCCTAGAAAAAAAAGCTGAATATAAAAGTTGTAGATCTTGGAAAAATCTACAACTTTTTCATTAGTGACTTTTTCACATAACCTCAAAATTAGTTTGAAAAACTCAAAAAACTGCATTTTTCGTTTTTTATTTTTAGTTTCGTCAAAAATTGTTCGATTTCGATGAAAATTTGGAAGATGGTAGCATTTATAGTCACAAACAATGAAAAAAATATTTTCAAATGAAAAAATTGAAATTTTTTCGAAATTTTACGCTTTTTCGGTAAAAAAACACTTTTTGGGGGGTGGAAAAAGACATTATTGCAATTTCCGGCCAAAGTCGAGTTTCTGGAAAAAAAAGTTGAATATAAAAGTTGTAGATTTTGGAAAAATCACTTAACCTCAAAATTAGCTCGAAAAACGCAAAAAACTGCATTTTTCGTTTTTTATTTTTAGTTTCGACAAAAATTGTTCGATTTTGATGAAAATTTGGAAGATGGTAGTTTTTATAGTTACAAATTATGGAAAAAAATTTCAAATTAAAATATTGGAAATTTTTCGAGTTATGACGTTTTTTCGGTAAAAAACAGTTTGGGGGGTGGAAAAAGACATTATTCCGATTTCCGCCCAAAGTTGAGTTCCCAGAAAAAAAAGTTGAATATAAAAGTTGTAGATCTTGGAAAAATCTACAACTTTTTCCATAGTGACTTTTTCACATAACCTCAAAATTAGCTCGAAAAACGCAAAAAAATGCATTTTTCGTTTTTTATTTTTAGTTTCGTCAAAAATTGTCCGATTTCGATGAAAATTTGGTAAAAGGTAGTTTTTATAGTCACAAATTTTAGAAAAAAATTTCAAATTGAAATATTGAAATTTTTTCGAAATTTGACGCTTTTTCGGTAAAAAACACTTTTTTTGGGGGGTGGAAAAAGACATTGCGATTTCCGGCCCAAGATGAGGTCGTAGAAAAATAAGTAGAATATAAAAGTTGCAGATCTTAGAAAAATCTACAAATTTTTCATTTGCGACTTTTTCACATAACCTCAAAATTAGCTCGAAAAACGCAAAAAACTGCATTTTTCATTTTTTATTTTTAGTTTCGATTTCGATGAAAATTCCACACCTGAAAAAGGCCTTATATCCATTTTTGATAAAATAAAATTGCCGTCTAAGAGACGTCACGTCTGTGTTTACGTATTAAGAGTTCAAACTTTCACAGTATTTTATTTTCGTCATGTCCAACAATATTTTCAGTACATTTGAGGGAAAAAAGTAATCGATTTTTTTAAAACAGTCTAATGACCATTTAACCTAATTTACCTGTATCCAAAATTTTCTCCTGAGAGAGCTAACGCCCTCTGAAGATAATGAAGTTGAGAACAGTTTAGTGAAGATAAATAGTGTAATACTCAAGTGGTGAAAATAAATTAGAACTAATATACCGAGTGTAAATAAATTAGTAGACATGAAGTAGAGTGTGTATATTAATTAAGTTTGATAAATAAATCAATAAATAGTAATTAGCGATAGTGTGTATAATTTTATCCCACAAGTAAAACTATTTAAATAAAAAATAAAAACATTACAATATTTTGTTTTAAAATTTTAGAGATCCTTTCGCTACGTCGATGAATAAACATTTGTAATGGTAAATAGACGAATTGAGAGAAACTGGTCACTTTCATTACTGATGTTGTGTGAAAAATGAAAGGTTGTAATTGTTTTAAATGGAGATTGTTTCTGTACATGTTTATTGTTTTAATGCTACTAAAAACCCAACTTTGTCTCTTTTGAAACACTTTATGTACATGTGTATAAAGCAACTTCACTATTATTACTTTTATGTCATTTTAAATTTACATCCGGTCGTAAAATTTGAAAGTTCACTATTTAAAAAATAATAATTTCTGGTTTACCGAACCCGGGGATGCTTTTACATCCAACACGAGTTACTATAATAGTTATTTTATTTATTGTACGAGTTTGCTGAATGCAACACAAAAGAAAATAACAAAGTTAAAATCGTCATTAGCTCCGAAGAAATACGTGACTTTCACCACCAATTTCGCTATTTATTATGTCGGGTGGGTATCGAGTATCACTTTTAACAGGTCGTTTGCATTTTACCTTTTTAAACAGGTATATGTAATTAAGCAGGTGACTTTTTCTGAAGTTAGTGAAGCTTTGGATAATTGTACGTGCCGAAAGAATACTTTTTACTGTCGTAAAATTGAGTTTTAAGGATTGTTGAAAATACTCGGAAGTAATTTTGTTAAAATTGGACACGTACACCAAGAATATTGTGTGAGATTTACTTCTAATATCGGAAGTTGTAGAGTAAATGTAACTAGTGATGAGAGATATTTCACGAACTGTTACTGTTTCACTGATACGAACTAATCACAGTCAGTCACAGTTGCTATAGGCAAATCTAAAGCGTGACGTGACCACAGACAATGAATCGAATGAGTGAATCGAATTATAATCGAAATCGGACATAATATTGACCTCTTCATCGCTCTCATTCGACGAAAATTCGTCTGAAACTATGAAAATTTTAAATTGAAATATTGGAAATTTTTCGAAATTTGACGGTTTTTCGGTAAAAAACACTTTTTTTGGGGGGTGGAAAAAGACATTATTGCAATTTCCGGTCAAAGTTGAGGGCATAGAAAAAAAAGTTGATTATAAAAGTTGTAGATCTTGGAAAAATCTACAACTTTTTCTTTAGTGACTTTTTCACATATCCTCAAAATTAGCTCGAAAAACGCAAAAAACTGAATTATATAGCACTCATAGTCATAAACCATGAAAAAAAATTTCAAATGAAAATATTGGAATTTTTTCGAAATTTGACGCTTTTTCGGTAAAAAACATTTTTTTGGGGGTGGAAAAAGACATTATTGCGATTTCCGGCCAAAGATGAGGTCCTAGAAAAAAAAGTTGAATATAAAAGTTGTAGATCTTGGAAAAATCTACAACTTTTACATCAATGACTTTTCCACATAACCTCAAAATTAGTTTGAAAAACTCAAAAAACTGCATATTTATTTTTTTATTTTTAGTTTCGTCAAAAATTGTTCGATTCCGATGAAAATTTGGTAGAAGATAGCATTCATAGTCACAAACCATGAAAAAATTTTTCAAATGAAAATATTGAAATTTTTTCGAAATTTGGCGCTTTTTCGGCAAAAAACACTTTTTTGGGGGGTTGGAAAAAGACATTATTGCGATTTCCGACCAAACTTAGAGTCCTAGAAAAAAAAGTTCCTTATAAAAGTTGTAGATCTTGGAAAAATCTACAACTTTTTCACTAGTGACTTTTTCACATGACCTCAAAATTAGCTCGAAAAACGCAAAAAACTGCATTTTTCGTTTTTTATATTTAGTTTCGTCGAAAATTGTTCGATTTCGATGAAAATTTGGTAAAAGGTAGTTTTTATAGTCACAAATTTTGGAAAAAAATTTCAAATTGAAATATTCAAATTTTTTCGAAATTTGACGCTTTTTCGGTAAAAAACTTTTTTGGGGGGTGGAAAAAGACATTATTGCAATTTCTGGTCAAAGTTGAGGTCCTAGAAAAAAAAGTTGAATATAAAAGTTGTAGATCTTGGAAAAATCTATAACTTTTTCATTAGTGACTTTTTCACATAACTTCAAAATTAGCTCAAAAAATGCAAAAAACTGCATTTTTTGTTTTTTATTTTTAGTTTCGCCAAAAATTGTTCGATTTCGGTGAAAATTTGATAGAAGGTAGCACTCAGTCATAAACCATGAAAAAAATTTTCAAATGAAAATATTGAAATTTTTTCGAAATTTGACGCTTTTTCGGCAAAAAACACTTTTTTGGGGGGTTGGAAAAAGACATTATTGCGATTTCCGACCAAACTTAGAGTCCTAGAAAAAAAAGTTCCTTATAAAAGTTGTAGATCTTGGAAAAATCTACAACTTTTTCAGTAGTGACTTTTTCACATGACCTCAAAATTAGCTCGAAAAACGCAAAAAACTGCATTTTTCGTTTTTTATATTTAGTTTCGTCGAAAATTGTTCGATTTCGATGAAAATTTGGTAAAAAGTAGTTTTTATGGTCAGAAACCATGAAAAAAATTTTCAAATGAAAATATTAAAATTTTTTCGAATTTTGACGCTTTTTCGGTAAAAAACACTTTTTTTGGGGGGTGGAAAAAGACATTATTGCAATTTCCGGCCAAAGTTGAGGGCGTAGAAAAAAAAGTTGATTATAAAAGTTGTAGATCTTGAAAAAAATCTACAATTTTTTCATCAGTAACTTTTTCATATAACCTCAAAATTAGCTCGAAAAACGTAATAAAACTGCATTTTTCGTTTTTTATTTTAAGTTTCGTCAAAAATTATTCGATTTCGATGAAAATTTGGTAAAAGGTAGTTTTTATAGTCACAAATTTTGGAAAAAAATTTCAAATTGAAATATTTAAATTTTTTCGAATTTTGACGCTTTTTCGGTAAAAAACTTTTTTGGGGGGTGGAAAAAGACATTATTGCAATTTCTGGTCAAAGTTGAGGTCCTAGAAAAAAAAGTTGAATATAAAAGTTGTAGATCTTGGAAAAATCTATAACTTTTTTATCAGTGGCTTTTTCACGTAACTTCAAAATTAGCTCGAAATACGCAAAAAAACTGCAATTTTCTTTCAAATTGAAATATTTAAATTTTTTCGAATTTTGACGCTTTTTCGGGAAAAAAACTTTTGGGGGGTGGAAAAAGACATTATTGCGATTTCCGGTCAAAGATGAGGTCCTAGAAAAAAAAGTTGTATATAAAAGTTGTAGATCTTGGAAAAATCTACAACTTTTTGATTAGTGACTTTTTCACATAACCTCAAAATTAGCTCGAAAAACGCAGAAAACTGCATTTTTTTTTATTTTTAGTTTCGTCAAAAATTGTTCGATTTCGATGAAAATTTGGTAGAAGATAGGATTCATAGTCACAAACCATGAAAAAAATTTTCAAATGAAAATATTTTGAAATTTTTTCGAAATTTGACGCTTTTTCGGCAAAAAACACTTTATAACGATTTCCTTCATCGCTCTCTCATTCAACAAGATCGAATTTTGTTTTATTCATTATCATAGGATTATAAAGAGACTGTGCAAATAGCAAAAATAGATAATCTCGCGAAATGAAAATAGATGCAATTTTGCCCATCGTATTTTCAAAACAAAATATCAAATGTCACGTTTTAAAATAACTGATATTAACAAATCACGATATCATTTCACAACGTGATTGAAAAATCACGATATCGCTCATCACTAAATGTAACTTTAGTCACAGAAGAGACACATTTTGACATTTCCATAAGAAATGCATTGTTGCTACGGTAAGCGCATTTTGATTTGACAATATTAGCTCCTATCAAACACTGAAAAAACTGTCGAAATAATTTACACTGCGAAAAAATCTTTGTTTTTTCTTCACCCAAAAAAAGTGATCAACGCGCCTAAAGAAGTTTTCACTCCAAAAACGAATTTTATTTGTTTATAGCTAAATAAAAAAATTGAAATATTCTCGATGGAAATATATACTCGGGTGTTTTATTGGTTGCCTATATTACTGCCACTGGTTTTTTACATTATTCATGATACTAACGCTTAGTAATGATTATTGATTGCCTTTATTTACATATTCTTAAGCATTTACATTATGAAAATCCATTCTTGTTAATGATAACAAACTATCTAACATATTATTATGGCGCCACCTTTCGTATTTATCGATATAAAAGATGATTATAAAGACGTTCCAACGATATGGAAGTTGATTTATAGGCATATATAGGTATCTGAATTAATGCTAACGTTCGTGGTGATATTTTAAAATGATTTGTAGTAAAACGCATTATTACATCACACATATCAGTACTAATTTATCTTCATTTTTATTATCGTTTAAAAGGCTTTTAATGCCATTATTGTCAGATTATCAATAACGTATATTTGGATTTAAAAAAAGGTATTTAATTTTCATGTAACCAGTGGCGGCGCAAGACCTAACTTAATGTGGGCAAGGTACTAGGAATGAAGAACTATCGATGGTTTATCGACAACTATCGATAGTTTTCGCGGTACTATCGATATAGTTGAGAGATGTTTTTAGGTGAAAAATATAAATATATTTTTTGAAAGCTGATTATGGAGTAAAAATGCTATCAAAAAATGGTATAGAGAGAGAGAGATGGGAGGGAGAGAGATGGGAGAGAGAGAAAGAAAGATGATAGAGAGAGGGGGGGTGGGAGGGAGAGGGATGGGAGACAAATGGATGGGTGAGAGAGGGAGAGAGATAGGAGCGAGAGAAAGATGGGACAGAGAGAGAAAGATGAGAGAGAGAGAGAGAGAGAGAGAGAGAGAGAGATGGGAGAGGGATGGCAGGGAGATAATTGGATGGGAGAGAGGGGGAGAAAGAGAAATATGAGAGAGAGATGGGAGAGGGAGAGAGCAAGAAAGAGAGAGAGAGAGAAAGATGAGAGAGAGATGGATGGGAGGGAGATAATTGGATGGGAGAGAAATGGATGGGAGACAGAGGGAGAGAGAGAAAGATGGAAGAGAGAGATAAAAAGAGAGATGGGAAAGAGAGATATAGATATATATATTTATGGAAGAGATTGACCATTTTTGACAATTTTCCAAAATTTTGACAATTATTGACTTTTTTTGACAATTTTTGAAAATTATTGACCATTTTTCAAAAATTTTTGACAATTATTGACCATTTTTTAAAATTTTGACAATTAGGTATTGACCATTTTTGACAATTATCAACAATTTTTCAAAAAATTTGACCATTTTCAAAATTATCGACCATTTTTGACAGTTTTTGACCATTTTTAACAATTTTTCAAAATTTCTGACAGCCTTTGACAATTACTGACCATTTTTGACAGTTTTTGACAATTATTGACCATTTTTGACAATTTGACAATTTTTCAAAAAAATTGACCATTTTTTCAAAATTATCGACCATTTTTGACAGTTTTTGACAATTATTGACCCTTTTTGAAAGTTTTTGACCATTTTTAACAATTTTTCAAAATTTTCGACAGCTTTTGACAATTACTTACCATTTTTTGACAATTTTTCAAAAAAATTGACCATTTTTCAAAATTATCGACCATTTTTGACAGTTTTTGGCCATTTCTGACAATTTTTGACAGTTTTTGACAATTATTGACCCTTTTTGAAAGTTTTTGACCATTTTTGACAATTATTGACTATTTTTGACAATTATTGACCATTTTTAAAATTTTGATAATTAGATATTGACCATTTTTGACAGTTTTCGACAATTAATGACAATTTTTCAAAAAATTTGAACATTTTTGACAGTTTTTGACCATTTTTAACAATTTTTCAAAATTTTCACCAACTTTTGACAATTACTGACCATTTTTGACAATTATTGACCATTTTTGACAGTTTTTGACAATTATTGACCGTTTTTTAAAATTTTGACAATTAGGTATTGACCATTTTTGACAATTATCAACAATTTTTCAAAAAATTTGACCATTTTCAAAATTATCGACCATTTTTAACAATTTTTCAAAATTTCTGACAGCTTTTGACAATTACTGACCATTTTTGACAGTTTTTGACAATTATTGACCATTTTTTGACAATTTTTCAAAAAAATGGACCATTTTTCAAAATTATCGACCATTTTTGACAGTTTTTGGCCATTTCTGACAATTTTTGACAGTTTTTGACAATTATTGACCCTTTTTGAAAGTTTTTGACCATTTTTGACAATCATTGACTATTTTTGACAATTATTGACCATTTTTAAAATTTTGACAATTAGGTATTGACCATTTTTAACAGTTTTTGACAATTATCGACAATTTTTCAAAAAATTTGACCATTTTTGACAGTTTTTGACCATTTTTAACAATTTTTCAAAATGTTCGACAGCTTTTGACAATTACTTACCATTTTTGACAATTTTTCAAAAAATTTGACAGCTTTTGACAATTATTGACCATTTTTGACAGTTTTTGACAATTATTGACCATTTTGTGACTATTTTTCAAAAAATTTGACCATTTTTCAAAATTATCGACCATTTTTGACAGTTTTTGGCCATTTTTAACAATTTTTCAAAAATTTTGACAGTTTTTTACAATTAGTGACCATTTTTGACAGTTTTTGACCATTTTTGACAGTTTTTGACCATTTTTGACAATTTTTCAAAAAAATTTACTATTTTTCAAAAAAATTTACTATTTTTCAAAAAAATTTACTATTTTTCAAAAAAATTTACTATTTTTCAAAATTATCGAACATTTTTGACAGTTTTTTACCATTTTTAACAATTTTTCAAAATTTTTGACAATTATTGACAGTTTTTGACCATTTTTGACTGTTTTTGACAATCATTGTCAATTTTTCAAAAACTTTGACCATTTTTCAAATTTATCGACCATTTTTGACAGTTTTTGGCCATTTTTAACGATTTTTGACAATTTTTAACTATTATTGACCATTTTTGACAATTTTCCAAAATGTTCGACCATTTTTCAAAATTATTGACAATTTCTGAAAGTTTTTAACAATTTTTGACAATTTTTAAAAAAATTCTGTTTTGAAATAAATATATATATTTATGTATATTTTTAACATTCTGTTGTAAAACTATCGATAATAATCGCTAGTAAAAATAGCACTATCGATTAATATCGATAGTCGCGACTATCGATAGTTCTCCATTTTTACAAAGTACATTGCGCGAGTCCCTCTGATGGTGCAAGAAGAAGGGAATATAAAATAAAAAATCACTTAAAATTAAGCAGTTTTTTTTAAATTAAGAAACAAACCTAAATTTTTACTTATACTTCTTTGGAACATTAAACAAAAATGAAGAAAACATTTCCTACTTTTGGTTTTACTGAAATGAAAGCCTTGTTTACAGACACCGTACATAGACAAGCAAGAAGCGAACATTTGATGATAGGCCTATCCCTCCATTATCAACTGAGCATTCAGAATTTTGAACAACTAGGTTGTTGACAGAGAACCTGTACTTTTTAGTGTGAAAATTCTTTGTTGATGTTAATTCAAATGCAAGTGATTATCGACGAAAATATCTAAAAAGTGATATTTGAGATTCTTGAAATGTTTTTTTTATTATTAAAAATTACAATAACATATTTAACACGGCATGAAATGTTTTCTGGTCTGTTGAATACGTCCTTGAATTGATATATCATGGTAAATCTTTTGCAGATATGAACTGGTTTCTTTTAAAAAAACAACAAAATATTTCAAAAAAAAGGCACCAAAAATAATGCAATTGAAATATCTTGATGTGGAATGATTCATTGAAAGATATGCTTGTCCCTTAAGCTGGATTTATAAACTCTGTTGTTCGCTATTCGTTGTTCGTGATCCCCGCTGTTCGAAACTGAAACATTGATATTGTGATGCCTTTTTGGCCTAATATAATAATATTAAAATAATAAATAAATTCCCTTGAAACTAATTTCAATAAATCATTAGAACGTTGGAATATTACATAAATATAAGTAGCAAGGTCGACAGGTACGAAGTCAAGTTCAGCACGTAAATATACATTTAATATTTAATATTTACTTACGGTGAACTTGAACCGTTGTATAAATATACAGGTGACAACACATTCAAGAATCAGTGATCAGTCACCAATGATCAATCGAAGATGAATCTATGATCAAGCAATCAGTCATTAAAGATCAGTAATCTATCAGTCATCATTAAACTATAAGTATGCTATACGGCTAGATACTTTTATTAATTTTATTTCTAGTTATTCGCGATTCGCAGTTCCACCAATGAAAACTGAAGTTAGTGTTAGTGCCTTGATATCTGCCAAACTCCACTTATTTTGATGATACATTTGCTGTTGAAGAACTCATTACAAAACTTTAATAATCTTTCACGTCAATTTTTCCGTCGAATGACATGTGTCACCTTTGTGACCAATCAAAATTTCAACATCGCCAACAACGAAAAACCAATATAAATTAGTCGACTGGGAACAACTGTGAATAACGAATCGCCAGCAATGTGGAAAACTAGGGCTTCACACGAGAGCGAGATTGTTCTCGTCTCGTCTCGAAAAAGCGAAACGAGACTAGGGCTTCACACGAGAGCGAGATTTTTCTCGTCTCGTCGAAAAAGCGAGACGAGACGAGACATTTTTGAAAATATTATGGTGACCATCTGTAAAATATTTTATTGTAAATTTAAAGTGGTGAGTCTTTTTTTTTTCTATGTGGAATAAAATGATAAAACAGGTCGGTTTTACCAAAATTAAATCGGCACGTCCTGTATCGCCTCAATTACAATAGGGTCGTAAAATTCAGCAGAATGGTTAAGCTCTTGAGATAAATAAATAAATAAAAATCTGGTAATCTTCTTAACGACCAAATAGATATCAAACATTCCCCCTTATTAAACTTATTTACCTAGAAGATAGGTCAAGAGTAATTGTTGTGAATGAATTTCCAGGTGAACTAGTTAATATTCGTTTAATTCCGTATTTAGGCACTGTATAAATTAAAAAATTTTCATTATACTTTCACTCGTTTGCTTTGATTTTTGGACTTCCGTTACATTAAAATGTCAACGAGTGTGATTGTTATAAATATAGTTTTAAAATATTATTTATGGATTTTATTATCAAGAGACGAGACGAGATAACCGGTAACAAGACGAGACCGAGACTTGAACAACACGAGACCAAGATTAGAACGAGACTCAATTTCTTCGGAATTGACGAGATTTTTGATACTCTCGTCTCGTGTGAAACCCTATGGAAAACACGGCGAGCAAAAAATAACGGGAATAACGGAGTTTATAAATCCAGCTTTACTCTACAAACTTTTTGTAAGATGTGCCACTCATTTTTGTCCTAGTAATATTTTTATTTTCATTTTTATAATACCAAAAAAACACTCATAGTCCGAGTAATATCCGAAGTCCTTTTTTCCTTTTCTATTATTGACATATAAATTGTATGAAAGAAAGAGTTACTAGATTTGGGCACGTCGTAAATGAATATAGTTTGCAAATTTGAATCGTTTGCTGCAATCAAAGAAAACACTACATATTATTCAAAAAATTAGAGTGCGTGTTTATTTCGCAATTTTCTTCTTCGCGCTTTTTTGTTATATATATACTAAACAGCGACACAACAGTGAAGAGCAGCTGCCTGTATCTTTCTCGCTCGGGTACACTCGGCGGTCCCGATCGAGCGTTTCACCTCAGAGCGTGACGGATCAACCTAACTTACTACCTACGGAAAAATCTGTGTGTGGTGCTCCAAAAGAAGTTTTCACTTCAAAAAATTGTTTCTAGATTGCAGGTCACAAAACTCTACCGCCTTACAGTGTAGTCTAGTACTATATATTACAATTTCCCTTTTTTACTTTTACCTTACAATTAATTAAATTGATATTATCCAGTACGATCCTGTTTTCTTATTTATATAGACATACCAGTTTTTCAAGTAAAAGAAACCTCCCAATAACACGACAGGTTTGTATTTTTACGCTAGCTGCACAATTTGCACATATCGCATCTTCGTGGTATCGTCTAAAGGCGAATATTTACATAAATTATTATTTTATATGCCAAAGAAAAAAGACTGTAGTAGATGGTAACTACTAAAATGCTAATGCCAATACTGCCGATCTCGGACGATTTATGCATGAACGAATGTTTATTAATAAACAAATTTTATTGATATTGATAGTGCCGTAGACACTACACAGTTTAACAGTTATAAGCATTTTCTTTATTTTTTTTTTCAGGGATCCGACTCGTGGGTTTCTGTCCATAATTTGCAGTCACATGGTGGAGGTATTTTGGATCCAGACGATAAGTTGAACGATGTAGCAGACGATAGAGAGCAAATTTTAGCGAGTTTTGAAGATGGCGAGGGAGCTCATGTACACGGTGGCGGGGATGGAGCTAGCGGGAGTTCAGTTGGTACAGGAAGTCCCGATATTTTTCACGTAAGTTTTTTGTTTATTTTTATTTTTATTTTATCAAGTTTTCCAAAAATTAAAACAATCAATGAAAATATTTGCAAAATGCAAAAAATTGTCAAATTTTCTTAAGGTCTATTTATAATGGACTATATCCAAAGTATTAGCAGCGTACATAAATAATGAATGGTAGGTGAACTCGTCGTCGGCACTTTCATGTAGCGCTGATAAAGACATGCCAAGAAATGGTCGCAGAAAAACATGTGCTTTTTTTGCGGGTCAAGATGGGAAACTCATGTTCGAATGGGTCCTATCCAGGATCCAAATAGTGTTGGACTTATCCCCAAGGGGATGCCTACTAACCAAACTCACCTCAAACTCGCTCGCCGTTACCCCCACCTCGGAATCACTACCTTAGCATACTTCGAGACGGGCGGCGGTCCCTCGCACACTCTCCGCTCACACCGACGTCTTCCCCTACCTATCACTCCTATCTCTCATGCCATATCGAGTCCTTCTTTCCCCCTAATCATGCTCTTCACTACGCCACTTACCTCCGGCCATTCCTTCTCCGCCTTCAACATTATCTACACTATGTTCTCCCAATACACCGCCTCCCCTAGTTTCCTCTCCAACTTCTTCAGCACTTCCCCGTTCTTCCAGAATCTAAACACATGCCCCACATCATCCTCCACTCCACACCTCTCGCACACTCCAGTCTCTCTTTTCCCAATCTTGTGGAGGTACCCTACTCTCGGCTCATGTCCAGTGAGCACCTGTGTCAAGAAGTCCGGTCCATCCAATTTCTCCTACTCCCAATCGCTCCTTTTAGCGCGTCCACCTTCTCTCCATTTCCTCCTGCATCCATTCCTGTACTTCCTCTCTGGTCGTACCCCTCCAGCGTTTGTTCCTGGCTCTAGCCATCACGTCCAATGGGTATGACCTTGACAGCACCGTTGCTGCCAGTCCACCCTCTGCCCTGTACCCCTGCACCACCCTCTGGAGTATCCCTATCTGCACCCGCACGAGTCGTCTAACCCTCGCTCTTATAGATTGACTGTTTGGTGAAGTATATTTCACAATATTTCTTTGACTCCGTATCTGGTCTTGAGGATTTAATAATAAAACTTTATAAATCCCTCATTATAGAGAGATGGATGGGCGGGAGAGAAATGGATGGGAGAGAGAGGGAGAGAGATAAACAGAAAGATGGGAGAGAGAGAAAGAAAGATGAGAGAGAGGGGGGGATGGGAGAGAGAGATATATATGGAAGAAATTGGCCATTTTCCAAAATTTTGACAATTATTGACCTTTTTTGACAATTTTTGAAAATTATTGACCATTTTTCAAAATTTTTGACAATTATTGACCGTTTTTTAAAATTTTGACAATTAGGTATTGACCATTTTGACAGTTATTGTCAATTTTTCAAAAAATTTGGCAATTTTTCAAAATTATCGACCATTTTTGACAGTTTTTGACTATTTTTAACAATTTTTCAAAAATTTTGACAGCTTTTGACAATTACTGACCATTTTTGACAGTTTTTGACAATTATTGACCATTTTTAACAATTTCTCAAAAATTTTGACAGTTTTTGTTAATTATTGACCATTTTTGAAAGTTTTTGACAATTATTGACCATTTTTTGACAGTTTTTTAAAAATTTGGCCATTTTTCAAAATTATCGACCATTTTTGACAATTATTGACCATTTTTAACAATTTTTCAAAATTTTTGACAGTTTTTGTTAATTATTGACCATTTTTGACTCTTGCGACAATTATCGACCATTTTTGAAAGTTTTTGACAATTATTGACCATTTTTTGACAATTTTTGACAGTTTTTGGCCATTTCTAACGATTTTTCAGAATTTTTGACAGTTTTTGACAATTATTGACCATTTTTGACAATTTTCCAAAATGTTCGACCATTTTTCAAAATTATTGACCATTTCTGAAAGTTTTTAACAATTTTTGACAATTTTTAAAAAATTCTGTTTTGAAGTAAATATATATATTTATGTATATTTTTAACATTTTGTTGTAAAACTATCGATATTAAAAATAGCACTATCGATTAATATCGATAGTCGCGACTATCGATTTTTCAAAAAAATTTACAATTTTTCAAAATTATCGACCATTTTTGACAGTTTTTGACCATTTTTAACAATTTTTGACAGTTTTTGACAATTATTGACAGTTTTTGACCATTTTTGACCATTTTTCAAAAAATTTGACCATATTTGACAATTGTTCAAAAACTTTGACCATTTTTCAAAAGTATCGACCATTTTTGACCATTTATAACAATTTTTAAAAAAATTTGACAGTTTTTGGCCATCATTGACCATTTTTGACAGTTTTTGACCATTTTTGACAATTATTGACAATTTTTCAAAATTTTTGACCCATTTTTCAAAATTATTGACCATTTCTGACAGTTTTAAACATTTTATGACCATTTTTAACAATTTTTCAAAATTTTGACAGCTTTTGACAATTACTGACCATTGCTTTTTTTTTGCGGGTCAAGATGGGAAACTCATGTTCGAATGGGTCCTATCCAGGATCCAAATAGTGTTGGACTTATCCCCAAGGGGAAACTCGCTCGCCGTTACCCCCACCTCGGAATCACTACCTTAGCATACTTCGAGACGGGCGGCGGTCCCTCGCACACTTTCCGCTCACGCCGACGTCTTCCCCTACCTATCACTCCTACCTCTCATGCCATATCGAGTTCTTCTCTCCCTCTAATCATGCTCTTCACTACGCCACTTACCTCCGGCCATTCCTCCTCCCCCCTCAACCATGTTCTCCCAATACACCGCCTCCCCTAGTTTCCTCTCCAACTTCTTCAGCACTTCCCCGTTCCTCCAGAATATATACACATTCCCCACATCATCATCCACTCCACACCTCTCGCACACTCCAGTCTCTCTTTTCCCAATCTTGTGGAGGTACCCTACTCTCGGCCCATGTCCAGTCACTATACAGTAAACAGTAACAGATCCGTAGTCGGTAAAATTTAGGTACTAAAACTAAATATCATTTTACCAGCCAAACATTTCAGTTGTAAAATAATCATACTATTAGGCATTATCTTTTCGAAAAAACGAGTACGATACGATACTGTGCTATTGTTATCGGATTAACTACTACCTGCTGTGGGTTTTTCTCTTGAATCAATCATGTTGGTGTTGAGTTAAAACGAAATATCTCGGAATAGAGTATACGGGGGCTGATAAAAACGTACATTGTTGGAAAATTTTCTGTTTTTTAAGTAATTTTTTTATTTGATTTCTGGTTAACTTTTATTTAAATTCTACAAGGCGTTTCTACCTTTTCCGCCTTAGTTTGTTAGTACTTTTTATCGACGTCAAAAAGGTAGTGGCGTCCTCAATTTTTACAACCTTTCTGTTATCCTTGTGCGACATAAACTTGGGGTCGAATCGGTGCCCTTTACCGTTACAAGAGAAAGAGACCCTCATTTTGGACAGCCCTGGTCTAGAAGTTTCACCTAAATAACGCCCAACTGTTTTCAATGCTTTGCCGAACAAAATGGTGGCTACTTAAAATTTTGAGATTCCTTTTATGAAGGAATTGGCGTAACAAGGAAGAATATCAAATGTTGATGACTAATCGCCACAGGAAAAAATTGTTTGGGCGTATAAATGAGTAAAAACATTAACACTCGGATCTCGGATTTATTTCCAACCTACTTTTCTTAATGGCTTCTAATGGATTTGATAAATTTTCCGGAATATCTTAAAATACCCAAAGTGTCCATTAACCTTTTTTGTTGGTTAAACTTTCACAACGTTTGTAATTCCGGTAATTTTCTTATCGAAAATTATAGGTTAGGAAAATGGTAATATCTTTATAGACAAGTAGGTACCATGATAATTATGATGGTAGCAATTACGAGAATGTGGGACTTTTAGAAATGAAAAATGAGATATGCGCCTATGATAAACGTTGTTATGAAATAGACAGAGCCGGTTTTATATAATTTATCTTGAAAAGTTGATGATGGAAGAAAAGTAAAGTCTGTTCATACTTATAGTGAAGTGACTAAAACGGATTTAATAAGGGATAAACAAACAAGAATATTTTGAAGTTGAAAAAAAATAGTTGTCAAAATTTTTATTATGACATTCTAAATAAGATAGAACTAGTTGAAAATGATCAAAGTATATGATATATAAAGTTGGTCCGCTGAATCTTTTCCCATGTATGAAATTATTCACATACTACTTTTTGTAGTACGTTTCTACTCACAGAATCTAAACCCCCGAAATCAAACCGTTTGTTCCATTACAACATAATATAACAGACAGAGATAGCCATATGATGAATGTGGGTGATTAGGTGTAACCCACACAACAGAAGTTTTGTGGTTTAACCGCGAATTTGTATATTGACAGACCAAAGACTTTGTTTACATTTTTATTTTATATTTTTATCCATTTTTTTGCCCCTTGCATATACATTTATTTCAAAAACAGTTGTTATAACGACTAACTTATACCTGAGTGTTCGAATTATTGTGGTAAGTAAATATTATTTATCTACTTTTTATTTATTTACTTCGTAATGAAAACTAACCTTAAATTGACATTTCATTATGATTCTGGATAGAACATCAAACTGAAATATATGAAACATATTTTGCTGCCACCAATGTAGAAAATATTGACCTCATTTTCCGAAAGACCAGAACTATTTATGAATGGTTTTTATTTTTAGAATATGCCTGGAAAAACGTTGAATTCGCAAGCACAGGAGCTGGTCCTGAATGAGTTGGAGTATTTTGAGTTAGAAAAAAGGAATGGAGGACCTTTGGAACCACTTTCATGTGTTCAAGAGGTAACATAAATATTTAAGTGCATAGACGTCAAAAAATAATAGTTCAATACTATTAAACGCTTTACAAAATTAGAAAAATTAATTTCCAAAGAGCAGACCGTCTACTAAGAAGCAACAACTACTTCTCGAGCTATATGCCCCAACAGACATTGAATTACACTTCTAAAGTAAACGGGGTTGGTATTGAACTATTATTTTTTGACGTCTATATATCACGCTTTACTAATATGACAATTATTTACAGTTAACTGTAATTAAGTAAATTTAAGTGCATGCTTGTTTAGCAATATACTTATTATTAATCAATTTTTTTTATGTTAGAGGGTAGCTGCTGCTTTGAAAATATCTCGACGGACAGTATATGCTATAAAAAAAAAGAAAATAATCCAATTCTTTCAAGCCCAAGCAAAAGCAGAACTCGTTCTAAAACTTAAACAACTGATCTACCTGAGGGAGCTAAGATGACAGTATGGAACACATTATATGATATGTACCAACAGAGTAAATATCAATCTATTTAATTAGAATTTTTTGGTAAAATGTAGGTGTAGGTATTTTGTAATGAGTATTCAAATCATGGTATATTCAAGAAAAATTTAGGAAGGTATTTATATAGATTTTAGTAGTTTTGTGACTACATTACAATTTAATTCAACTATTAAATTTACCTTATTTTTGAACAGTCAAGGTTAAAACATTAATGAAATGAACAAACATAATATCATTAAAAATATAGTATTTGTTCAAATTGAATCTGTACTATAATTTTTGTTTTTGTTTTAGAGAAGCATGTTACTTTGACTACCTTAAATTGTAAATTGAGGGAAAGCGAAATTGTATCTATTGGCAAAACATCTCTGAGCACTTTGTTAAAAACATTGGGATTCAAATATAACAAAGATGACAATCGGAGAGCTTTAATGGAGCGGACCAGTATTGCAGCCTTGAGAGCCAATTTTCTGTGTAAATATATGGAAAACCTTTCAAGTACTCACCCAAGAGAACTTGTATTTTTGGATGAAACATGGATCTATTCGAAGGGAAATAAAACAAAATCTTGGCAAGACAACAGCACTAAAAGTGTACGTAAACCAGATGGTTATGATGTTAAACGTTTTATAATTGTCCATGCTGGTTCTACCAAAGGATTTGTCTCTGAAGCAAGTTTATTATTCTGTTCAAAATCTAAAGTAGCTGATTACCATGGAGATATGAACAATGAAATATTTATGAAATGGATAAGTACTCAATTAATTCCCAACTTAGAAGAGCCATCTCTTATTGTTATGGATAATGCTCCATATCATGAGTGTTCTTTTAGAAAAGCAACCTTCTACTAATTCAACAAAAAATGAGATTGTTACATGGTTGATAACAAACAACATTAACTTACAAAACCTGAATTGCTACAAATTGCAAAAATGAATAGAAAAGAAAACGTGTATATAATTTATGAGTTTCTACGAGAACATGGTCATGAAGTGCTGAGACTACCGCCATATCATTGTGAATTCAATGCTATTGAATGAATTTGGGCAAATTGCAAGTCATATTATAATAAATATATTGGTAAAGATGGGTATTCAGATAGTTATGTTATAAATATGTGGAAAGAGGCACTGGGACAATGTAATCAACAAATTTGGGAAAAATGTGTTAGGCATACCCATGAAATTATTCAAAAGTGGTATGCCCGAGAGCAGAATATAGTTGATATTAGCATTCAACCAATTACAATGGATATAAATACTGGTGATAGCTCTGATTCTGACTATGAGGAAAATTAAATAAAATCTATTGTATATATATGAGTCTTAAATATACATATTTGAAATATTAATTATTTATTTTTACAACCCAAAAGATTTTTATTTTTCATTGTTGAACTGTATGGGTGGGACGGCCCAATAGTAATGGTTGACAGCCATAACCCTAACAGGGCAATACTGATATGCAAAGTATCTACTGAGGAAGTTGTTATTAATACTAACTCTTATGCAAGTAAATTTCCTTAAAAGCAAGTTTGCAGAATAGCCCCATAAAACTCTGGAATACTAACAGTTTTTTCAAACTAAATGATTAGGTAGCATATTGCTAAATGGCTGTAAAATATTTACAAATATCTATTACACCAGCTTCAATACAATAATAAATAACGTTCACCGTCATTTTAGCCACATCCTAATTAAACCATCAATCTACGACCTACGTGTTACTTGATGTATTGATTTATTGCGTTTGTATATGAATGATGACGCATGGGAAAAGATTCACCGGATCAACTGTATATATATCCTTCAGGCTAACGCCGGGCCTGTTTAGAAGAAATGATTTCAAAACTGCCAGTATAATAATTCCATCTTCAATTGATACTTACTGTTTACTGTTGTAAAAAAAATGAGAGTCATTAAAATAGGCAGTAGGTGTTCGACCGTATAAGGTACAATACGAATGTTTATAACCTCAGCACATTTTTTTTTATTATTACGTATTGTAATAGTTGGCAAATTTTGTTCCATGTTTTATTGAACTTTATAAACGTTATCTCGATAATAAAGTGAGTTGCGTGTTGTTTAATGTTTCATAGAAAATTTGGTGGTTGAGTGGTAGAATTACCAGGATTTTATAGTGAAATTGTAAGGTTAGTTAACAAATGAGGTTATGTATGAAAAATTAGATCTTTGTTTATAACCTGTTAAAATTATGTGATTGTATTAAAAATGAGTTACTTGTGATACTATTAGTACTACTATGTCATAAAAATACGGGGAATTTGTCAATCAAACTCAAATTACGAGGGTTGATAATTTCACCCCCTTATAATGTAACAGGAATTTTACTCAGGACCTTTAAGGGGTGATACCTCGGAAGGGGGTGGACTGAGGAAATGTTGTCATAGGCAATCTCTTCCTGCATTTTTTCACACGAATTCAGAAACACCCTGTATATGACAACATTGTTGACAGACTAATACGTTTTCTGGATAATACCAACCAGTGTTGGATTTCGAGCGAGGGCTTGAAATACAATGTTTTTTCGCATGAATTTAGAAACACCCTGTATTTGCAATATAGAAAGTTTCTATTCAAATTATAAATACCTTTCGTAGATGAAATTTTGTCCCGGTATAATAACGTTTCAAATTAAATAACCTGATAAAATCGAATATTGTATGCATTACCTACTTCACAAACTGTAAACGTTTATTATTATTCCGTAATAGAAAATTACCGTTTCCTATTGACCAACGCGAATGTTCAAGTGTCTATTTATATTCTTAGAACGATAAACGATGTATATTTATTTAAATTAATAAATTTTTAACGAACCTTCATTGCCACGATAATAATTTGTCATTACTAACTATTAAACGATTTTTTTATTTACAACAATTATTTCATTCAAATAATCTAATATTGTCGCTAAATGAGTTTCTAATTGTTGTTTTAGGACGGTGAACACAAATACGGCCCAAATTATCCACGTACAGACATAGAAGTAACCGGCGAACAAATTGCGAACGGCGTACCGGTTCTACAAGTTCGACGAGGCAGCGAACCCAGCTTAAATCAACTTCCGACAGGTCCTCCCGTTCCTACCGAACATCCCAAACGTTGGAGTGCCGCTCCCTTGATACTGGAACCTCCCAGTTCTGGATACGCGAGTCCCGATTGGATGGACGATTCCAGGGAGGAAGAAGAAGATCACGGCTTCAGGAAAATTACAAGAGATGGCAGCAATAGATTATCCATGCAGTTTTTGGGAGCTGATGGTGCTGGGTAAGTGATTAACTCAAACTTTACTTATCCAGGATAAAATTATTCACTTAGTAATCGTTTTAATCATTGATTGTTTCAGTTTTTCCATATAACTTCCCATAAACCTTTTCAAGGTCGATTTACTCAGTTCCCGAGAAAAGTCTCAGACTCAGTAGTTCCTTTAGTGCTATTAATTTTAGAATATCGATAGGTTTCTTTAATGCGTGAATAAAGGTTTCTTCTTCCATTCCACGCAATTTACATTCTTCTTCCTCCTCCTCAAGTTTGATCTTTTTGAGGAGTCCAATCAGGCGACAGTGCATTTTATCTCACTTGGTCGTAGTTTCTCAGGAGTATTATCTTGATGATTGTCTCATCCCTACTAGATCTCTCCAATAGTTAGATATTCTTGCTGTTTCAGTTTTACCTATTTCTTCCAACAATATATTGGTGCTGATACCGCAAAAGGGTGTTTCCGCCTTTTGTTTCGTAACCATCCAGCTTTTCCCATATAACTTCCTGCAATCCTTTTCAATAACAACATTATGTATTTAAATTTTTTGTCCAGGTACCGATGGGCCGAAGCTGCAGAACGAGCTGCCACTACCAGACACATTTCGAGCTCTCTTCCTCGAGAATCAAGACGGAAAGAACCTTTGGGTCAAGCAAACAACTCCACCGGAATCGACGGTGAAGAAGTAATAGTGATAAGAAACGAACCTGGTCCTCTTGGTATCCACGTCATACCAGATTACGATACCTTGGGTAGGGAAAAGGGATTGCTGGTTAAAGGTATAGAACCTGGTGGGAGGATCGATCGAGATGGAAGATTGACTATTTATGATAGAGTTGTTGAAATTAACGGAGAGAATTTGATTAATATGCCGTTTCAAAGGTGAGAAAGATGATTTAGTTTCTATCCCAAAAGTTCCTTCTTTTGTTAACTTTAAAGCATGAGATTTCCTGTATGAAAGTGAAAAAATGTTTGTCTTGATTTGTTTTAGAGTCCAAGAATTATTCAAACTCTCCCTAACTTCGCCAGAACTAAGACTGAAAGTGATCAAGACGTCCGGCTTGGAGGGTTTAAGGAAACCGCCACCTCCCGTTTATCCCAGTTTTCCCGATGACAAAGAAAACGTTTCAATGGTAGAGTGCGAACAAAAACGTAAGTTTATACTTTATATTCCTTGATTTTTGAAAT
This sequence comes from Lochmaea crataegi, assembly GCA_947563755.1. Lineage (NCBI taxonomy): Eukaryota > Metazoa > Arthropoda > Insecta > Coleoptera > Chrysomelidae > Lochmaea > Lochmaea crataegi. The sequence continues at coordinate 15,354,087 of OX387436.1, read as the reverse complement.
TTTTTTGAATTATATTCGTATAAATGATTAAAATTGTAGTAACACAACATTCTTTAATTAAGGACACCTTACAGAAAGTACAAATACGAAAGTGGCGACTGTATCTCCTACGAAAAAAGTACCGGCAATTTCGAAAAATCTTAAAGGTTTATTAACTGCGAATACGAGAAAAATAGGAAGGAAAATCGAAATAGAATTAACGAAAGGAGCGCACGGACTAGGATTCAGTATAACTACGAGAGACAACCCTGCTGGAGGAAAGTGTCCTATTTATATAAAGAATATTAATGCGGTGGTAAGTTTTCTTTTTTTCTGTAAAAAAAGTTAAGTGGCGCAGTCGTAGGATAGAATTTTACAGTTTTATTCTTAGCAGTAGGAATATAACGTACATCTCACCCACGTCAGTCTTCTCTATGATAAGTGGGATCAATTTATTGATATTAACCTCATTTTCGGAGTCCTTGAGGTTGTTATGTCTCAAATGCGACCCAAAACATTGTCTTGTTTCTTTTCTTTACATTTTCCCTAAATTTTTCCAGGAAGATTAAAAAACAATCCTTGAAAGCAATAAGTGCCTGAAATGTGACCTAAGACATTGTTTTGTTTCTGTTATTTTTATTTTCCAATTTTATCCGAAATAGACGAAAAACGATCCTTGAAAGGCAATCAGAGACTGAAATATGACCCCAAATCTTATTTTGTTTTTTTTCTTACCATTTTCCATAATTGTTTCCAAAAGGACTAAAAAACGATCTTTAACGATCCTGAGTGCCTGAAATGTGGTTCAAAACATTGTTTTGTTTCTATTCTTACCATTTTCCCTAATTTTTTTCTAGAAGGAATAAAAAACACTCCTTGAAAGGCAATGTGGCTCCAAACATTGTTTTGTTTCTGTTCTTACCATTTTCCATAATTTTTCCCAGAAGAAATAAAAAACAGTCCTTGAAAGGCAATCAATGCCTGAAATGTCGTTCAAAACATTGTTTTGTTTCTATTCTTACCATTTTCCATAATTTTTTTCTAGAAGAAATAAAAAACACTCCTTATAAGGCAATCAGTGCCTGAAATTTGGCACCAAATATTGATTTGTTTCTGTTCTTGCCATTTTCCTTAATTTTTCCCAGAAGAAATAAAAAAACACTTCTTGAAAGGCAATCAGTGCCTGAAATGTGGCTCAAAACATTGTTTTGTTTCTATTCTAACCATTTTCCATAAATTTTTTCCAGAAAGGATGAAAAAACACTCCTTGAAAGGCAATCAGTGCCTGAAATGTGGCTCAAAACATTGTTTTGTTTCTATTCTTACCATTTTCCATAATTTTTTTTCCAGAAAGAATAAAAAACACTCCTTGAAAGGCAATCAGTGCCTGAAATGTGGCTCAAAACATTGTTTTGTTTCTATTCTTACCATTTTCCATAATTTTTTTTCCAGAAAGAATAAAAAACACTCCTTGAAAGGCAATCAGTGCCTGAAATGTGGCTCAAAACATTGTTTTGTTTCTGTTCTTACTATTTTCCATAATTTTTCCCAGAAGAAATAAAAAAACACTCCTTGAAAGGCAATCAGTGCATGAAATGTGGCTCCAAACATTGTTTTGTTTGTGTTCTTACCATTTTCCATAATTTTTTCCAGAAAGGATGAAAAAACACTCCTTGAAAGGCAATCAGTGCCTGAAATGTGGCTCAAAACATTGTTTTGTTTCTATTCTAACCATTTTCCATAATTTTTTTCCAGAAAGGATGAAAAAACACTCCTTGAAAGGCAATCAGTGCTTGAAATGTGGCTCCAAACATTGTTTTGTTTCTGTTCTTACCATTTTCCATAATTTTTCCCGGAAGAAATGAAAAACGCTCATTGGAAGGCAATCAGTGCCTGAAATGTGGCTCAGAACATTGTTTTGTTTCTGTTCTTACCATTTTCCATAATTTTCTCTGAAAGTACTAAAAAACGATCCTCAAAAGGCAATCAGTGCCTGAAATGTGGTTCAAAATATTTTTTTGTCTCTATTATTACCATATTCCATAATTTTCTCCAGACGGAATAAAAAACACTTCTTGAAAGGCAATCAGTGCCTGGAATGTGGCTCAAAACATTGTTTTGTTTCTATTTTTATCATTTTCCATAATTTTTTTTCCAGAAAACATAAAAAACACTCCTTGAAAGGCAATCAGTGCCTGAAATGTGGCTCAAAACATTGTTTTGTTTCTATTCTTACTATTTTCCATAATTTTTCCCAGAAGAAATAAAAAACGCTCCTTGAACGGCAATCAGTGCCTGAAATGTGGCTCCAAACATTGTTTTGTTTCTGTTCTTACTATTTTCCATAATTTTTCCCAGAAGAAATAAAAAACACTCCTTGAAAGGCAATCAGTGCCTGAAACGTGGCTCAAAACATTGTTTTGTTTCTATTCTTACTATTTTCCATAATTTTTCCCAGAAGAAATAAAAAACGCTCCTTGAACGGCAATCAGTGCCTGAAATGTGGCTCAAAACATTGTTTTGTTTCTGTTCTTACCATTTTCCATCATTTTTCCCGGAAGAACTGAAAAACGCTCATTGGAAGGCAATCAGTGCCTGAAATGTGGTTCAGAACATTGTTTTGTTTCTTACCATTTTCCACAATTTTTTCCAAAAGGACTAAAAAACGATCCTTGAGAGGCAATCAGTGTCTGAAATGTGGCTCCAAACATTGTTTTGTTTCTGTTCTTACTATTTTACATAATTTTTCCCAGAAGAAATAAAAAACACTCCTTGAAAGGCAATCAGTGCCTGAAATGTGGCTCAAAACATTGTTTTGTTTCTATTCTTACTATTTTCCATAATTTTTCCCAGAAGAAATAAAAAACGCTCCTTGAACGGCAATCAGTGCCTGAAATGTTGCTGAAAACATTGTTTTGTTTCTGTTCTTACCATTTTCCATCATCATTTTTCCCGGAAGAACTGAAAAACGCTCATTGGAAGGCAATCAGTGCCTGAAATGTGGTTCAGAACATTGTTTTGTTTGTGTTCTTACCATTTTCCACAATTTTTTCCAAAAGGACTAAAAAACGATCCTTGAGAGGCAATCAATGCCTGAAATGTGGCTCCAAACATTGTTTTGTTTCTGTTCTTACTATTTTCCATAATTTTTCCCAGAAGAAATGAAAAACACTCCTTGAAAAGCAATCAGTGCCTGAAATGTGGCTCCAAACATTGTTTTGTTTCTGTTCTTACCATTTTCCATAATTTTTCCCGGAAGAAATGAAAAACGCTCATTGGAAGGCAATCAGTGCCTGAAATGTGGCTCCAAACATTGTTTTGTTTCTGTTCCTACCATTTTTCTTAATTTCTTAATTTTTCCCAGAAGAAATGAAAAACGCTCATTGGAAGGCAATCAGTGCATGAAATGTGGCTCAGAACATTGTTTTGTTTGTGTTCTTACCATTTTCCATAATTTTTTCCAGAAGGTCTAAAAAACGCTCCTTGAAGACAATCAGTGCCTGAAATGTGGCTCAAAACATTGTTTAGTTTCTGTTCTCTCCTTTCTCAATAATTTTCTTTCTAAAAGTACCGAAACAGGCTCTTAAACGGAAAAACACTAAAAAGAGCTCATTGAAAAACTAGTAGTTCCTGAGATGTGACCCAAAACATTGTGCAATCAGTGCCTAAATTTTATAGATCGTTTTTTCTATTGGGTGTCGAAAGGAATATTTTGTTTATTGAAACTTTTTTCCAGGGTCCAGCCATAGAAGACGGTCGTCTTAAAATTGGAGACAGACTTTTAGAAGTAAACCATAAAGAAATGACGGGAAAAACGCAAAGCGAAGCAGTGGCTTTAATCAAAAGTTTACCGTTGGGTAGTAAAGTCAAAATAGTCGTTTCCCGACAAGAAGACGTCGTCGAAAACATCCTTCCAAGGATAATTGTAAGTATTCGATTTATTTAACGTTCAAAAGAGTGTAGCTTAAAATGCGGTCGTGTCGTGGGGCAACTGTTGCCTGTTTTTTGCAAAAATGTTGTTGAGCTTTAGCATTTTATTTCTTATACAGGACGTCGACCTAAAAGAAGTCCGTGAAGAGGAAACAGCCGAAGATGTACCACCGAGCATCCCTCCGTTACCGCAAAGTCATCTGCAAGCTCTACAAAATCGTACTCCCGAAAAAGGATCGGTAGCGAAAATCATCTCTCAATTCCAGGACGCCGCCAACGGCAATGTAAATATTGTTTTTTATTGTTTATTTAATGTTTGGGATGATAAATTTCAATTTGGTGACGGTGGTTTGTGTTTTTACGTAAATTTGCAGCTTCCACGCAGTTTTTTTAAACAGGCACCTTCGCTGAGTCTGGTTTAGACAAAATTAAGTGTCGTCAGACAAGGTAGCTGTCTTCATGTACTGGTTTGATGCTCCCTTTTCCTTTTTTGTCTTCCTTTCCTCTTCCAACGACAAAAGAGTCGTCATTTGCTTATTCTATGGGTTCTAGACAATTCTTCTATCTATTTCTGTTTATTCTTCCATTGAATATTAATCTCAATGTTTTTCTTTCAAATCTTTTGTTACTTCTAGCACCTTCGTTGAGTCTAGCTTAAACGAAATTGAGTAACACCAAGCAAGGAAGCAGTCATCAAGTACTGGATTGATGCTCCCTTTTCCTTTATATTGTCATCCTTTCCTCTTCCAACGACCTGAGTCGTCCTCTGCTTATTATATAGGTTCTAGACAAGTTCTCTATCTATTTGTCTTTATTCTTCCATTCAATATTAACCTCAATGTTTTTTTTCGCATACAAAGCCTTTCTATTCCTTTCAACTCTTACTTTTAGCAGCTTCGCTGAGTCGAGCTCAGACAAAATTGAGCATCACCAGGCAAGATAGCAAACTTTATGTACTGGTTTGATGCTTCCTTTCCCTTTTTTGCCTTTCTATTCTCTTCCAACGACCTTAGAGTGGTTCTTTGCTTATTCTATAGGTTCTTTAATCTATTTCTCTTCATTCTTCCATTCAGTACTAACCGTAATGTTATTTTCGTTTCCAGAGTCTTTCCATTCCTTCCAAACCTTTTGTTACTTCTAGCACCTTCGCTGAGTCGAGCTCAGACAAAATTGAACATCACCAGGCAAGGTATCAGTCTTCATGTACGGGTTTGATGCTTCCTTTTTATTTTTTGCCGTCCTTTCCCCTTCCAACGACCTAAGCGTTTATTATATGGTCTTCTTACTGTTTTTATTTATTCTTACATTCAGTATTAATTTCAATATTCTGATTGCTTCAAAAGTATCTCCATTCCTTTCCAATATTTTGTTACTTCCAGCACCTTCGCTGTTCCTCTTACCTATGGGTTGTCCTTACGTATTACGTGTAGTTTTCTTCAGTATCAACTCGGCGTTTGATATCTACCCTAGTTTCTGCATTTTTGAACCAACCTCCCAAGTTATTTTCCACAATCATCTCCAACCTTCCTTCTGAAACTTACCTCTTGAAGCTTTTTCTATAAAAGATCAAACATCAAGAAAATCCCATACCTTTACAGCCACTATTTACTACCCTTTGTATTTTTTGCTATTATAAATTTGTTTCCAGCCTTCAGATCAAATTGACGAAACCATGGTGTTTCCGTGGAAACACCGCGAAATCCTCACCTTCAACATACCAGTTCACGATTCGGAAAAAGCTGGTTTAGGAATAAGCGTCAAAGGAAAAACCAGCGGTACCAAAGACCTAGGGATATTCATCAAGGGCGTTATGTTCGGAGGAGCGGCTTCTAGAGACAACCGACTACGTACCAACGACCAATTATTAAACGTTAACGGGATTTCGCTGTTACAACAGACTAACAGCGACGCCATGGAGACGTTGAAGAACGCCATACCGCATACGGAAGGACCCGTACCCGGACATATAACTTTGACTATTGCGAGGAGAGTGGAATCGCCTAATGCTAGTTGTAGGAAGAATTCCGTCGATAGTATTTTGAAGTAAGTATTTTACTAGAAGAGTGACAGAACAAATTATCATATTTATACATAAAGAAGGTTGTTTGTGTAAAAATTTTGATATCGTTATCGACAAACGACATATTTTCAGTTTCTGTAGCAATTTGAGTAAGATTTAACTAAAAAGTTGTATTTGGAATGGTCGACACTAAAAAACAGCACGCCACTGCTGCTGTTGGCAGGAGCTGGAGGAGTTTTGAGTGATTCCGAGTTCCATTGACCCTTTGGGGGAGTTGTAACGTGAGATTCCGCGTATTTGGAAGGCATAACGTCAAATTGTGTGTTTTGCGACGTTTTAGACTCTATTGAGACTTCTTACGTGTTTTTGTCTGTATATGAGAGGTAGAGAATGGAAAATGGTCGAATTGCAAGCTGGTTCTAGTTTTCAGGTTTATTTGAGTGAGTTCGTTAATTATTAAGTTATCTTGTGATCTTTATAGTAGAATTGAGAAGTTTTGAGTGATTCCGAGTTCCATTGACCCTTTGGGGGAGTTGTAACGTGAGATTCCGCGTATTTCGAAGGAATAACGTCGAATTGTGGGTTTTGCGTTGTTTTAGACTCTATTGAGACTTCTTACGTGTTTTTGTCTGTATATGAGAGGTAGAGAATGGAAAATTGTCGAATTGCAAGCTAGTTCTAGTTTTCAGGTTAATTTGAGTGATTTTGTCAATTATTAAGTTATCTTGTGATCTTTATAGTACAATTGAGGAGTTTTGAGTGTTTCCGAGTTCCATTGACCCTTTGGGGGAATTGTAACGTGAGATTCCGCGTATTTCGAAGGAATAACGTCGAATTGTGTGTTTTGCGTTGTTTTAGACTCTATAAAAAATGAAAAAAAATGAATATTTTATCAAAAGAATTCACACGTTGGTGTGAAAGAAATTCTTTGATAGTGAATTCGACAAAAACCATCCTTATGCATTTTTTTACGAGAACAGATATTCCTGAAAATAGCTGTATCTCAGTTAAGGGTACTGATGTTGCTTTTTCGAGTTCTACGAAATTTCTAGGAACCTACCTTGATAAGAATATGAGCTGGAATACCAATATCAACCACATTTGTAAAAAATTAAATAGCAGTTACTTTGCAATATTACAACTAAAAAATATATTTACAACTAGTCAATTGATCAATGTTTATTATGCAATAGTTTACTCCCATATTTCCTATAATATCATTCTATGGGGGGGTGCGGTAAATGCCTCAAGGATTTTTATCTCTCAAAAAAGGATTGTTCCTCTAATTTTTAATCTAGATTTTAAAGAAACATGCAGAAATCATTTTAAAGATTTCGGCATTCTAACATTTTATTCTATTTACATCTACAAGTGCATATTATATACAAAAAGTAATTTCAGTGATTTTAGTCTTAATTCTGATTTCCATGATTACCCAACCAGATCTGGCAGGCTTATCCGGCCACCAAAACATGAAACTTCATTGTTTGAAAGGAGCCCTGTCTATAGAGGAATTCAATTCCTGAATCATTTGCCTAGCTGTATAAGATATGAAAACAATTTCAATGTTTTCAAACAAAAACTTAAAAAAATTTTAATTGTCGAATGTTTCTATGATGTGTCAGAGTTCTTAAACAAACGATTTTAATTTAACTGTTAAATAAGTCATATTGTATGTAAAATCCTATTTTCTGTTTGACCTGTCCTATATCATGTACTATGATCAAAAAGGATGAATAAAGTATTATTATTATTATTATTATTATTATTGAGACTTCTTAGGTGTTTCTGTTTGTATATGAGAGGTAGAGAATGGAAAATTGTCGAATTGCAAGCTAGTTCTAGTTTTCAGGTTAATTTGAGTGATTTTGTCAATTATTAAGTTATCTTGTGATCTTTATAGTACAATTGAGGAGTTTTGAGTGATTCCGAGTTCCATTGACCCTTTGGGGGAATTGTAACGTGAGATTCCGCGTATTTCGAAGGAATAACGTCGAATTGTGTGTTTTTCGTTGTTTTAGACTCTATTGAGACTTCTTACGTGTTTTTGTCTGTATATGAGAGGTAGAGAATGGAAAATGGTCGAATTGCAAGCTAGTTCTAGTTTTCAGGTTTATTTGAGTGAGTTCGTTAATTATTAAGTTATCTTGTGATCTTTATAGTAGAATTGAGAAGTTTTGAGTGATTCCGAGTTCCATTGACCCTTTGGGGGAGTTGTAACGTGAGATTCCGCGTATTTCGAAGGAATAACGTCGAATTGTGACTTTTGCGTTGTTTTAGACTCTATTGAGACTTCTTACGTGTTTTTGTCTGTATATGAGAGGTAGAGAATGGAAAAGGGTCGAATTGCAAGCTAGTTCTAGTTTTCAGGTTTATTTGAGTGAGTTCGTTAATTATTAAGTTATCTTGTGATCTTTATAGTAGAATTGAGAAGTTTTGAGTGATTCCGAGTTCCATTGACCCTTTGGGGGAGTTGTAACGTGAGATTCCGCGTATTTCGAAGGAATAACGTCGAATTGTGTGTTTTGCGTTGTTTTAGACTCTATTGAGACTTCTTACGTGTTTTTGTCTGTATATGAGAGGTAGAGAATGGAAAATGGTCGAATTGCAAGCTAGTTCTAGTTTTCAGGTTTATTTGAGTGAGTTTGTTAATTATTAAGTTATCTTGTGATCTTTATAGTAGAATTGAGAAGTTTTGAGTGATTCCGAGTTCCATTGACCCTTTGGGGGAATTGTAACGTGAGATTCCGCGTATTTGGAAGGCATAACGTCGAATTGTGTGTTTTGCGTTGTTTTAGACTCTATTGAGACTTCTTACGTGTTTTGTCTGTATTTGAGAGGTAGAGAATGGAAAATGGTCGAATTGCAAGCTAGTTCTAGTTTTCAGGTTTATTTGAGTGATTTTGTCAATTATTAAGTTATCTTGTGATCTTTATAGTACAATTGAGGAGTTTTGAGTGATTCCGAGTTCCATTGACCCTTTGGGGGAGTTGTAACGTGAGATTCCGCGTATTTCGAAGGAATAACGTCGAATTGTGTGTTTTGCGTTGTTTTAGACTCTATTGAGACTTCTTACGTGTTTTTGTCTGTATATGAGAGGTAGAGAATGGAAAATGGTCGAATTGCAAGCTAGTTCTAGTTTTCAGGTTTATTTGAGTGAGTTCGTTAATTATTAAGTTATCTTGTGATCTTTATAGTAGAATTGAGAAGTTTTGAGTGATTCCGAGTTCCATTGACCCTTTGGGGGAGTTGTAACGTGAGATTCCGCGTATTTCGAAGGAATAACGTCGAATTGTGTGTTTTGCGTTGTTTTAGACTCTATTGAGACTTCTTACGTGTTTTTGTCTGTATATGAGAGGTAGAGAATGGAAAATGGTCGAATTGCAAGCTAGTTCTAGTTTTCAGGTTTATTTGAGTGAGTTCGTTAATTATTAAGTTATCTTGTGATCTTTATAGTAGAATTGAGAAGTTTTGAGTGATTCCGAGTTCCATTGACCCTTTGGGGGAGTTGTAACGTGAGATTCCGCGTATTTCGAAGGAATAACGTCGAATTGTGTGTTTTGCGTTGTTTTAGACTCTATTGAGACTTCTTACGTGTTTTTGTCTGTATATGAGAGGTAGAGAATGGAAAATTGTCGAATTGCAAGCTAGTTCTAGTTTTCAGGTTAATTTGAGTGATTTTGTCAATTATTAAGTTATCTTGTGATCTTTATAGTACAATTGAGGAGTTTTGAGTGATTCCGAGTTCCATTGACCCTTTGGGGGAATTGTAACGTGAGATTCCGCGTATTTCGAAGGAATAACGTCGAATTGTGTGTTTTTCGTTGTTTTAGACTCTATTGAGACTTCTTACGTGTTTTTGTCTGTATATGAGAGGTAGAGAATGGAAAATTGTCGAATTGCAAGCTAGTTCTAGTTTTCAGGTTAATTTGAGTGATTTTGTCAATTATTAAGTTATCTTGTGATCTTTATAGTACAATTGAGGAGTTTTGAGTGATTCCGAGTTCCATTGACCCTTTGGGGGAATTGTAACGTGAGATTCCGCGTATTTCGAAGGAATAACGTCGAATTGTGTGTTTTTCGTTGTTTTAGACTCTATTGAGACTTCTTACGTGTTTTTGTCTGTATATGAGAGGTAGAGAATGGAAAATTGTCGAATTGCAAGCTAGTTCTAGTTTTCAGGTTAATTTGAGTGATTTTGTCAATTATTAAGTTATCTTGTGATCTTTATAGTACAATTGAGGAGTTTTGAGTGATTCCGAGTTCCATTGACCCTTTGGGGGAATTGTAACGTGAGATTCCGCGTATTTCGAAGGAATAACGTCGAATTGTGTGTTTTTCGTTGTTTTAGACTCTATTGAGACTTCTTACGTGTTTTTGTCTGTATATGAGAGGTAGAGAATGGAAAATTGTCGAATTGCAAGCTAGTTCTAGTTTTCAGGTTAATTTGAGTGATTTTGTCAATTATTAAGTTATCTTGTGATCTTTATAGTACAATTGAGGAGTTTTGAGTGATTCCGAGTTCCATTGACCCTTTTGGGGAATTGTAACGTGAGATTCCGCGTATTTCGAAGGAATAACGTCGAATTGTGTGTTTTTCGTTGTTTTAGACTCTATTGAGACTTCTTACGTGTTTTTGTCTGTATATGAGAGGTAGAGAATGGAAAATTGTCGAATTGCAAGCTAGTTCTAGTTTTCAGGTTAATTTGAGTGATTTTGTCAATTATTAAGTTATCTTGTGATCTTTATAGTACAATTGAGGAGTTTTGAGTGATTCCGAGTTCCATTGACCCTTTGGGGGAATTGTAACGTGAGATTCCGCGTATTTCGAAGGAATAACGTCGAATTGTGTGTTTTTCGTTGTTTTAGACTCTATTGAGACTTCTTACGTGTTTTTGTCTGTATATGAGAGGTAGAGAATGGAAAATGGTCGAATTGCAAGCTAGTTCTAGTTTTCAGGTTTATTTGAGTGAGTTCGTTAATTATTAAGTTATCTTGTGATCTTTATAGTAGAATTGAGAAGTTTTGAGTGATTCCGAGTTCCATTGACCCTTTGGGGGAGTTGTAACGTGAGATTCCGCGTATTTCGAAGGAATAACGTCGAATTGTGTGTTTTGCGTTGTTTTAGACTCTATTGAGACTTCTTAGGTGTTTCTGTTTGTATATGAGAGGTAGAGAATGGAAAAGGGTCGAATTGCAAGCTAGTTCTAGTTTTCAGGTTAATTTGAGTGATTTTGTCAATTATTAAGTTATCTTGTGATCTTTATAGTACAATTGAGGAGTTTTGAGTGATTCCGAGTTCCATTGACCCTTTGGGGAAGTTGTAACGTGAGATTCCGGCGTATTTGGAAGGAATAACGTCGAATTGTGTGTTTTGCGTTGTTTTAGACTCTATTGAGACTTCTTACGTGTTTTTGTCTGTATATAAGAGGTAGAGAATGGAAAATTGTCGAATTGCAAGCTAGTTCTTGTTTTCAGGTATATTTGAGTGAGTTTGTCAATTATTAAGTTATCTTGTGATCTTTATAGTACAATTGAGGAGTTTTGAGTGATTCCGAGTTCCATTGACCCTTTGGGGGAATTGTAACGTGAGATTCCGCGTATTTCGAAGGAATAACGTCGAATTGTGTGTTTTGCGTTGTTTTAGATTCTATTGAGACTTCTTACGTGTTTTTGTCTGTATATGAGAGGTAGAGAATGGAAAATTGTCGAATTGCAAGCTAGTTCTAGTTTTCAGGTTAATTTGAGTGATTTTGTCAATTATTAAGTTATCTTGTGATCTTTATAGTACAATTGAGGAGTTTTGAGTGATTCCGAGTTCCATTGACCCTTTGGGGGAATTGTAACGTGAGATTCCGCGTATTTCGAAGGAATAACGTCGAATTGTGTGTTTTTCGTTGTTTTAGACTCTATTGAGACTTCTGACGTGTTTTTGTCTGTATATGAGAGGTAGACAATGGAAAATTGTCGAATTGCAAGCTAGTTCTAGTTTTCAGGTTAATTTGAGTGATTTTGTCAATTATTAAGTTATCTTGTGATCTTTATAGTACAATTGAGGAGTTCTGAGTGATTCCGAGTTCCATTGACCCTTTGGGGGAATTGTAACGTGAGATTCCGCGTATTTCGAAGGAATAACGTCGAATTGTGTGTTTTTCGTTGTTTTAGACTCTATTGAGACTTCTTACGTGTTTTTGTCTGTATATGAGAGGTAGAGAATGGAAAATTGTCGAATTGCAAGCTAGTTCTAGTTTTCAGGTTAATTTGAGTGATTTTGTCAATTATTAAGTTATCTTGTGATCTTTATAGTACAATTGAGGAGTTTTGAGTGATTCCGAGTTCCATTGACCCTTTGGGGAAGTTGTAACGTGAGATTCCGCGTATTTGGAAGGAATAACGTCGAATTATGTGTTTTGCGTTGTTTTAGATTCTATTGAGACTTCTTACGTGTTTTTGTCTGTATATGAGAGGTAGAGAATGGAAAATGGTCGAATTGCAAGCTAGTAATCGATAAAAATTGAAATTTCGGACAAACTGAATAGTCAGATTCGTGCTTTAATCATCTAGCTCGTTTAAACGTATATTTTTTTAGTACTTCAGGTGGTGACTCGCTAGAAAAGAGCGAATCTGTGAATAATTCCGGAACTAGCGGAGATTCTGCCAATACCGTTATTTTCAATCCACACGGAGGAATCGGCAATATATCCGACAGTAAACCACAAGTACACACCAACGGACACGTCAGTCCGTTAAGCCCGATGCACACGTGGAATCCGGTTTTGGAAAGATTGACGGGAAATGGGAAGTTCCAACAACAGCAGCTGAGAAACGAAAGTTATTACAAGGTAAGGGAAAAAATTGAAAATAGGCAGTCAGTCATGGGAAGTAACAACACAAATAAATGAATCCCTTTTGAAAATTTTACCCATCTCAAAAGAGTGCAACACGCACACGATATGGTCGAGGCATAACACGTCACATTAGCTCAACGGTGACATCATCAATTCATAAGTTTTGCCAAAAATCGGTCAACGCGGCTAAAAAAAATCATGCAGGAAACGCTTTAGCATCCTTTAACTATCAGCTGCCCTCGCTCGTGCAACTAATAGTCATGGGCTGCTAAAGCTCATTTTCCGCCCTTGTGACACAATATACTATTTCTTAATTTTCAGGCTACCCATGATACTTGGTCGAGTAGCATGCTTGGAAATAGCTCATTTGGCAACATGTCCGGCACCACTGTAAACATAGCAACGGCTGAACCTATTCTCATAGAAGACGAATATGGATCTAGAATGTTGACGCATCCTAATCAGCATCAACAAAAGTACGTATTTTAATAAAATCAACAAAAATGAGCCTTATTGTTGTTGTTTTTTCAGGATTAACGTTCACGTAACGAACAAAATTCCCGTCAATCCGGCAGAAAACCGGACCGAACACGAACCGGACGGAAAAGACAGTAAAATCAGTTTATCCGTGAGTAATGGTGATAAAAGTACCGATTCCTCGTCGCAAGCTACTATTCAATGTACTGACGCTACGTACGCCAGTCAATTATCCTTAGAAAATCCTCAAGGATTTTCCAGGGATGCTTTCGGTAGACAAAGTATGTCTGAGAAGAGGCACGCAACTTTAGATGCTAAAAATACCGATACTTATCAAAAATCCAAGAAGTTGAGGGAGGAAAGGAAAGTTAAAGAAAAACGTGAGTTTATGTTTTAGCTACAAATTAATTTTTTGGGGATAATACGAGGGTTGTTTTTTTTTAATAAAATTATTAATTTTCATTGAAATATCGTATAGACCGGATTTAGCACCTTGTGATTTTTTTATTTTCTCTTTTAAATCATTAATTATCGTAATAAAACAAAGGAAAGAGAGCAACCCTCGTATGTATTTTTTATAGCGAAGCAACAAAAATTTTCTTATAACCATACGCTTAAGCAACCCTTTCACTCATTTCTTCTATGATTTCGAATTTTTTATTTAAAAAACATTTTAGGCGTAAAAAATTTGAAAAAGTCACTACGTACCAAATCAGGCGGATTTGTTGGACGATATTTATCCACTGTTTGTTCAAATAACGCCTGAAATTTGAAGAGTACTTAAAGTTGAACTTTTCTTGTCGGTATTTAAGCGATGAAAGCGTCTGCAGTTCAAATATTAACGTTTTTATTTGCGTTTGGGTCGTATCCAGAAAACTTTGGGAGGAAGGAACTGGTTATTCGAAAGGGAAGAAGAAAAAATTAACTATAGACATGTCAATATTACAGAGATATTTGGAAAAGCGAACTCTTCTACGAGTATTAGATCTGAGCAAAGTATATAACTGCTAGACCTTTTATTTAATCGCTAAAATCGCTTGCATTTTAAATATTATCGCTTCTTATTTCGCTTACTTCTTTAAATTGGATAGTATCCAGAAAACTGTTTATTGGAACAGAATTTTTTGGAAAGATGAAAATTAACCATGTACATGTCAATTTCGCAGAATAATGTGGAAAATAGAACTCTCTACTACACGTATTGGATTTGAGCAAAGTGTATAATTGCTAGACCTTTTATTACATCGCTAAAATCGCTTGCAATTTAAATATTATCGCTTCTTATTTCGCTCACTTCTCTAAATTGTATCCAGAAAACTGGTTATTGGAACAGAGTTTTTTTGGAAAGATGAAAATTTGTCAATTTCGCAGAAAAATGTCTAAAATCGAACTCTCTACTACACGTATTGGATTTGAGCAAAGTATATAATTGCTAGACCTTTTATTTAATCACTAAAATCGCTTGTAATTTAAATATTATCGCTTCTTATTTCGCTCACTTCTCTAAATTGGATAGTATCCAGAAAACTGTTGATTGGAACATAATTTTTTGGAAAGATGAAAATTAACCATGTACATGTCAATTTCGCAGAATAATGTGGAAAATAGAACTCTCTACTACACGTATTGGATTTGAGCAAAGTATATAATTGCTAGACCTTTTATTTAATCACTAAAATCGCTTGTAATTTAAATATTATCGCTTCTTATTTCGCTCACTTCTCTAAATTGGATAGTATCCAGAAAACTGTTGATTGGAACATAATTTTTTGGAAAGATGAAAATTAACCGTGTACATGTCAATTTCGCAGAAAAATGTCTAAAATCGAACTCTCTACTACACGTATTGGATTTGAGCAAAGTGTATATATAATTGCTAGACCTTTTATTTAATCGCTAAAATCGCTTGCATTTTAAATATTATCGCTTCTTATTTCGCTCACTTCTTTAAATTGGATAGTATCCAGAAAACTGGTTATTGGAACAGAATTTTTTGGAAAGATGAAAATTAACCGTGTACATGTCAATTTCGCAGAAAAATGTCTAAAATCGAACTCTCTACTACACGTATTGGATTTGAGCAAAGTGTATATATAATTGCTAGACCTTTTATTTAATCGCTAAAATCGCTTGCATTTTAAATATTATCGCTTCTTATTTCGCTCACTTCTTTAAATTGGATAGTATCCAGAAAACTGGTTATTGGAACAGAATTTTTTGGAAAGATGAAAATTAACCGTGTACATGTCAATTTCGCAGAAAAATGTGAAAAATCGAACTCTCTACTACACGTATTGGATTTGAGCAAAGTATGTAATTGTTAGACCTTTTATTTAATCGCTAAAATCGCTTGCATTTTAAATATTATCGCTTCTTATTTCGCTCACTTCTTTAAATTGGATAGTATCCAGAAAACTGGTTATTGGAACAGAATTTTTTGGAAAGATGAAAATTTGTCAATTTCGCAGATAAATGTCTAAAATCGAACTCTCTACTACACGTATTAGATTTGAGCAAAGTATGTAATTGCTAGACCTTTTATTTAAGCGCTAAAATCGCTTGCAATTTAAATATTATCGCTTCTTATTTCGCTCACTTCTTTAAATTGGATAGTATCCAGAAAACTGTTTATCGGAACAGAATTTTTTGGAAAGATGAAAATTAACCATGTACATGTCAATTTCGCAGAATAATGTGGAAAATAGAACTCTCTACTACACGTATTGGATTTGAGCAAAGTGTATAATTGCGAGACCTTTTATTAAATCGCTAAAATCGCTTGCAATTTAAATATTATCGCTTCTTATTTCGCTCACTTCTTTAAATTGGATAGTATCCAGAAAACTGGTTATTGGAACAGAATTTTTTGGAAAGATGAAAATTTGTCAATTTCGCAGAAAAATGTCTAAAATCGAACTCTCTACTACACGTATTGGATTTGAGCAAAGTATATAATTGCTAGACCTTTTATTTAAGCGCTAAAATCGCTTGCAATTTAAATATTATCGCTTCTTATTTCGCTCACTTCTTTAAATTGGATAGTATCCAGAAAACTGTTTATCGGAACAGAATTTTTTGGAAAGATGAAAATTAACCATGTACATGTCAATTTCGCAGAATAATGTGGAAAATAGAACTCTCTACTACACGTATTGGATTTGAGCAAAGTGTATAATTGCGAGACCTTTTATTAAATCGCTAAAATCGCTTGCAATTTAAATATTATCGCTTCTTATTTCGCTCACTTCTCTAAATTGTATCCAGAAAACTGGTTATTGGAACAGAGTTTTTTTGGAAAGATGAAAATTTGTCAATTTCGCAGATAAATGTCTAAAATCGAACTCACTACTACACGTATTGGATTTGAGCAAAGTATATAATTGCTAGACCTTTTATTTAAGCGCTAAAATCGCTTGCAATTTAAATATTATCGCTTCTTATTTCGCTCTCTTCTCTAAATTGGATAGTATCCAGAAAACTGTTTATCGGAACAGAATTTTCTGGAAAGATGAAAATTAACCGTGTACATGTCAATTTCGCAGAAAAATGTCTAAAATCGAACTCTCTACTACACGTATTGGATTTGAGCAAAGTATGTAATTGTTAGACCTTTTATTTAATCGCTAAAATCGCTTGCATTTTAAATATTATCGCTTCTTATTTCGCTCACTTCTTTAAATTGGATAGTATCCAGAAAACTGGTTATTGGAACAGAATTTTTTGGAAAGATGAAAATTTGTCAATTTCGCAGAAAAATGTCTAAAATCGAACTCTCTACTACACGTATTAGATTTGAGCAAAGTATATAATATTATTCTCATTGTTAGATACTATATTTAATTGTTTAAAGCGATTGCAATTTAAATACCAACGCTTTCGATGACGTACAGCACTCTAAATTAAATAGTATCAATAAAAGAGAATTGAAGCTCTTGCACTTTAGATGTGAATAATTGTATACTGAGAACTTTGAAAGGAACTGGTTATTTAAAAGAGTAGGAAATTAACCATAAACATGTCAATTTTGCAAAGGCCAAGTCTTTACAACTAATTTTAGATCTGAACTGTATTTAACAGCTAAAAGCACTTGGAATTTAAATATTAACGCTTTTAATTTCGCTTACCCTCTTATATAGATCGTATGCAGAAAACTTTGAAAGAAACTGGTTATTCGAACACAGTCTGTTTAACCGTGGCTTGTCAATTTATCACTCTATTTATCCAGTATTGCTGGCAATTTTAAGATTGCGCTTTTGATTTGTTATTTTGTTGTTTCGTTTTTTTTTTGTTTTTGTAAAATATTGTAATTAACCAACAGCTAGATGTACTTGTGCTAATTTTGTATGTTTTTCTCATCTCACCCCGCAGCTGGTTTAGTCCGAGTAGGTTCAGTGGAGTCAGTCATTAGTGTTAACAGGTCTTCAGAACATCCCGAGTGTAAGCATCCCTTTCATTTTATCATTTATCATAACAATCGCTTATTCGATCAACCAAACAATGTAATTTATTAATTTTTTGTATTAGATGCCGATAAATTAGGTCAATTGGGTCCGAGTCTGGGTATGAAAAAGTCCTCCAGTTTGGAATCTTTGCAGACAATGGTGCAAGAGGTAAAGTTATTTTGAAAATAAGCTCCGAGAAGTTGTTTTATTTATGCTCATTTTTTTTGTAGATTCAAATGCAAGAGGAAGGTGATCCAGCTTATAGTTACAGAGGACCAAACGGTGCTCTGAAAGTAATACGAGGTAGAGGCTGTGAAGAAAGTTTCCGGGCAGCTGTAGTCGATCCGAATCATCGAAGTGAAATGGGTATTTATTTTCATCAATTTCTTTCTTATTTGTGCTAAAAATACCTTTTAATTTCAAAGGTGCTAAGAAACATTGGTTGTTGGATGGTCCGACGGAAAACGAACGGGAAATTGACGGTTTTACAAACGTCAGAGGAGCACCGAGGCAGTCTTCCTTAAACGCTGCTATAGACATCAAAAACAAATCTTCCAAGAAGAAACCGGGGATCTTCAAAGGCATTGGATCGATGTTTAGGTATAAAAATTGTTTTTTGTTTAGGTCTTCATGTATTCAAAAGTGAAAATACAAATAAATTAATCCCCTTTAAAAAAATTATCGTATGACCTTGGTAGATAGAGATCTTTGCAAATAGATTTATCCTTTTTAAAAATCTTATCGTACGATTATGATGACAGAAATTTTTGCAAATAAATTAACACCTTTTGAAAATTTAATCATACGCTTATAGTAGACAGAGATGTTTGCAAATAATTGTATCCCTTTTCTAAAATTTTATCGTACGTCTATGATGGACATTTTTACACATAAATTAACCCATTATAAAAATTGTATAGTGCGCCCATGGTAAATAAAGATAGATAAGTTAATTAAAATTTTCACAAAAATATTAACCCCCTTTAAAAAAAAGGGTGAACGGTCGTCGGACCACCGACAGAAGCTTGCTTCTTATGCACAATAGAATGACCATTTTTCAAAAATTTTGACAATTTTTTCACAATTTTGGACAATTTTTGACTCTTCAAATTTTAACAATTATTGACCATTTTTGACAATTGTTGACCAATTTTGACAGTTTTGACAATAATGGATCATTTTTGACAATTTTTCAAAAATTTTGACCATTTTAGACCATTTTCCAAATTTTAACAATTATTGACCATTTTTGACAGTTTTTTATAATTATTGACCATTTTTTCAAAAATTTTTACAATTTTTGACCATTTTTCAAAAAATTTGACAATTATTGACCAATTTTGACAGTTTTGACAATTTTTCAAAAATTTCGACCATCTTAGACCATTTTTTCAAATTTTAACAATCATTGGCCATTTTTGACAGTTTTGACAATTGTTGACCAATTTTGACAGTTTTCACAATAATTGATCATTTATGACAATTTTTCAAAAATTTTGACCATTTTAGACCATTTTTCCAAATTTTAACAATTATTGACCATTTTTCAGAAATTTTGACAATTTTTAACAATTATTAACCATTTTTGACAGTTTTTTATAATTATTGACCATTTTTTCAAAAAATTTTAAAATTTTTGACCATTTTTGACCATTTTTCAAAAAATTTTACAATTATTGACCAATTTTGACAGTTTTGACAATTTTTCAAAAATTTCGACCATTTTAGACCATTTTTTCAAATTTTAACAATCATTGGCCATTTTTGACAGTTTTGACAATTTTTAACAATTATTGACCATTTTTGACAGTTTTTTATAATTATTGACCATTTTTTTGAAAATTTTGACAATTATTGACCATTTTAGACAGTTTCTGACAATTATTGACCATTTTTGACAATTTTTCATAAATTTTGACAATTTTCAACAATTATTGGTCATTTTTGACAGTTTTTTATAATTATTGACCATTTTTTTTTTAATTTTAACAATTTTTGACCATTTTTCAAAATTTTAACAATTTTTGACCATTTTTCCAAATTTTAACATTCATTGGCCATTTTGACAGTTTCTAATAATTATTGACCATTTTTGACAACTTTCGAAAATTTTGACAATTATTGACTATTTTTGACCATTTTTTAAAATATTTAACAATTTTTGACCATTTTTCAGAATTTTAACAATTATTGACCATTTTTGACAGTTTCTGACAATTATTGACCATTTTTCAAAAATTTAACAATATTCCACAAATATTGACCATTTTTGACAATTTTTCAAATTTTAACAATTATTGACCATTTTTGAGAGGTTCCGACAAATATTAACCATTTTTGACAGTTTTTTATAATTATTGACCATTTTTTTTTAAATTTTGACAATTATTGACCATTTTTGACAATTTTTCATGAATTTTGACAATTTTCAACAATTATTGGCCGTTTTCGACAGTTTTTTATAATTATTGACCATTTTTTCAAAATTTTAACAATTTTTGACCATTTTTCAAAATTTTAACAATCATTGGCCATTTTTGACAGGTTTGACAATTTTTCAAAAATTTCGAACATTTTAGACCATTTTTTCAAATTTTAACAATTATTGACCATTTTTGAGAGGTTCCGACAAATATTGACCATTTTTGACAATTTTTCAAAAATTTTGACAATTTTTAACAATTATTGACCATTTTTTACAGTTTTTTATAATTATTGACCATTTTTCAGAATTTTAACAATTATTGACCATTTTTGACAGTTTCTGACAATTATTGACCATTTTTCAAAAATTTTGACAATTTTCCACAAATATTGACCATTTTTGACAGTTTCTGATAATTATTGACCATTTTTGACAATTTTTAACAATTATTGACCATTTTTGACAGTCTTTTATAATTATTGACCATTTTTCAAAATTTTTACAATTTTTGACCATTTTTCAAAATTTTAATGCAGCGTTGGTTATATAGTATTGCGCGTTATTTCAATGCGTCTCTCTCTCTCTCTCTCTCTCTCCATCTCTGCACTGAACGTACACTATGGCTTGCGTCTCTCTCTCTCTCTTTCTAATGAGTCATCGAGTGTCGAACGCTTTTTCGTAACATCACACGTTTCACTAGCCTTCCCAAAAGTCCTATGTCTTGCAATAAGAAGCAAGCTTCAAAAATTCCGTACGCCTATGGTGAATGGACATTTTTACAAATTAATTGAAATTTTCGGAAATATATTAACAACGCCCATGGTAGGTGGAAATTTTTGGCATAAATTAACCTCCACTCAAAATTTATTCGTTCGCCCGTGGTGAATGGAAATTTTTTCAAAAATATTAACCCTTTATAACATTTTTTTCATACGCCCATGGTAGATGGAAATTTTTCACAAATAAATGATCCCATTTTAAAATTTGATCGTACGCTCATAAAAGATGGTATCTTTTACGAATAAATTAACCGTTTAAAAAATTCTATCGTTACTCATCCAAAAAGAGTCCAACACGAATATGATACACTCGAGGCGCGACCTGTCACATTAGCACATCGGTAACGGTTACGCGGTGACATCACCAACCCATAAGTTTCCTAATAGAGTTTTGTAATCCACAGATTTGGTAAACACCGTAAACTGGACTTCCAACCGGTAGAACCAGTCCAACACTATCACACCAACGAATTCGACTCTACTACACCCCAACACCAACAAGAAGACAACAAAAGTCAAAACAGTCAAACGGAAAGATTACAAGAACAATTACAAAAAACAACTAACACTTCCAACAGCCAAAATCAATCGCAAAGTTCTCATCATTCGTCGCAAAATTCCCATAATCATTCACAAACGTCCGTATCAAGTTCACATCATTCTTCGCAAAATTCTCACCACGTCGCCCAACAACATACGCAAAATCGTTCGTCACCTACGGCTAACCAAAATTCCCATCATATACAACAACCTTCAGTCCACGGACCAAATATAAGGGAACAGCTGTATCAGCGACACGGATATCTGCATAGGCATGCAGAACAAGTACAGGTAAGTGAGTTACTGCTTCGATTTTAACATTTCCCCCACCTAGAAGCTCTTATAGAAAAGGGTAGGCCAATGTGTAAGACCGAGAGGTTTCGAACTAACCGTGGGATGGCGCCAGATGGACGAGAAAGCGCGTGGCTGAAGAATAGGGACGGAGCACGTGGGATCGGGCAGCGAACATGCCCTCAACTCGGATTTTGAGTTTGAGGTCAGCAACGGTGGCGCCAGCCCCTCAACTGACTTACTCTTCTATAAGCGACTATATTCGTTGCTACTAGAAACGCAATATACTATTAGTCTTAATTATTGCATTATTAAAAACATGAGAAAATGAATGAATTTTTTACTTGACAGGTTATACCGGAAAATGCTGTAGCTCCTGTGATAAAGTACAGACAAAATTCTTCCGAACACCGACGACACGACAGGGAGTTACACAAGCAAAGAATGACGCAGAGGCACACGTACTACCAACCGGACGATAGGGATGTGTACGATCCTCGGCATCAACCACAACAGGTATTCATATTTTATCTTCTATCTCGTCTATTCATTGCTAATTTGTTTCTTAATTTTTAGAGGTTAGATCAGCCGGCAAATGCGTATGTAGAGTATGGTAGACCGGGAAGTAGATCGGGAATTACCGAGTCTGTTCCGTTCACTCATTATGTTAATTATAAAGAACTTCAGAATCATATTAGGTGAGTTAGAAATTTTTTTTCTCTGTACTGTTAAAAGAGTTTGGAAAAAAGTACCTCGCAATTTATAAATTGATAGAATGTGCCTCAAACCATTATTTTCCTTTTTTACAACTTGCTTTTCACAATTTTCTGCTGCATTCATTAATTTTCCATTTAAATCCTTATATCAGGCTTGAATAACAATGACAATAACTATCGATTATTTTTGTACATCCTCCTGAATTTTCACACTGTTTTCACATTTGATGTCGCCGGGAGGTACAGGATCATCATAGCCCCTATTGTAGTTGATTTGATTTCTGTTAGTGGTATTTTCAGCGACAATACTTTCTTTTGTGTCTCAATCCAAATCCAAAACCCCTGTAAGTTCAATATTCCCAAGAAATTTGATAATCTATGAAATGGACACACAAACGCAGCTCCCAGGTTCTGTACTCTTAATGAGCAACCACGTAGTAAGTAAGACAAAATGTGTTCCGCCGATTCATCTTCTTCTAGGTTGAGACACTCGATGCTTTCGACCAATCCTATTCTGCCCAAATGATAGTTTAACCTGTTATAGATCTCATCTCCTCCCTATCCATGTTCAGTAAGGCTTCTGCTTTGAGTTTTCAAGGTCCTTCGATAAAAACATTGGCCTGTTATCTCATTCCAGTAGAACTTTGCTTTGTGTTCATCTGGTCCAAGATATTTATCTTCGCCAGATTTATAGGGATTCCCATTCGGAGCTCAGGGCCTATTAACAGGAACTGAACTCCTTTCCTGGCAAGTGGGTCTACTATTTCGCTACCTTATCGATTGCAACTGTTGGAGCACAGTGCCGTTAATACACCCCGGCAGATCAGTAACGAAAACATCCACTTGAAAGACTCTTGTATGCTGCCCAAGACTATCGGCAAGTTCAACCTTTGGTCAGCTGCTCCAAATTGGACGTCCATTTTGGATTAGACTGTGAATCAGGTCCAAAGGTAGGGAGGATTAATTCCTCTCTCATTCTTCCACAGGAAGAATGTACTTCAAGGTCAGATGCTGTGAATTTTTAGTGGGCATGTGATCCGAAAGCATGACCAAGAAATCCGTGCGTCCAGCTGACATAGTATGACCCTTTTTCCGTCCCAACCCACCAATCGATCCCCATAATCCATTTTGTATATTCTGTAGGAGGTCATTCTTGTAACCCTCTCAGAAGATGACCAGGTGTTATTGTAGAATGGTTTCCAATGCCGCCTTGGGAATGGTTCTAAATTTTGCTGGCACTTGCTCCACCAGACCATGAAGCCATATGTGATCATAGGCCTGACTACCGTCACTTACAACCAGTAGATGTGTTGAGTCTCATATTCCAGTTTGTTACAAAAAGTCTTTTGCAAGTCCATAATGATAGACTGCCTTTGCAGATTACTTTTTATCCAGCGTAATGCCTAGATATTTTGTCTCGTCCACAAATGGAAACTCTATTGTACTAGTTGATCCTTGCAGGCATATAGAAGGTCCAGTGCCAATAATTATTGTAAAAAGAGTGTACTTTTTCTAAATTCGTTTTTGTTAAAATCATTTAAGCATCTCAAATCTTCACTAACTTTCAAAACTACTGTAAGCTCGGAGAACCCGAAAATAATTTTGAAATGTTTTAATGATTTTTGATATTTTTGTAAGTAAATGCGTCTTTGTGGTTATCTTCATATCTGTTACGCACATTTCATATTTGTAACTAACACAGTGAGACTTGCCGAATGACAGGAAAAACAATCTTTCATAAAAAAATTTCAGTTTTTACAATTATTTAACAATGTCGAATATGACAGTATTATTCACAAAAAGCAAAATGTACAGCCATGAATTTTATTATTATTGTTAAGTTTCATGCAGAAACACATTGCTATTAAATGAAAATGGAAGAAATTAAGAAGGTTACAAAGCTCATAATTGGCTAGTAAGACAAGTACTATCTGCCATAATCGAATAGAACTGTGAAGACAGCAAATATTCAGTTCTCTGTGGGAACTCAGTCTGCTGCAAACCTCTTACAACAACATTAATATGCTTGTATGTATGTATGTATATTGGGGTGACATTCACTGAGACCTAAAATATCTATTGTGCCCCCTTACTTACTTAGTTCCTGAGGAAAGTCTCAGAGACTAGTAGCTCCTTTAGACCTATTTCCCTGAGGAATTTTAGGATATCTGCAGACTTTAACTTAGGTAAATCTATCCAGTACTCTCCAAGATGTTGTGCACTAGGATTCTGAATTGCTGTGCAGTTCGCAAGCATGTGGATGGAGGTTTCTTCTTCTTCCACCATTTTGAGCTTTTTCAGGTGCCCATTCAGGCGACAATGTCCCGTAAGGATCCCTGTTAAAACTCTGACTTAAGCATTCATTTGATCTCAACAGGTTGTAGTCACCCAGAAGTATCATTGATTGTCTAAGTTCTACCAGATCATTCCAATGGTCAGATCTTCCCTTTCTTTCGGTTTTGCCTATTTCTTCCAATATTACATTAGAGCTAATACCGCAAAAGGGTTCCGGCCCCCCAAAAGGGTGTTTCAGTTCCCCTCTTTGCTAGTTCATCTAGCTATTTAATTTCCTTCTATTCCAGTGTGTTCTGGAATCCACATTAAGGTGGCTATATTGTTCTCTCCTAGTTTATTGAGTTTGCCTACACCATTTTGGAACCGATTACACAAGAGTTCAGTGCTTTAATGGCTGCTTGACTATTGATAATACTTTACCTTCTATATCCTGTATCGATATTGAACTAGGCACACTTTCCTATGTCGTGAATTTGCGGCTGAAAGATACTTGGGGTTTTTCCCAAGCTTTCAGAGTGTTTGGTTCCTGGCCTGAACACTCCTATCCCAGTTCCTTATATTGCTTTTGAGCCGTCTGTATACCATTGAATGGTATTCTTTCCAAATCTTGTAATATTGGGATCCATTATAACCAAATGTGGTACAATTTCGTCTTAGCATTGCTGGGAAAATCCCATCGGCTCCCGGTGTCTTGAAAGGTAGAAAGGTGTTCATAGCCCAGTTTAACCTTTCGTTACTACAAATGTGCTTAGCCATTGTAGTACTTTCTCTTGAAGGTCTGTTGTGATCTTCGAGAGGATTAGCTCCTCTATTTGGGCTACTCCCGGGAAAATGAATTTCTAGTAATAGTAGGACTCTTTCCTCCTAATTTTCTGCCTTTCTCAAAGCCATATCTGTGTTGACCCTACTTTTCGCCATGACTTTGTATTGTCTTGCCATAGCAGGTGTTGTGTTTATGTCTTCACAGAATTTCCTGAAGCTATTTCTTTTTAGCTTTTCTAATTTCCTTGTAGCAGGTGTTTCTCACCTTGGTGTATTTCTGCCAGTCTCCGGTGAGTTTTGTTTTGTTAAAAAGTTCCCGGATTTGAGTTATTGATTCCAGGGTGCATCTTTACTGCTTTGTTGTTCTTGAAGAGGGCAGCTCGATTCAAATGCATTAATAAGAATCTTATGAACTACTGCCTCATTCCTCAGTTTTGGCTTTCTAGATCGTGATTTCTGGATGGTCCAGACCCCATACCGTCTTCATATACTTCTTTTTTATTTGTTTCGGGTCGAGATGGGAAACTCATGTTCGAAAGGGTCCTATCCAGGACCCAAACAGTGTTGGACTCATCCCCAAGAGTATGCCTACCAACCAAACCCACTTCGTCATTACCCCCTCCTCGGAATCACTACCCTAGCATACTTCGAGACGGGCGGCGGTCACTCGCACATTCTACGCTCCCACCGTCGTCTTCTCCATATCTATCGCTCCTACCTCCCATGCCATATCGAGTCTTTCTCTCCCCCTAATCATGATCTCCACCTCGCCACTTACCTCCATTCATTCCTCCTCCCCCTCAACCCTCCACCATGTTCTCCCAATACACCGCCTCCCCTACTTCTTCCTCCAGCATCTAAACACATGCCCCACATCATCCTCCACTTCACACCACTCGCACACTCCGGTCTTTCTTTGCCCAATCTTGTGGAGGTACCCTAATCTCGACCCATGTCCAGTGAGCGTATCTTGAGTGTACCAATCTTACAACATAGTTCGGTATATAGCTTATTTCAAGAGATATTAAAAAATTCTATTAAGAATAATAGTGGATGTGTTGAAGGTTTATATTTTGAATTCATCTTAAACTATACAGTGTGTTACATAATAAACCAAACATGATTTTTTAAATGATGTTTTGCTACATTCCTGGAGGAATTTTAAGATATAAGCAGGCTTTCATATTCTCTCGATCACGATGTTTTCAGTAGTGGGACTAGTTGCAAAAACAAAAGTTTTAATTCGTCCCCAGTAATAGAAGTCCAAGACAGTCAAGTCTGGGGGCAAGGTTGTCCCAAAAATAAGATATATATCATCTAAAAAATATTTACTGCTGTTCACCAGTGATAGTCATAGTAATATTTAAATCATTATCAAAAGTCAATTTTAAGGAGTCCAAAATTGTTAAATTTTGTCTGTAGAACCAGAATAATCTATTATTCAAAGGAAAATTCCCGTTTCTTTAGATATACCGGGATAGGAGATGGATATCAACCAGTTGCCCTAATTATCTCTTTCATGTCTTCTCTGGTAGTGGTAGACAGAGGTGTTGTATTTGAAGGAAGAAGGGTCGGAGTTTCGATAGACTTTGTACACAAAAAAGAAAATAATTGAAATTTAATCAAATACGAGATATAATAAGAAAAAATTATTTTTCTGTTATCTACAGTAAGCTCCGGGGAAGTTTATTTACCAACGATTACAACCATATCTTTCAAAGAAATATGTATGACGTAGGTATGACGTTTTATACCAAATGATTCGAAAAAATGTTGGCAACCCGATTTTGGCGCAATATATAAGGATTCTCATTTGAAAAATCATGTTAGGTTTGTAACGGAGGTATGTAACACCCTTTATAGTTCAAGATCATCTATTTATCTATCCAGTAGTCTCCTAGGTGTTGTTCCCTAAGAGTTTCTTCTTGCATTCTATATAATCTACAATCTTCTTGCTCCACAGGTTTGAGCTTTTTGAGTGCAGTCTTATACATTCATTTGTTCTCACCAGGTTAAAGTTTCCCAGTAGTATACTAGATCTTTCTAACGGTTAGATCTTCTCTTCTTTTTGGGTTGCCTATTTCTTCCAATATTACTTTGAAGCTGATACCGCAAAAGGGTTCCGGCCCCCAAACTGTTTCAGTCTCTCTTTTCTAGCTAATCTGCTATTTCATTTCCTTCTATTCCATTGTGTCCTGGAACCCACAGTAAGGTGAAGATGTTCTGCTACTTGACTATCCGACATTATGATAATCCTTTGCCTTTATATATTTTTTCAATATTGAACTGGGCACACTTTCCTATGGCGGTCATTTCCTCTTGAAATATATCCCAAGCTGTCAGAGTGTTTGGTTTCAGGCCTTTACACTCCTATACCAGTCCGTTCTATTGCTTTTGAACCGTCTGTATACCATTGAATGGCATTCTTTCCAAGTACGGTAATGGTGTTGGCATTCCATTCTTTCTTGTTACTGAATTCCGTATAGAATTTGAAAAGTTATACATCATGGACCTTACAGATATCTACCACTTTCCTTGATAACATATTTCAATATATATATTTTCCTGTCACATGTTTAGAATTTTCCCTTTTGCATTTTCTCAATCTTCACCATCAAGTTCTATTCAGTTTATCACTTTTCATGGCTGTATATTATTTTGTCCATTACGAATCTATTGTAATATTTTAACAAATACTTTGTACATTTTTTTGGTAATTTTTCATGTGGTTTGTAATTAAAAAAAATATGTATGTCTGCAATAAATGTAACACACTTGTTTTGTCCTGTTAGCCGCAATAAAGACCCTCTATCTGATAGTCAGATAGTACAGATGCGTCTTCAGGTGCAACAGCAAAGATTAAAGGTGGAGGAGGAAAGGTATGCACCCTCAATGTTACAATTTTTTGATTTTTTTTTATTTTCTTGTTCTAACGCACGCAAGCTTTTTATGTCTAGGCATAAATACAGTACGTAATTAACATTATTTGAAACACCAGATATTGTTTTTGCAGGTTTATGAGACCTAAAAGTATTTTTATTTACAACCATATAGTATTTGTAAGGACATTTTTGACTTGTTTCAAAGTTTACTTTTACTAAAGATTACAAAATAAATTTAGTGCTCGACGGGCGACGACCCGTATAATATGCAAATCTATAGTAACGTTCGGTATTAACCAATCTTTTTAATCTGAATCGTTCGTCTAGATGTAGGGGAAATTGATCTTAACCGTTCGGCAATTTTAATCGTAGCAATCGGATGATTATCTTTTTACTCTGAGAATTTTGGCAGTTGAAAGCGATTAATCTGAGTTTATCACAGATTCGACTGAAACTAATATGACATTTGACACTTTTGACTGATAGTGATCTGTACCGTTCGTTGTTCGTTTAATTCAATTACTCCGTCTGATCTGTGGTCACGTGACAAAGAAATTCGTCGATCTCGGATATATTTGCCGAACTCACTTTATATAGAAGGAGGTAGCGATATAGTGTATTAACGTGCAAACCTCCAAGTCACCAGCAGCATCGATGCTTCACACTATGAATATGCACAAGTGGGTTGATTGTTGTGTTTGACATTTTATATTATCTTGCTACATTTCTCCGGTAATGAGCTTTATTCAACTTTTGTTGCACTTGGGAGGAGTACAAATAATGTCACTATCTATTGACTAGTCACGCTGACGTTGGAAAATAGGTATAGTAAATTTTATACCCATTTAGAATAAGACCATCCTTATTTATTATTAATAAATCGGTTGAAACAAAAAATTACCAACAAAAATGAACGTCGTAACTAATTTATTAGATGTCACGTTTTTGAAGTTACGTCAAATTTTGATTTCATGTTAATGTCATAACGCAAAATAAGATATAAAAATGCGATATTCTGATGAATCCAAAAAACTTATGCTTAATGTAGTAAACTATTTTCAAAACGATTTAGGATCTCGATTTAAGGCAATTCAAAAAGCGTCCGAAGCACTAAAAGTTCCAGAAAGCACATTATATAATCTTGAAAAACCAAACAGAGCTACAGATTTCGAATTTAGAAGAAATATGTCTGCAAGCGTTTCCCGGAGCAAAACCCGAATTACAAAAAATACCCTGCATTGTTTGAGGGAAGTAATTTATAAAATGTATGCGCGAAAGGATAAAATCACAGTAGAAACTATTTTACGGCAATTTATCGAAGAGTCTCCAGAAACTAAGATTTCCAAAGGTTCGTTATATTTGGGAATTAAAAAAATGGGTTTTCATTTCAAAAAACAGGATGGAAGAAAACATTTATTTTGAAATGCCTGCAGTCAGATTAAAAAGAATATTATTTTTGAACAAATACCATGCTGCTAAAAGCGAAAAGCTCTTTACACCTGTTTTTCTGGATGAGACATGGGTTTTTAGTAAAAGCGGGGACAGAAGAATGTGGCAAGATGGTACTAAACACAGTGATTTAAAAATAACTGGAAGTGGGACACGATATGTAATTGTTCATGCCGGTAATAAAAAAGGTTTTGTGGCAAATGCATCGCTTATTTTTAAATGCAATAAAAAAACAGGCGATTACCATGATAACATGAACACCGAAAATTTTGAAAATTGGTTTAAACAGCAACTAATTGTAAACTTGGAAGAACCATCGTTAATTATAATGGATAACGCAACGTATCACAGTCGCCCGGATGAAGAAATCCCAAGAAAAAGTTGGAGTAAAACACGCATGTTAGAATGGCTCAAAAAAAAGAATATTCCTTTTCCAGATCACATTTTAAAGGATGCTGTTTGGAATATAATTGAAAAGCAAGTTTTGCCAGAAAAAAATTATCATTTAGACAAATACGCTGCCGAGCATGGTCATTGTGTTCTCAGGCTACCACCCTATCATTGCCA
This sequence comes from Lochmaea crataegi, assembly GCA_947563755.1. Classification (NCBI taxonomy): domain Eukaryota; kingdom Metazoa; phylum Arthropoda; class Insecta; order Coleoptera; family Chrysomelidae; genus Lochmaea; species Lochmaea crataegi. The sequence continues at coordinate 15,323,685 of OX387436.1, read as the reverse complement.
TTTTAATGCCATCGAAATGGTATGGTCAGAAACTAAAAGACATTATGACCAAGCTATTACGAAAACTGCAAGGTCACCTACTGAAGTCTTAAAAGTATGGAATGACGTTGTAAAAAATGTACCGGAGCAACACTGGCAGAATTACATAAATCATACAGAGAAAATTATTTCTGAAGCATGGGAAGTAGAAAACAAACTGGACCTTCTAAACATCGAACCTATGGTGATCTCTGTATCCAATGATGAACTATCACTTTCCGAAAGTTATTCTGATTTAGAAACTAATTAAACTTTGCCTTGAAGATTACGTTGTCATTTTTTTTAAATCTAGAATTTGTACTTAATCGAACTCTGAATTGCCATATTTTTTTAAGAAAACTATGTATCTAGTTAATAAAACAATGTTTTTAAAATTAGTGCGCTTCTTTTATATTCTTTTATCATGTCAACATCTTTAGAATTTTATGAATATCATAAAATTAATTTGTATTATTACAAACCGCCACTGATAATATGAAATTTCAAGTCACTACGCCAATGCAATAAGAAATATGTCAAGCATTTGACATGACAAAGGTCATAACCTAATTTTTTTCATGCGGGTTCAGATGGTTCAAGAAGCCGCATACGTTAAGTTACTAAAACGGCTGATACCTCTAAATAGGTATTAATTTTACTATATGTACTCTGTGCCGAAGTGTCAAACAATACTAACTGAAAGTGAGATTAGAATACTTGTGAACTGGATGATGTAATTAAGTCAAAACTTAACGTTTACTACATTTATGTGAAAATTTATTATGGTTGTAGATAAAATAGTATACAAACCTCGGTGGAAAGTTTTTTTTCTGTGTCGAGCTATAATAGTGTCATAGAAATGAAACACTTTCCCCCTGGATGTGTAATCAACTATTATTTCAAGTGATTTTTGTTCTTTACGTACTGTATAAAAAACGAATACAATTTACCAGAAATATTACTTGTTTCAACCTACTTTTGTTTAAAAATTGTTTATATAAGTTACCTATCTTAATCAGATACCCGGTACACCACATGGTGCTGGAAATAAGAAGAAAATGTATTCATTTTTGAACCGCTTTGCATGATCCGTTTTGTTGTTTTTTGTAAATTTCGTTATTTTTCTCTTTTAGTATGTGCACGTTTTATTTTGTTTACTCAATTAGTTGATAAGAAATTAAAGTTCTTAATAGTAGTTGTACTTTTTTTGGGGTTGAACATTAACTGCGTCCTAAAAGATCTATTGTGTCCCTTTTTCTAGTCAGTTTCTCTGAAATTAGTAGTTCCATTAGTCCTGTTCCTCGAAGAGATTTTAGAATACCCACAGGCTTCAGTTTGAGCAAGTATTCCTCTTCTATCCAGTTGTTCCCTGGGATTCTTATACTGCCATGCTTTAACAAGTTCCAAATAACTGTATCATGGCAGAGGTAGGTATAAACAAAAAATAGCTAGTCCAATAAGCCCATCTAAAGACATCACAACTTCCTAAGAAAAAGGGACGGCGATACACCACTGCGATGAAGAAATTAAAAGGCAGGAAAGAACTTACCGTTCAGTTGCCATCTTTACAGACAGCCAAGCTGCACTAAAGGCATTTGATTCTATTGAGGTCAATTCTAAGCTAATATGGGATTGCGTACGTGCCTTAAACGCACTCAGCGGTAGTCTGGGTACCAGGACACGAGGGTTATAAGGAGACAACGAAAAGGCGGATTACATTTTCAGACAACGCCAGAGACAGGTGCAACAGTTCATTAGAGTTCGGCCAAATTTTCGACTGACCTAGAAAACTGTCACAGTCGTAGTAGGTATTCTAACAGAGCACTGTAAGCTAAATACGCTCTCTAAGCTAATGTGCAAATTCTGTCACCTAGAGGAGGAATCTGCAGAGCACATCCTATGCCTGTGCGACTGCCTGGCGAATGTGCAGTTTCTTGTACTAGACGATCAGAAGCCGCCGAAAAGAAAGTACGTGAAAGGTTCAGTCTCGAGGATAATTGGCTACTTAAAGAGTCGGATTGAAGAATGTTATCTAGATTCAGAGGACCACAATAGATCTGAAGAGGTCGCAGTGAAATAGGCCAATTTCCCATCTCAACAAATCTAATCTGGTCGTAGTTTCCTAGTAGTATCTTTGATTGTCTATTTTCACTAGATCTTCTCAATGGTCCGATCTTCTCGTCTTTCCGGTTTTACTTTTTTTTAAATATTATATCGGTACTGATACCACAAATTGTTTCAGTCCCTCATTTTGCTAGTTCATCTACTATTTCTATATCTTTTATCAATATTGAACTGGACACGCTTCCTCCAATCTGATTTATTGTGTCCCTTGATAGTTACCAGAGATAAGTATCCATTGAACAAGATATGCACGTCCAATGATAGATTTGGTTATGTAGGCACATGGGTTTGTTTTCGTTCCAAAGTATTATCACAGATGGAGTGCACTGAGTGAATCTTCAATGTCGAATGGGGTTTTCGAATTCCATTCCATTATATAATTATAAATGAATTGTCCAACGACACTAGTTACATCTCTGGTGGTCAATTCCAAAACCATGATTAATATATTTCCAAATTATACAATCGAAGTACATATCTTGATATCGACTATATAGGTTGTTTAAAAAAAGATTACCCCGTTGCTCGGATAAGTTGGAAAATAAGTGGGGTTTACTTGGTAACCATTTTTTGTAATTTTCAAGAATATCTCAAGAATATCTGGTGTAGGCAGGTGGGACTAATCATCAACTCATCCAAAACCATCCTTCACTCAACCTCAGAGTAAGATTGCACTAAGTGCGTTGACAGGTGTCCTAGAATACTGCCGTCTGAATAAGCATCTCCAGATGCTCAAAACCAGTGGAACAAGAAAAATGTAGATTCTGTGGAATGGAAGAAGAAACTTGCAGAATTCATAGCACTACAGAACACCCGGAAAACTGTTGGATAGAAGAGGAACACTTACCTAAACTAAAGCCTGCGGACATCCTAAAATTTCTTCTAGAACATAGATCTAAAGGAACTACTAGTTTCTGATACATTCCTCAGGAACAAAGTATAAGAAAGGAGGCACAATAGATATTTTAGATCTCATTAAATTTCACAGCATCCCAAACATAATTCTATTACCTTGCTGACAGTTGTTTCGAATAATCGTACAAAATGTGTATGCAATTTTTTTGACAGTCTGTATCTTTAGTACTGATGCAGTTACGAAATATTTTTACCAAGCAAATCCTACTTATTTTTTAGTATTCTACTTTTCCTAGCAACGGTGCTACCTTTTTTGAAACTTTTGTTTATACCTCTCTTTTTTCTAATTGAATATTTTCATTCCATCAAGATCGTTATTAACTAATTTTAACAACTTTTTCAGTCGGAAACAACACCAATACCACTCGCAACGTCAACCTCGAACGGACAATCAACTCCGTCCAGTTTCCAACTACTACGAATACGAAAGTATACAGTCCATTTTGAATAGCGGTCGATCGCGTCAAAATTTACCGCAAACGTCAAACCAACAACCACCCGTTTATCAACAAGACGTTAATTCGAATTCTCTACCGAGAAATCAACCGGTGCAAGGTAGACATCCCACAGGAAGAGGAAGGGGGCCTTTCGTGACGCAAGTCACGATAGGAGAGCATCATCAGAGCGGGACGAAAGTGTAATTTTTTAATTGAGATGAAACATTATTGGGATCGATTTTACAAAAAAAAAGATTGGTAAATTTACATTCCAAAGAGATTTAAAAAGACATAAAAGTTTAATTTTGGAAATTGTACGAATAAATGGTGATTTAGATAGTTTATGTTTGAAACCGAAAGTAATTTTTTACTTTTTATTTATAAAATGTCAGAATTTGGACATAATGCGATTCATTACTTAGTTGAATTATTTAAATCACCAAAACTGATGTGATTCCAAACACAAAAGCACACAGGATCTAATAAAATAGTCTGATCAGCAAGTTCAAATTGGGGTGCCTGATAAAGCTCCTAAAAATATGACCGACAGCTTATTGAATTCGGAATGACGTATAGAAAAATGTATTTCGACTATTTAACAGCTAACAGCACAGAAACAATTGCAATTATTATTAACAATTTAAGATGAAAATAAAACTTTCTTTTTCGGGTCAGGATAGGAAACGAATCTTCAAACAGTGTTGGACTCACCCCCAAGGGGATGACTACCAACCAAACCCACATGAAACTCGCCGTTACCCCCGCCTCGGAATCACTACCCTCTAGCATACTTCGAGACGGAAGATGAAAAAAAACTGACATTCAGTTTTTCAATGATAATTCAAAAACTATCAATATTTGAGAAAATCTTAAAAGGTATTCTTAAAGAGGGGAAATTTCCTTAAAAAAATACCTGGAATTCTGTCTTCATTATCTACACCCTTAATTTATCGCCGAAAATAGGGCCAGGAACCTCCGCTGAAGACAGTAACTTTATCAAGCCTTCAATACAAATTTTTATTTGTTGATCAGACTAAAAATTCTTTTCAATTGGTAGTCACTTTTTTTACAGTACAATATTGAATTTTAGAATCACCTTGTATGCAACTTTTTGCTATTTTTGAAACTAATAAGGAACGGTAAATCATTAATAGTAAAACTTTTAGGTATTTGTGCAAAGTGGTGTTTTGTGTTTGAAAAATACAAAAAAAGTGATACATATTATATATTGAGGGCAGTTTTACTTAATTTAATGAAAAAATATAATCATTTTATTGTGAAAACAAATTTAATCACTTCCTTCAATTTTTTTGTGGGTAAGCGATAAAACTAGGTAACAGTGGTATTCAAAGTCGAGCGCTAGTGGTCCGCCGGCTAGAGATTTTCCGAAAATATTATTTTTCTTTCAGAGTCAAGCGCTCGCCAAGAGACGCATGCCCACCTCGGTCACTTTTTAATTCTACTCTCTCACCGACGAGCAGTTGAACGTTTCGTAGTCTTTTCTCCAGCGAGCGAATCTTTTCGGCGTTTCCAGAGTGACGCATGCTCACCTCGGTCACTTTCTACTTCTACTTTCTCACCGACGAGCAGTTGAACGTTTCGTAGTCTTTTCTCCAGCGGGCGAGTCTTCGGCGTTTCCCGTGTGACGCATGCCCACCTTGGTCACTTTTTACTTCTACTAGCAGTTGGACATTTCGTAGTCTTTTCGGCGTTTCCCGAGTGTCGCATGCCCACCTCGGTCACTTTTTACTTCTATTCTCTCGCCGACGAGCAGTTGGACGATTCGCAGTATTTTCTCCAGCGAGCGAGTCTTCGGCGATTCCCGAGTTACGCATGCCCACCTCGGTCACTTTTTACTTCTACTCTCTCACCGACGAGCAGTTGAACGTTTCGTAGTCTTTTCTCCAGCGGGCGAGTCTTCGGCGTTTCCCGAGTGACGCATGCCCACCTTGGTCACTTTTTACTTCTACTTTTTCACTGACGAGCAGTTGGACATTTCGTAGTCTTTTCTCCAGCGAGCGAGTCTTTTCGGCGTTTCCCGAATGACGCATGCCCACCTCGGTCACTTTTTACTTCTACTCTCTCACCGACGAGCAGTTGGACGTTTCCTAGTCTTTTCTCCAGCGAGCGAGTCTTTTCGGCGTTTCCCGAATGACGCATGCCCACCTCGTTCACTTTTTACTCCTACTCTCTCACCGACGAGCAGTTGGACGTTTCGTAGTCTTTCCCCAGCGGCCGAGTCTTTTCGGCGATTCCCGAGTCACGCATGCCCACCTCGGTCACTTTTTACTTCTATTCTCTCGTCGACGAGCAGGCAGTTGGACGTTTCGTAGTCTTTTCTCCAGCGGGCGAGTCTTCGCGGCGTTTCCCGAGTGAGGCATGCCCACCTTGGTCATTTTTTACTTCTACTCTCTCACCGACGAGCAGTTGGACGTTTCGTAGACATTCTCCAGCGGGCGAGTCTTTTCGGTGTTTCCCGAGTAACGCATGCACACCTTGGTCACTTTTTACTTCTAGTCTCTCACCGACGAGCAGTTGGACGTTTCGTAGTCTTTTCTCCAGCTGGCGAATCTTTTCGGCGTTTCCCGAGTAACGCATGCCCACCTTGGTCACTTTTTACTTCTAGTCTCTCACCGACGAGCAGTTGGACGTTTCGTAGTCTTTTCTCCAGCGGGCGAGTCTTTTCGGCGATTTCCGAGTAACGCATTCCCACCTTGGTCACTCTTTACTTCTTCTCTCTCGCTTACGAGCAGTTGGACGTTTCGAAGTGTTTCTCCAGCGGGCGAGTCTTTTCGGCATTTTCCGAGTGACGCATGCCCACCTTGTCACTTTTTACTTCTACTCTCTCACCGACGAGCAGTTGGACGTTTCGTAGTCTTTTCTCCAGCGAACGAGTCTTTTCGGCGTTTCCCGAGTGACGCATGCCCACCTTGGTCACTTTCTACTTCTACTCTCTCACCTACGAGCAGTTGAACGTTTCGTAGTCTTTTCTCCAGCGGGCGAGTCTTCGGCGTTTCCCGAGTGACGCATGCCCACCTTGGTCACTTTCTACTTCTACTCTCTCACCTACGAGCAGTTGAACGTTTCGTAGTCTTTTCTCCAGCGGGCGAGTCTTCGGCGTTTCCCGAGTGACGCATGCCCACCTTGGTCACTTTTCACTTCTAGTCTCTCACCGACGAGCAGTTGAACGTTTCGTAGTCTTTTCTCCAGCGAGCGAGTCTTCGGCGTTTCCCTTGTGACGCATGCCCACCTTGGTCACTTTCTACTTCTACTCTCTCACCTACGAGCAGTTGAACGTTTCGTAGTCTTTTCTCCAGCGGGCGAGCCTTCGGCGTTTCCCGAGTGACGCATGCCCACCTTGGCCACTATTTACTTCTAGTCTCTCACCGACGAGCAGGCAGTTGGACGTTTCGTAGTCTTTTCTCCAGCGGGCGAGTCTTCGCGGCGTTTCCCGAGTGAGGCATGCCCACCTTGGTCATTTTTTACTTCTACTCTCCCACCGACGAGCAGTTGGACGTTTCGTAGTCATTCTCCAGCGGGCGAGTCTTTTCGGTGTTTCCCGAGTAACACATGCCCACCTTGGTCACTTTTTACTTCTATTCTCACGCAGACGAACAGTTTGACGCTTCGTAGTCTTTTCTCCAGCTGGCGAATCTTTTCGGCGTTTCCCGAGTAACGCATGCCCACCTTGGTCACTTTTTTACTTCTAGTCTCTCACCGACGAGCAGTTGGACGTTTCGTAGTCTTTTCTCCAGCGGGCGAGTCTTTTCGGCGATTTCCGAGTAACGCATTCCCACCTTGGTCACTCTTTACTTCTTCTCTCTCGCTTACGAGCAGTTGGACGTTTCGAAGTGTTTCTCCAGCGGGCGAGTCTTTTCGGCATTTTCCGAGTGACGCATGCCCACCTTGTCACTTTTTACTTCTACTCTCTCACCGACGAGCAGTTGGACGTTTCGTAGTCTTTTCTCCAGCTGGCGAATCTTTTCGGCGTTTCCCGAGTAACGCATGCCCACCTTGGTCACTTTTTTACTTCTAGTCTCTCACCGACGAGCAGTTGGACGTTTCGTAGTCTTTTCTCCAGCGGGCGAGTCTTTTCGGCGATTTCCGAGTAACGCATTCCCACCTTGGTCACTCTTTACTTCTTCTCTCTCGCTTACGAGCAGTTGGACGTTTCGAAGTGTTTCTCCAGCGGGCGAGTCTTCGGCGTTTCCCGAGTGACGCATGCCCACCTTGGTCACTTTTTACTTCTAGTATCTCACCGACGAGCAGTTGAACGTTTCGTAGTCTTTTCTCCAGCGAGCGAGTCTTCGGCGTTTCCCGTGTGACGCATGCCCACCTTGGTCACTTTTTACTTCTACTAGCAGTTGGACATTTCGTAGTCTTTTCGGCGTTTCCCGAGTGTCGCATGCCCACCTCGGTCACTTTTTACTTCTATTCTCTCACCGACGAGCAGTTGAACGTTTCGTAGTCTTTTCTCCAGCGAGCGAGTCTTTTCGGCGTTTCCCGAGTGACGCATGCCCACCTTGGTCACTTTCTACTTCTACTCTCTCACCTACGAGCAGTTGAACGTTTCGTAGTCTTTTCTCCAGCGGGCGAGCCTTCGGCGTTTCCCGAGTGACGCATGCCCACCTTGGTCACTTTTTACTTCTAGTCTCTCACCGACGAGCAGGCAGTTGGACGTTTCGTAGTCTTTTCTCCAGCGGGCGAGTCTTCGCGGCGTTTCCCGAGTGAGGCATGCCCACCTTGGTCATTTTTTACTTCTACTCTCCCACCGACGAGCAGTTGAACGTTTCGTAGTCTTTTCTCCAGCGAGCGAGTCTTTTCGGCGTTTCCCGAGTGACGCATGCCCACCTTGGTCACTTTCTACTTCTACTCTCTCACCTACGAGCAGTTGAACGTTTCGTAGTCTTTTCTCCAGCGGGCGAGTCTTCGGCGTTTCCCGAGTGACGCATGCCCACCTTGGTCACTTTTTACTTCTAGTCTCTCACCGACGAGCAGTTGAACGTTTCGTAGTCTTTTCTCCAGCGAGCGAGTCTTATCGTCGTTTCCCGAGTTACGCATGCCCACCTCGGTCACTTTTTACTTCTACTCTCTCACCGACGAGCAGTTGGACGTTTCGTAGTTTTTCTCCAGCGAGCGAGTCTTTTCGGAGTTTCGACAGCGCTCGAACATGAATACAACTATCTTTAAAGTATTGGTGTTTTCAAATTTTTAGTGAAATAATGAAAATATAAGATATGCAAGTCAGTTTAACCAATGCCCATATTTACCAACAAGACCTGATACTGAGTTCGGCCTTGGGCATTCGTTTTTGACACTTCTTCCATGTAGCATGTGTCAAAAAATTGATACTTAAGGCCGTCCTCAGTCTACAGTTTTGTTGGTAAATATGGGCATAAGGAAAATTTCCTAATTTAAGGTTTAAGAAGAGATATATATGTTACAATGTCAACAAATTGTACTCAAAAACTTGAAAAAAAAACCGTAATACTTTTCGACATAAAATAAATAATTTGGGTAATATATAAGATTGTATATTGTCAAAGAAATCCAAATACTTCCTGTAATTCCTTATACAAAATAATTCACAGACTGAAATGTGTATATTTTAGTAAAAAATTTCAAAACGTCCTATAATAGTATGAAAAAAGAATCTGTGAATCGTTTTGTTGTAATATAATTCCATTCCAAATAAACATTCAAACAATATTGTATTATCGTATATGATGTGCTCATAATTTTTTTTAAATGTATTGAATTAGGCTATTGCCATTCTTTAAATTAATTATATATTTAATTTTATTATGTATATATAGAAGTATATTTTATATTGTAAATAAATATATTTTATAAAACAAATTGTTTTATTTCGTAAAATGCAACTCGGCACGGTGGGACGGGTTAGGGAGGGCAACCGGAGGAAGAAGAAATTGGCCGTACTCGTATTTTCGACTTTCGACGTCCAGAACGCGTTCAACAGTGTCATCAAACGGGCGGTGTTGAGCGCGTTGCTGAGGCTTGGAGTAGGGGAGGGGTTAGTTAACCAGGTAGAGGACTACCTGACGGAGCGTGTGAAAGTAGACTCTAGAGGGAGAAGGTATGAGACGGAGGCTGGAGTGCCCAGGGCTCGGTTTTGGAACCGTATTTTGTCTTTTTTTTTGCTTGGTTACTCTGTCACTGCACTGACAAAGACAAAATATCTGTTCTCTTGGGAAGCTTCACTCCCTCATTCAAGAATACGACCCCTGGAAGTGAGTGTTTGATGATGTTTGTGATGAAGGATGTGAGATTATGGTGTATGCGGACGATGTGTGTCTGGTATGTACGGCAAAGGGAGAGAATGTGTAGGAAGATTGTGGAGAAGATAGAGCGGTGCGGACTGGAAGTGGCTGAAGATAAGACGGTGGGGCTGCTAGTGAAGGGACGGAGCAAGACGAGGGAAGGGAAGGAGAATTCGTATGGAGGGGTCTGTGAACACACCTAGGGGTGTAAACACATGTTAGATGCGACACAGAAGGGGAAAATAAGGGCAGCATGGCTGGGGAGATTGATGTGTAGTGTGAAAGGGCCGGGAGAGTGGAAAAGGAGGGTAAATGGTGGGGTGGTGAACTACTTCTTGACACAGGTGCTCACTGGACATGGGTCGAGAGTAGGGTACCTCCACAATATTGGGAAAAGAGTCGTGAAGTGGAGGATGATGTGGGGCATGTATTTAGATGCTGGAAGAACGAGGATGTGCTGAAGAAGTTGAAGAGGAAACTAGGGGAGGCGGTGTATTGGAAGAACATGGTATTATAATGTTGAGGAGGGAGGAGGAATGGTTGGAGGGAAATGGCGTAGAGGAGAGCATGATTAGGGGGAGAGAAGGACTCGATGTGGCATGAGAGGTAGGAGTGATAGTTAGGGAGAAGACGAGGGTGTGAGCGGAGAGTGTGCGAGGGACCGCCGCCTGTCTCGAAGTATGCTAGAGTTTTGATTCCGAGGCGGGGATAACGGCGCGTTTGAGGAGGGTTTGGTTGGTAGGCATCCTCTTGGGGATGAGTCCAACACTATTTGGGTCCTCGAAACTGATCAGCTGGATATCAACTGCTCATGGTTTCGATAAGAAATTTTGCGTCTTGCATTGCACCATGTCAAGTGGCTTTAAGCTATGGGCAAGGAAATGGTTGAAGCAGCCATTTTCTCAACACTGTATAGTTTTTTAAATCATTTCCATTGCCCTTCACGATAAATTAACCAATGGATCTATTTAAACAAAAAAAAAATAAGGTTATGCCATTGACAGAAAGTTTCGCTTCTTGTCAGTTGGTGTATTATTTGAACGAGAGGTGAAGTTCAATGGAGGCGTGTAAAATTTGCACTAAGGGAAATCATTTTAAGAACTCATATTTCTAAGAAAAATTATGCACTGTGTTTTTTAGTATGTACAAGTTATTTTTAATGGGTATCCTTCTATATTTAAATTCACTCGTGAGAAAAGTTGAACTTTCCCCACTTGTTGCACAATATACTATTATTATGTATATTATTCTAACCTAACTTGAGCAATTATAAATACTATTGAAATTACAAGTTGCTTGGCCATTTGTCCTACCTTGTTATTGTAATTTTTTTTTAATTCTAGATTTTTGATTGTCTGCAAGGTGTCGTCGATACACAGTTGCTTCAATAACTAGTAGAGTAGATGGAGCTTATATGCAGCCGTACAATAAGCAATAGGAGATCCTCCAGGTTTAGCAAGAATCCTTCTTGAAGTGTACACTTTTTCAAAATACAGTGCCTAGGCATTCATTATATTTTTTTAAAACATATTTATTTCCACATATTATTATGTAAAAAATTCAATTAATTTGTCTTGGTTCTAATAAAAAACTACAAAAGTGATATTTCTTTTCTTTAAGTACCTTAATATTTTGGTGGAAAAGACGGTAATGTGCATCATCTTAATGGTCGACATTTTAACTAGTGTAGCTTTTAGTTTGGCTACAGGAGAGGAGAGGAGAGCCGAAACGCGAGGAGGTGTAAAAAGTAACCAAATTTGCAAATCTAGAGAATTTAGCTACTCCTTATATTTTGTACACCTCCTCGCGTTTCTGCTCTCCTGATACAAATTCCACTACCAAAAGTTCGTTTTCGAGAGAAGTTATTGAGATTTTAAGAAATTTCGTTCAATTCTGTGATTCTTCAGTTGTATTAGGAGAGCAGAAACGCGATGAGGTGTAAAAAGTAACAAAATTTACAAATCTAGAGAATTTAGCTACTCCTTTTATTTTGTACACCTCCTCGCGTTTCTGCTCTCCTGATACAAAGTCCACTACCAAAAGTTCGTCTTCGAGAGAAGTTATTGAGATTTTGAGAAATTTCGTTCAATTTGGTGATTTTTCACTTGTATCAGGAGAGCAGAAACGCGATAAGGTGTAAAAAGTAACAAAATTTGCAAATCTAGAGAATTTAGCTACTCCTGATATTTTGTACACCTCCTCGCGTTTCTGCTCTCCTGATACAAAGTCCACTAACAAAATGTTCGTTTTCGAGAGAAGTTATTGAGATTTTCAGAAATTTCGTTCAATTTGGCGATTCTTCACTTGTATCAGGAGAGCAGAAATGCGATGAGGTGTAAAAAGTAACAAAATTTGCAAATCTAGAGAATTTAGCTACTCCTGATATTTTGTACACCTCCTCGCGTTTCTGCTCTCCTGATACAAATTCCACTACCAAAAGTTCGTCTTCGAGAGAAGTTATTGAGATTTTGAGAAATTTTGTTCAATTTGGTGATTCTTCACTTGTATCAGGAGAGCAGAAACGCGATAAGGTGTAAAAAGTAACAAAATTTGCAAATCTAGAGAATTTAGCTACTCCTGATATTTTGTACACCTCCTCGCGTTTCTGCTCTCCTGATACAAATTCCACTACCAAAAGTTCGTCTTCGAGAGAAGTTATTGAGATTTTGAGAAATTTCGTTAAATTTGGTGATTTTTCACTTGTATCAGGAGAGCAGAAACGCGATAAGGTGTAAAAAGTAACAAAATTTGCAAATCTAGAGAATTTAGCTACTCCTGATATTTTGTACACCTCCTCGCGTTTCTGCTCTCCTGATACAAAGTCCACTAACAAAATGTTCGTTTTCGAGAGAAGTTATTGAGATTTTGAGAAATTTCGTTCAATTTGGCGATTCTTCACTTGTATCAGGAGAGCAGAAATGCGATGAGGTGTAAAAAGTAACAAAATTTGCAAATCTAGAGAATTTAGCTACTCCTGATATTTTGTACACCTCCTCGCGTTTCTGCTCTCCTGATACAAATTCCACTACCAAAAGTTCGTCTTCGAGAGAAGTTATTGAGATTTTGAGAAATTTCGTTAAATTTGGTGATTTTTCACTTGTATCAGGAGAGCAGAAACGCGATAAGGTGTAAAAAGTAACAAAATTTGCAAATCTAGAGAATTTAGCTACTCCTGATATTTTGTACACCTCCTCGCGTTTCTGCTCTCCTGATACAAAGTCCACTAACAAAATGTTCGTTTTCGAGAGAAGTTATTGAGATTTTGAGAAATTTCGTTCAATTTGGTGATTCTTCACTTGTATCAGGAGAGCAGAAACGCGATGAGGTGTAAAAAGTAACAAAATTTGCAAATCTAGAGAATTTAGCTACTCCTGATATTTTGTACACCTCCTCGCGTTTCTGCTCTCCTGATACAAATTCCACTACCAAAAGTTCGTCTTCGAGAGAAGTTATTGAGATTTTGAGAAATTTCGTTCAATTTGGTGATTCTTCACTTGTATCAGGAGAGCAGAAACGCGATGAGGTGTAAAAAGTTACCTACCAAATTTGCCGCTCGAAAAAATTTAGCTTCTCCTGATATTTTGTACACCTCCTCGCGTTTCTGCTCTCCTGATACAAAGTCCACTAACAAAATGTTCGTTTTCGAGAGAAGTTATTGAGATTTTCAGGAATTTCGTTCAATTCTGTGATTCTTCACTTGTATCAGGAGAGCAGAAATGCGATGAGGTGTAAAAAGTAACAAAATTTGCAAATCTAGAGAATTTAGCTACTCCTGATATTTTGTACACCTCCTCGCGTTTCTGCTCTCCTGATACAAATTCCACTACCAAAAGTTCGTCTTCGAGAGAAGTTATTGAGATTTTGAGAAATTTCGTTCAATTTGGTGATTCTTCACTTGTATCAGGAGAGCAGAAACGCGATGAGGTGTAAAAAGTTACCTACCAAATTTGCCGCTCGAAAAAATTTAGCTTCTCCTGATATTTTGTACACCTCCTCGCGTTTCTGCTCTCCTGATACAAATTCCACTACCAAAAGTTCGTTTTCGAGAGAAGTTATTGAGATTTTAAGAAATTTCGTTCAATTTGGTGATTCTTTACATGTATCAGGAGAGCAGAAACGCGATGAGGTGTAAATAGTAACAAAATTTGCAAATCTAGAGAATTTAGCTACTCCTGATATTTTGTACACCTCCTCGCGTTTCTGCTCTCCTAATACAAAGTCGACTATCAATATTCAACTTCTATAGATATAAATAAGCAAGTTTCGTTCAATTTTATAATAATTCTTGACGTTGTAACAGGAGAGTATAAAATGTAGCAGATATAGTTTGAGTTTGGCTACCGATTAGTAGATGGCGCCACATATTTTGATGTAGAATAATTAGGCTACACTTAACGGTATTTTCCACCAAAATGAATACTTATTACTGTTTCTACGAAAACGTTTTCACCAACCAAAAAATTGTAAATTCATGTTTAAACCGGTTCATTAAAATAGGTTAGATGGTTCAATAAAAGACATAGTTTAAATAAAATTTATATTTATTTGTTGCTTAAATCATATTTTTATAAAATGGTACATTTTTTTAATACAAATTCTTAGAAAATAAATTTTACAATATAACTTATCTAGTTTCACTTTAATGATGTTACCAATGGATAATTTTAATTAAATTAAAAAATATTTCGTTACAGTGAAAATATTACACTGAAGATATAAAACTGAAATACGGTTATCTCTATCATAGTAGGTACTACTAACTGCAGAAAAATCGAAGGAAGAAAGATAATTAAAGTCCATACATTATGATAAGGAGGGCGAAAGAGACTACCAAGACTAAATTTACGAAGCAAAAAACAGAAATAATTCAAGTGAACCTGGCTTTGAATAGAGTTTACAAAAAATCATCAACAAATAACTAAATGAAGACAATTACGTTGTGGACGTAAGGGGTAGGATAAAATTGAATTAATTTAAATTAAAATAAATATTTCGGCATCTTGATAATGATAAAAAAATGTATATTAAGCTACAGTATATTGTGTCACAAGGACAGAAAATGAGCTGTAGCAGCCTGATACTAATAGCTACGGGATGCTAAGCGTTTCCTACATGTGTGACAAACAACCGTTTTTCGCCCACCAAATAAACCAAAAAAAAATATAGTAAAATATAACAGAAATCTTTAATTGTATCGAATTTAATGGGAAACTTAAGAAATAAAAATATGCGAATTTATTTATTATGATAAATAATGGTAATTACTCCTTGACTTTGATTTACACGTGACGTTTAATGAAAATGTATGTGAAAAGTTAAAGAACTCAAGTAACTACATAATAGTATCGTTATCAGTTTATTCCCCACCTTACCGGAAAACCAATCGTAGGAATATGAACACCAAAAATAGAGCGGAAAGTATTGTTTAGCAGCCCAAGGGTGGAAAATTCTTAACGCCACGGTTTTTTAAGTTTTACATCATCTGTCACTTGACTACTTAAACATAAATAATGGTCACCTTCATCCCAACAAAGTTGATCAAGTAGCAATTTTTAGAGTGATCCATTGTTTTGTAATTCTGCTGAATGTGTGTTAATCATGATACAACAACATATAACTTGACATCATTGGATATGTATGACTTCATTATTATTAATTTATTTTAAATTTAAACTTAATTTAACAGAACCTACTAGTATTTTCAAGCATAAACATATATATTACGTTATTTTATATGTTTATTAACAAGACACATGAGACTCACATCTGATCAGTTGACGTTGTAATGAACGCGACCAACATAAAATTACTTAAAAGGCTTTTTCGTAAATATCACTTCCTTCTTCTCCTCCTTTTATTTAATTAAATGGAATAATTCCAACGACATCCTCTGGGTTTCTGAAAAAAAAAAAATAACATGATGAGTTAATAAAATCCAGTGTATTGACAAATGATGTTACATATTTAAATGCAGCAAAACAACCAGCGAGTTTTTCCCATCAGCAATTTGAAACGTTTTCCAAAAAAAGGTAGCAACAAGTATTAACGATGCCGATGTTTGTACTGTATACACAGGATAAAAAAATGAACATAATAAGCAATTTCCAATTTCTAATGGTCGTAACTAATTATGCTATTTTCCATTTTTGTGTAATTTAGAGACACGTCGTCAAGTAGATTATTGCTCAAGTAGAACCGTAAACAAGGTAAGAGTGAAACTTCTTAAAAAAACCAAGAGAACAAAAGACCATCAATGACTTGCGAGAGAAAGCATTCTATACCGTATAACGAGAAATGAGACAATGACCTATTTTAGATTTAACTATCTGAAACAGATTTGAGAAAAATTTAAGTGAAAAAGTTAAAGTACGAAGCCATATGAATGAATAAGAGATGCATTTTTCAATAAACAATCTCTATTTGCTCAAGTTAGGATGGGGTAATATTAGAGGATACATAATAATTGCATATACTACTTACAGTTGAACTTTATTAAAACACGCAGTTTCTCCACTGACATTTTGAAATTTTCATATCCCAATAATAAACGTTGAAAAATGTATGTGTTGTTTTCTTTTCATTCGAACTATCTTCTTGAATTCAAAAATAAGACTTACCAAGTTCTAGGGTTGAATCAGATAATAGCTAAACCTGGAGAAACTCCTATCTATTGCTAATTGTACACCTGAATATAAGCTCAATCTACTCTACTAGTTATTGAAGCAACTGTATCGACAACACCTTGCAAAAGGTATTAAATTAATATATTAAGTAATGTCTATTTCAACATACTTATCTACCTATCTGCTTTTCTACCGCCTTTGGACCAAGTGTAATTACCGAACGATAATATTAAAATTGTTACCAAAAGTAGCGTTCACGGGGAAATTCTTTAATTTCGTATGCACAAAAATACTAAAGCCATAAGCGGTTTTTTCTCTAGGAAGACGACTCACGCCATTTCAAATATACCTAATAATGACTAAAATATTGTTTGATGCTGCCACCTATCGAAATTTTACTCCCTATTAGGTATGCAACCAAATATTCTTTACAACGTTTGTCCGGTAGCATATCTCCCTGGTGCGTATAATCATAGAATAATAAAATGAGATAGAGAGGTCACTCATTACAATTATTGTTCGATGCTGCCATCTACCAGAAAGACCCAACTCTAAGACTAATAGGTATGCAACCAACCATGCATTAATGCACGTTCAGTTGCATATCTCCTAGTTGCTTATAGTTTTATTACAAAGTGTCCAAAAGAAAATATACTATCTCTATCTCTGCGGACTAATAATGTACAGTTTTTCGTAATTTTGGACTAAACGTATAGTTGGCGTTTTAAGAAAGGTGGACTAAACTTTTAGATGGCACTGAATGAAATATTTCAGTTCGAATTAAGAAAGATGTCTGTTTATTTAGTTTAAGAGAAAAAGTTAAAGTACAAAGCTATATTTGGATAACAGATGTATTTTTCAATAAACAATCTCTATTTTCTCAAGTTAGGATGGGATAATATTAGACGATACATAATAATTGCATATACTACTTACAGTTGAACTTTATTAAAACAGGCAGTTCCTCCATTGATGTTTTGAAATTTTCATATCCTAATAATACGTAAACGTTGAAAAATGTATGTTGTTTTCTTTTCCTGGAAAAAACAAACAAATATTAAAATGATTTCAACTAGCGCAGTATGTTCATTCGAACGAATTACTTGAATTTAAAAATAAGACTTACCAAGTTCTAGGGATGAATCAGATAATAGCTAAGCCTGGAGGAACTCCTTTCGCTAACTGTACACCTGCATATATAAGATCGATCCGTATATTCTACTAGTTATTGAAGCAACTGTGTATCGACGACTCCTTGCAGACAATCATATATCTAGAGTGGAAAAAAAATATTTACAATAACAAGGACATTGTTTTGGTACGACAAATGGCCAAGCAACTTGTAATTTCAATAGTAAATGAATAGTTTTGCAAACAACCCAACTTCTTCCTCTATTGCTATCATAACATAAAGATAAAACATAGTAAATGATTGTTAACTGATATAATATTTTATATTGTCATTTTTATAAATGAATGATGAGCTATCAAATTAATATATTAACATCTATTTCTTTTTTTTTTCATGACTTTAGTGCGCCCCATTTTCGAAACCATACAAAGGGTTCCTCATATCCTTATTTGGACATGGTGTAATTTCCAGACGATAATTTAAGTTAATACCGTTACTAAAAGTGTTAAATCCACGTTAAAATTTTTATAGTAATACGTATGCACAAAAATGATAAAAAATAAGCGTTTTTCTTTAACAAAATTATACTAAATTTTCAGAAATGTCAACTGTCAATCATAGAATAGTACAATAAAATAGAAAGGACCCTCTATCTATAATAAAATATTGTTAGATGCTGCCATCTATCGAAATGTTACTCCCTATTAGGTATGCAACCAAATATTCTTTACAACGTCTGTCTGGTTGCATATCTCCCTGGAGCGTATAATCATAGAATAGTACAATAAGATAGAGAGGTCACTAAATACAAATATTGTTCGATGCTGCCATCTACCAGAAAGTAACCCCTCTACTAGGTATGCAACTAAACATGCATTAATGCACGTTCAATTGCATACCTCCTAGTTGTAATACAAAGTTTCCAAAAGAAAATATATACTAGTATATCTCTAAATTTACCTGCAGAACAAAAGAATTGTTCCTGTCGTTGTCGTCATTAATTTTCGGTTGATCCCATAGATGGCTTTTCATTTAGGATATTTCGAATTTAATACAACTTATACTGCTCGCAAAAAGTATGAACAATGAATTAACATTAAAATTTTTCTTGAAAATTCTTCGAACATCCTGAAAA
This sequence comes from Lochmaea crataegi, assembly GCA_947563755.1. Lineage (NCBI taxonomy): Eukaryota > Metazoa > Arthropoda > Insecta > Coleoptera > Chrysomelidae > Lochmaea > Lochmaea crataegi. Next base: position 15,305,020 of record OX387436.1, on the reverse strand, counting down.
ACATGAATACATTGTAATTTTTCTAAAAAATAAGTTTTTCAAATAAATATACATTATATTTATATTCACTTATTCTAAAAACCTTTAGTCTATTAATACTCTGTGGTCTATTTTACTGAAAATTCTATAGTGACAAGCAAAATAACGGAAAAGAAAATAAGCTATCTATACCATATACTTGGTACTTTGACGGATGTAACGGTCAGGTTATCAAATACGGTTCAAATCTACCGGGTAATCGAACAAGTTGTGGCTAAGCCTCTTCCAAGCTTGAGAAGCCCTTTTGATTCAAATGAAACACGAGAAACTATTATTTAGACAAACAAAAAATTGGTCTACGAGTCGGTAAAAGAACGTTATAACGGGTAATAAAACAAGTTATGGCTAAGCCTCTTCCAAGTTCGATTATTCTTCCAATTTAGTATTAACCGGCGGAACGGAAAGTTTCGAATATACAGTTTATTTGAAAAATAATTTACCTTTTTTAAATATAGCTTCAACACCGGAATCCACACATTTTCAATCACTAATTTCTTTTCACATTTGGGGGTTGCTAACGGCAGAAAGTCGAGAGCAGATTGACGAACCTTTTTCCTATCAATTGTTCACCAATTTATCCAAATTCCTACCTAAACTTTTCGACCTTCGTCGTGGTTAGGCACCGTCGTACTCTGACCGTATACTAACTTACTAACTTGTTAATAGAGACTTTTAGCTTGTCTTAAATTTCTCACGTATCCGTAACGAACTGCGCATGTGTAGTCCCGTTACGTCTCAGCCGATACGATGCGTTGAACGTATTGTTACGTTCCCTACTCCGTATACGTATCCGTATCCCGACCAAAATCAGTATTCTGTGCTGTTAGTGCTATTTTACATGTCTTCTTCTTTGATATTGGTTTGGTTTAATTATAACCCAACATATTTTGGTAATGCAAAATATGCATCAAAAATAGGTCGTCCAAATCATCATCGTCCTCATCTAGCAGGAATGGATTATTTAATATCGCCCCCATATTACGTTTTTACAAAAATATAAACAGACAAACTAAAAAAGTTTTCAGGTTATACAATTAAAAACAGAACGAAACGATACGTTTTCTGCTAAAAAGGTTTTCTTGACGTCAACGTAACTCCAATACGGATACGGATACGTGTAAAAACTTATGACAAGCTAAAAGTGTCCATTGTCTCATGGTCCCTATGACGTTACCTATCCAATGACGTAGCGCATGCGCGCGATTTACCTCCACCACTTTTGAGACAATTTTTGCCAGAACGAACCTTAGCTTTTTTCTCGATTTTCTTATGGAGATTCCCATGTTAGCGCCTCCAGGCTCTCCACCATGTCCCAGAATGCTCCTTCACTTATAACGTTATAAGAATACAAAAAATACGTAATACGTGACAGAATATTTTAAATCCTTAAAAACTGACATACCTCTAAGCTATTTTATCTGCCGTATAGCTTATTCCCTTCCCCTTTTTGGAATACAAATTCTTTGATATTTTTTCGAGAAGGGGAAGGGAATCATTTACATTGCACAAAATATATACACTCTGATTTGGTGAGAGCCTTTCTGCAGCTAGGCCCCGTTTTAGATCTGGGAATTAGTAATAAAGGAGTTAGCCTGCTGAAGGGTGTGCAGTGGGTTAATGGACTGTGATTGGCATGAAGAAATGCTGCAGTTTTTGATAATATTGTACATTTAAATCACAGAGAAGACAAAAATGTTTTGTTCAAAATATTTTTTATTTTAAAGCATAGGACGTTGTGTCTAATGGTGGTAATGGTAGCAAGAAGGCAACACACACGTGTCATAAAGGATCGATTTATAGAAAATTTCACATTTAAATGGTTTTTGTCCCGTATGACGCCGCATATGTATGTTAAAACTTTCTTTAACTGAGAAATTTTTGGAACAAATTTCACGATAGCGATATGAAGTAAAATGTTCACTCAATCCTCCTTTAATGTGAAACCGTTTTTTCTCGGGTGTGACAACGCAAATGTTTTTTTAAATAAGATTTCTGTGAAAAACATTTGGAACAAGTATCACATTTATATGGCTTTTCACCTGTGTGAATGCACATGTGACTGTTGAAATTACACTTAACTGCAAACGATTTGAAGCAAATTTCGCATTTAAATGGCTTTTGTCCAGAATGACTTCGCAAATGTCTGTTCAAACAGGATTTCTTTGAAAAATTTTTGGAACAAATTTCACATTTAAATGGTTTTTCACCATTGTGAATATGCATGATGTGTTGAACTAAGCTACGTTTCACTGTAAAAGATTTAAAACAAATTTTACTTTCACATGGTTTTTCACCAGTGTGACTACGCATGTGTTGAACTAAGTTAGATTTAAGAGTAAAAGATTTAAAACAAATTTCACATTCAAATGGTTTTTCACCGGTGTGAATACGCATGTGTTGAAGTAAGCTACGTTTCACTGTAAAAGATTGAGAACAAACTTCACATTTAAATGGTTTTTCTCCAGTGTGAATACGCATATGCTGAACTAAGGTACGTTTCAATGTAAACGATTTAAAGCAAATGCCACATTTAAATGGTTTTTCACCGGTGTGAATAGGCATGTGTTAAAGTAAGCTACGTTTCACTGTAAAAGATTGAGAACAAACTTCACATTTAAATGGTTTTTCTCCAGTGTGAATACGCATATGCTGAACTAAGGTACGTTTCAATGTAAACGATTTAAAGCAAATGCCACATTTAAATGGTTTTTCACCGGTGTGAATAGGCATGTGTTAAAGTAAGCTACGTTTCACTGTAAAAGATTGAGAACAAACTTCACATTTAAATGGTTTTTCACCAGTGTGAATAGGCGTATGCTGAACTAAGTAATTTTTAACTGCAAACGATTTAAAACAAATGTCACATTTAAATGGGTTTTCACCGGTGTGACAACGTAAATGTCTATCTAAATTTTCTTTCTTAAAAGGTTGAGAACATACTTCACATTTAATTGTGTTAGTTTGAGATATCTCTGAAGTATAGTGGCTCGATTGGGCATTTTCAACAATTCCACGTGAGCATGGTTTGTAATTATCAATATCGTTGAACTGAGCACACTTTTTGGTTTCCTCCAACTCTTCTTTCAGTTCATTTTCAACTATTTCAATTTCACATTTCACTTCCTCTTTTAGATTGATCAAGTTACTAGTATCTCTCCTATTTAATTGGGTCTTACATGATTTCTTATTTTTAAAAAAATGACATATTGAATAATGATAAAAATATTCCACTTCCTTTGTATACAAATTTCCACAAGCTACACAGATAATAATACCATGTCTCTTTATATTATGTTTTCCAAACAATAAACCTGTAAATAATAAAATAAATTTATAGACACAACAGCAACAACTAAAAAAGGGCAGGGAAATTGTATAGAACACAACCTTATCATATTTTGAGTCAATTTTTACAGAAAACTGTAGAATGTATTTTCTGCAAGTTTCAGTCAGCGCACAGAAACTCAACTTGTTATTTGGTATTAAATTATATTTTTCAATAAAAAAATTAGTAGGGTAACCTCAAAATACGAAGAGAAAAAGTATTAGAAATAAGATCATCCTGATAATCTAACAACATCAACTTATCGGGTGCCTAAAATCCAAGTATATGAATTGTTTGAAAATTAAAAATATCAACTTGTATTTATATAGTAGTATGAATACTTAAATGATATATGTCATATCTTCACGATATAGCTTTATTAGGTTACAGTTTTATTGCCGATACCTACTTGTGACTACCTCTGGGAAATAAAAGGGGGTTTAGGTACACCCACTCTTTTTGGTTTGATAGTTCCACAGGCTAGAATTTGCTCTAATCTTAATGTTTCTAATAATGTCAATCTTGTGTAATAACTATAAAAAATATGATTCCATTCCTGCTCTGACAGTTGCAAAACAACTCTTTCTCCAAGACCATACTCTTTATATTTCTCAGGAATTTTCGCTTTTCCTTGGTATATCTCGAATGTTTTGACAAATCCACTCATATCGGCTAAATCCCAATATTTAAAATCCCATTTAATGGGTTTTTTTTGGGTTATATTGTTTGATGGCAGATCTTCCTTTGAATTTAACGGTAGATTCATCTACCGACATACATATGTGCCCTTTGTAATTCTTAAAAGTATTATTCAGGCAATCTATTTAGCGGTCCAATTTTATAGTTTGTATTTATTGTCTCTTGTGAGAAGACTATTATCATTTACATGTAAATGTTGCTGTATTGCCTGGAACCAACTGCGTGGCATATTGTCTGATATAATATTTACTCTCACGTCATCAGCTGTGGACCAGTAATCCTTTATGCTTGGTAATACATGATACCCCATTAAGAAATTTATTCCAATAAATGCTAGTAATTCTGCCTTCGTCATTTAAATGTTTTGACCCTTTTGTGAAGTGTACAAATTCATTTGAAATACAATATCATCGATTGTAGATCCTATTGATTTTAAAAAGTAATTTCTCTGCAATCACCAAAGTGTGTTTCTAGCCATAAATCATTATTATCTAAATAATCTAGGAGTACAGTAAGCCTTTCTGGTTTTTCCCATTTTCGGTCAACTTTTTCTTTTTTCTTTTTATTTTTTCCATCTCCAAAATTCCATCCAATTTTTCCTCAATTTCTCCAATTTCGTCTATTTCCCCCATTTCGGTTTGCTGCACCTCGGTTTAAATCAGTTTAAATCAGGTAGCTCAAAATCATCTAGATCATGGTTTTCAATTAGCTCTAGTAACTCTTCATCAGTAAGAGCATGGTTCTACCTTCTCACAGACATGATGCCTGAAATAAAAAAATGTATACCCACCGATTTACCAAAGGTACTTATGGGTAACACATAGAAAAACGTGCTTTTGATTTGTAAATACAAGATAAAATTAAAAAGTTATAAATATAAACATGTTACAAGTAGTAACCATACACAACAATACAATTCTTTGCACTATATATATATCAACTTTGTTTGGGAATTAAGTGTGCTCAGTATATCGCCGAGAACTACACTATGAACAACCGTTCTGACGGTCTACAATAGCCCGTGTTGCAACTGTGTCTGATTATAATGGTAATATTCATGGGGTACTGGAGAGTCTTACTGGAAAGCAACAGTTGAAACTGTTACTTTGGTGTTTTAACGTTCAAAAATATGCAGGACTCAAAAGTACCGCTGGTAACAAATCAGTATGATCGGGAACTGGGATCGAAAGGGTTAATTTATCAAGAAGGGCAAGGAAAATGATTGAAGAAGGTATACAGTGTTGAAAATGGGACGCGTAAATTGAAAATCTGCAACTTCAAATGTCAATAGCAGAGTAACAAGAAGTGTGCGCCAAAACAGGAATTGTGTTTAGAGATCCAAAGGTTTTACTGAATAAGTACAACTTTTATTTGTGAAATCGATAAGATTGTGTTCTATACAATGACCAAATATTAAAGTACTTTACTTTTGTATTTTGTTTGATACACTTACTTTTGAATTTATTTGTTCTCCTCGGATTCCCATATGAATAGTTCAAGTTATTTTCAATGTTTTCAATATTACTTTCTACTTTAATTGAACCATTAAATTCTTCAAAAGTTATATCAGTATTTAAATCTACATCTACAAGTTCTTTGTAGTGTTCTAAATGTCTGTCTTAAGGTGGGAGGGCTTGGACAATATTCTAGGGTGTCAAATTCGAATAAAATCGGAGACATTTTGGTAGATATAGTAAAATTAATACCTATTTAGAGGTACCAGCCGTTTTAGTAACTTAACGTATGCGGCTTCTTGAACCATCTGAACCCGCATGAAAAAAATTAGGTTATGACCTCTTTGTCATGTCAAATACTTGACATATTTCTTATTGCATTGGCGTAGTGACTTGAAATTTCATATTATCAGTGGCGGTTTGTAATAATACAAATTAATTTTATGAAATTCATAAAATTCTAAAGATGTTGACATAATAAAAGAATATAAAAGAAGCGCACTAATTTTAAAAACATTGTTTTATTAACTAGATACATAGTTTTCTTAAAAAAATATGGCAATTCAGAGTTCGATTAAGTACAAATTCTAGATTTTAGAAAAATGACAACGTGATCTTCAAGGCAAAGTTTAATTAGTTTCTAAATCAGAATAACTTTCGGAAAGTGATAGTTCATCATCGGATTCATTGGATACAGAGATCACCATAGGTTCGATGTTTAGTAGGTCCAGTTTGTTTTCTACTTCCCATGCTTCAGAAATAATTTTCTCTGTATTATTTATGTAATTCTGGCAGTGTTGCTCCGGTACATTTTTTACAACGTCATTCCATACTTTTAAGACTTCAGTAGGTGACCTTGCAGTTTTCGTAATAGCTTGGTCATAATGTCTTTTAGTTTCTGACCATACCATTTCGATGGCATTAAAATGGCAATGATAGGGTGGTAGCCTGAGAACACAATGACGATGCTCGGCAGCGTATTTGTCTAAATGATAATTTTTTTCTGACAAAACTTGCTTTTCAATTATATTCCAAACAGCATCCTTTAAAATGTGATCTGGAAAAGGAATATTCTTTTTTTTGAGCCATTCTAACATGCGTGTTTTACTCCAACTTTTTCTTGGGATTTCTTCATCCAGGCGACTGTGATACGTTGCGTTATCCATTATAATTAACGATGGTTCTTCCAAGTTTACAATTAGTTGCTGTTTAAACCAATTTTCAAAATTTTCGGTGTTCATGTTATCATGGTAATCGCCTGTTTTTTTATTGCATTTAAAAATAAGCGATGCATTTGCAACAAAACCTTTTTTATTACCGGCATGAACAATTACATATCGTGTCCCACTTCCAGTTATTTTAAAATCACTGTGTTTAGTACCATCTTGCCACATTCTTCTGTCCCCGCTTTTACTAAAAACCCATGTCTCATCCAGAAAAACAGGTGTAAAGAGCTTTTCGCTTTTAGCAGCATGGTATTTGTTCAAAAATAATATTCTTTTTAATCTGACTGCAGGCATTTCCAATAAATGTTTTCTTCCATCCTGTTTTTTGAAATGAAAACCCATTTTTTTAATTCCCAAATATAACGAACCTTTGGAAATCTTAGTTTCTGGAGACTCTTCGATAAATTGCCGTAAAATAGTTTCTACTGTGATTTTATCCTTTCGCGCATACATTTTATAAATTACTTCCCTCAAACAATGCAGGGTATTTTTTGTAATTCGGGTTTTGCTCCGGGAAACGCTTGCAGACATATTTCTTCTAAATTCGAAATCTGTAGCTCTGTTTGGTTTTTCAAGATTATATAATGTGCTTTCTGGAACTTTTAGTGCTTCGGACGCTTTTTGAATTGCCTTAAATCGAGATCCTAAATCGTTTTGAAAATAGTTTACTACATTAAGCATACGTTTTTTGGATTCATCAGAATATCGCACTTTTATATCTTATTTTGCGTTATGACATTAACATGAAATCAAAATTTGACGTAACTTCAAAAACGTGACATCTAATAAATTAGTTACGACGTTCATTTTTGTTGGTAATTTTTTGTTTCAACCGATTTATTAATAATAAATAAGGATGGTCTTATTCTAAATGGGTATAAAATTTACTATACCTAATACTATCCCTTCCACAAAGAGTTTCTTTCAAAAACCAATGTAATTAACTTAACAGTATCGTCCAAAATAAATATACACATAAAATATCAAATAGCAGTAATGACCTGGCGTGCACTGTCGGAAAAAACAAATTTATTTATTTTTGTCCGTTGTCGTCTGATGTACTGTTAAGCAGGGTTGTGATGTTTAAAACAAGCATTTAAAACATGTTTAAAACACCTGAGAAAAAAACATGTTTTAAACAAGGCTGTTTTAAACTGTTTAAAACATGTTTTAAACTGTTTAAAACATGTTTTTTTAACATGTCAAACATTTGTTAATCTTAAATTTATTTTTTTATTACTTTAAAAAAACTTTTCAATACAACTCAGCTTTTTATTAATACATATTTGTAACTGTAACTGACACCTAGTAGAGTGCTTAACAAAAATAAAAATATTCTTTCAAAAATAATATAAAAATAACATAAAATAATATAGATATATTATGCAACATACGAACAAGAAAACTATTCAAAATCAAAACATACTTCATCAATATCAATCGGTGACTGGAGTCTGGGTATTAAAATGTTTTGAGGTATCTGCCTTCGCGCTTTCTTTTATGTTTAAAACAGTTGTTTAAAACTGTATTAAACATGTTTTTTTTGCAAGGTGTTTGAAACTGTTTTAAACAAAAAAAAAACGGTTTTAAACAAAAAAAACAGCATGTTTTGTTTTTTTTGGAAAAAACGGTTTTAAGCAAAAAAAAACAGCATGTTTTGTTTTTTTTGAAAAAAACGTGTTTTTTATCATCCCTGCTGTTAAGACAGCAGTACATCACGGTGATACTGTGAACACCTCCGTGTTCGGCGAAGTTAAAAATTTTGCAGATACCGGAGCTATTCTGACCACAGCCTAAAACAGTCGATAGCGAAAGAAGCTTTGCTCATCGCAGTCAGAGGAAATTCGGCGGTAACGTCATGAAATGGAGGCTGCTGACAGCTGACAAGTGGTCAGTGCTGGGGAGTTGGAAGTGGCTAATGAGTAGTAATGAGCGGGAATTAAAAAAGGATTTTTGGTATAAATTCTGTTACAATGTCAAATTTTGTAAAAAAAAAAAAATTCAATATTTAAAACTTGCCAGTAAACATTTACCAGGATGTTTTGAGACTGAAAATACAGATGGCAGGAAACTGGTTGGATATCGTTACAGCCTCAGTATATCTGCCATTTGACTCACCAGCTCCATATTATAAACTTTAGAAGCTGGTGAACTACTGCAGCACAGAAAACCTACAGGCTCTAATTGGGATATATGCCAATTCACGCTACTCTGCGTGGAGTAGCAGTGACATCAACTCATGAGTACCATGTTAAATATTATTATTTTTTTAAGTATTTAGTAATAGTGAAATGGGCAAACCCAACTTTTGTGACAAAAATTCATAGACATAACCTTAGAGTCTTGGGTAACTCACTGGTAAATGTCGCTTTCGGATAATATGTATCGAAATATCTGAAATGGTGTGAATCACCTACAGTGGAATACCGAAATCCAAGGAGCACAGCTGCATGCATGCTGGGAACTGACAGGAAGGAACCAACACCCACAGTGATTCCAGAGAATCAGATGTTATCACAAACTCGCTTCTTGAAATGAGAAGTGATAACACATTGGCCATAATTAACGACAACCAACCATACAATTTGCAGCTAAACTGGAATGGGTTCGAAACATGTAGTCATGTACTAAAACTGATAGAGGAACAGGAGATGGACCTAAACCCAAGTGCAATATCTACATATCTTTGGGGAGGTTTGTTTCAGGCGGAAATCTACACTATCGACACGTGTTTGGGAATGAACAGCATTGAGGCAGCATTGAGAATTCCTTAGCATCCTTCTGATCAGAAACAGACGGGTCTGGGACTTAACCCTGGCAATCCACAATGATGAGGATGACACTTCCAAATATGGAGAGTGACCCCTAGGACTAGAGTGCCCAAGGGAAAATTTCTCAAAAAAAAAACGGTGAAAAGACTGTTAAATCAGATGTCAACTAGTCTCTCCACATAAACGGTACATCCAAGAGCACAAAAATCCTAAAGGCTGAGGTTCCAAGTATACAAAATCTCTGACAATCAATCAATGTATATATAGAAGTATATTTCATATTGGAAATACATATATTTTACAAAAAAAGTTTTATTTCCTAAAGTTATTAGCAATGTCAATTTTTGAAAAAAAAATTATTCAATATCTAAAACTTGCCTGCAGACTTTTGCCAAATCTTCAGCATTAGGTCTTTTGGTCCAATCAACAGTTGTACAACAAAAATAAATTTCTAAAACTAAATTATACTCTGGTCCTAAGTCAACATCAGGTAACATAGGTCTTTGTCTTGGTTCACCATTTTCACTTTCAGAAATAGATTCGTCAGATGTTTCTTCAAAGCTTTCTGTCATATTGGGTGGAGATAGTGATAACATTTCCCATATAACGAGGCCAAAAGAATAAATATCGGCTTTGGATGTGATGATTTGGTCAGCTTGAAAAACTTCTGGAGCACACCAATGAGGTGTACCTGAAATATATGAATTTTACTCTGTTCATACTTATAATGAAGTGTAACTAGACCTGTGCAAGTTGTGTATTTGAAATACGACCGCACAGGTCCGTAATTTGTTTAGAATTTTAATCACTAGAAAATAATTTAAACAATATTTTATTTATTTTTGAATATACTTTCATAAATTATCTGCAGACACAGCAGTGCATCCGCCAAGTCGTGCAGAAATGCCAAGTTAAGCAATAACAAAAAGAGCACCACCATACTATACAGCCATTAAGGAAATTTTCGACCTCTTTGCAACTTCGTTGTGGATGAAACAAGGAGCCTGGATTTTCAGTGACCAAGAGGGCATAGTATAGCTATACTCTATAGCTATACGCCCGATGTAATCAAAAGCATATAGGCAGGTAAATTGAGCAGGATAGCATTTTATTTTACTGTCTTGCAAGTAAATATGTGTAATGCAAAATCATGTTTAATTTACAGCAAATAATAAGTTAGTATTAGTACATAATTAATTCACAAAAAATATAAGAATAGAATAAATTGTGTTTAGGAACAGTAAAGAGCTTTAATAATTAAAAATATACGAGTCAAAAATATTTAATTCTTGGTAATTAAATGATTCGGGAAATAATCGTATCAAACATAACGCGACCATCATTTATTCAGTTATAATATCGGAAATAATCGATTATTTTATGAGTAACGGGACGTAATCTGCGAAAAATCAAGAAAACGTTGCTCTAGTGGTTTTTTAAGGATTACGTCGAGTTACGAGTGAAAAATAATCGATTATTTTCGATTACTCGAGTAGTATTCGTCACGATTATACAATGAATGGGTATCAGCGTTAAAGACAGTACCGGTTTTACTTTCCAGCAGACACGTGATGACACTGATGAGGAATTTCCTCAACTTCCTCCAGCTTCTACCACGCCCTCTGATGGAATCTACGATTCCGCGACCCAACTTAGAAAACTTTGAGATACGTCTTTCTCCAGAGCAAGCATCTATGCTTAAAATGATCCAACACAAACTAGCCATCCTCGAAACAAAAATTCCTAAACCCTGGCTGCAAAGTCTCCAGTCTCTTCTCACATACACTCTTCTCGCTCCTCCCAGGCCTCTTCAATCCATGGAGAATCCATACAAAACCAAATCGACTAAGAAGTCTCCGTTTAGACTTCTTCTTCTAAAGCTCCCTCCCACTCATCATCATCATCTACAACTCCACTACAAACCATTAATCTCCTAAACCTACCATCCAAATTCTGCTCTCAGAAGGAACTTTTCATCTTTCGGGACAGGAATGAAATTCTCAGAGGTCAAATCTCTTACCTAAAAGCCAATCTTAACTGTACCACCCTCCTCAAAATTCCGAGGAACATTTGCCACAAAACTCTCCAATCAAAAATCCAAAATGCCATAGGAGATAACAAAGAGGTATGCATACCTCTCCTCTCTCAAACTCATTCCTCCAGGAAGCAACTTCCAACTAAAAACAACACCCCAAACTTCTCTTTTGTCATCTCCAACGTCGACAAAAACATCTCCGATGAAGAAATCTTTGATCTTCTCAAAGATCTTCAAATCAACTTCCTAAAATGCTAGAGGATCGTTTCCAAAACCACTAATTCTCCAACCTCCCTAATCAGAGTTATTACAAACTCTGGAACCCGAACGTAAAGCCAAGCTTTACACCTGCCCAAACTGTGGTAGTCACGATCACAGATCAGAAAAATGTGACAATGCAACATATGACCCAAAAAGGCAAACTTCCACCTCAAAACCCGATGAAACAGCTCCCATCACACTCCCAAAACCTCCTATGCCATTTGACTTCCCTTCGGAAGTTCAAAAAATTCTTGAGATAACTTGCATTATCTTAATGAAGGCATTCCCTTTCGCCCGTAGAACGGTGATCGAGACACTTTGCCACCTCATACCGTCCTATTATAACCACAACTGCTCTAAGGACAGGGCAAAAAGGCATACTTTAATTTCTCACCAATCTCCTAACCTCCGACAAACAAAAAATACACCCTCACCTCACCACCACGCGTCGAAACAGCGAAATTCCAACGAAGAAGTGCAACGAAAACAAGAAAAACTAAACGGAAAGTGCACGAAAAAACAACAGACGAATCGTTGCTACGAGAGGAATTTCCCACTGCGAGGCGCATCAACTCAAACAAAAAACGCACTTTTCAGTGCAAAACACACACTTCAGGTACTTTTCAGTACCTGAAGTATCTACGTTATGGAACACAACCAAACACCTTTCCCTATCCTAATCCGGGATGATGGATGCTGCTGTTCCTACCGCCAGACCCCTCTTTCCCAGTGGGCACTTTGGGCAAGTGCCCAGGGCCCCGCGATCGATAGGGGCCCCCTCAGATCAAATACAAAGTTCCTAGTTCCTGTCAGATCTCCAAACGATAACCAATGTTTATTACCAAAAAACTTATATAATTTGAAGAAATCGAACCTAAATTACTGACTACAATACCAACTTACTAGCTTTTACATGCGCGAAGCTATTCTACTCTCGCCCAAAAATTAGGCTTTCCGACTTCAGCATGCTTAGATAAATTTAAATATAAAGTGGCACATACACATTTTAAAGAAAAATCATCAGTTGTACACTCATCAGTGTGACTCCATTTAAATTGAGCGAACGAAGCGAAGCATGAAGCTCCAAGTTTTAATTTAATTGAGAAATTACATAGAAAATTGAAACAAAATGTGTTTGACTTTATATTTAAGGAGATGGGTGGAATGGAATCCCATACAAGTTTGGCCCAGGTTTGAATATCGATGTCCAAGAATAATTTATGCCACGTTAGTAAAAATAAGTAGTTATCTACAGAAAGAAACAATAACACTGGACGTTGCAACTAATATGTTTACTTCACTTGATGATTTTATTATTAACCTCAGGGATAAATTTGATTACTTCGAATCGTCTGCCAAAGAAAGAAACCCGGAATCTGACTACATTGACCTATCTCAAAGAACAAAATGCAGAGTATTTTTGATGGCTCCGCGCCGTCTGAAACACGTCGATTTTTAACTTTACTTAATTCTACATTTTATATGTCCACAAAAAATGCATACCTTCATATTCTACATCATCTCCAACTTTATTCTTATCCAATTCTCCAGTTTTGGTAAGTGGTAAACAAACTCCAAAGTCACAAAGTTTACATTCTTCAAATTCTCCTTTAACTAATACATTCATCGACTTAATATCACAATGCAGCAACTGCATTTTATTATGTAAATAATCTAATGCATTAACAATATCATTGGACATTTTCAGAATTGTTTTGGCTGGAAATGGAACATCTCCTAAATAATCCAAGCGATTTTCTATCAAATCTCCTAAAGAGCTTGTACATTCTTCCATTGCTATTATACATGTACCATCAGATTCTTTAGTACATGCTCTGAATCCAACGATGTTTGGATGTACTAGTTTACGAAGAATTTCTGCTTCTGCCTTTAAACGTTTGCCAGCAGTCTTTGAAGATTCTTGTTGTTTGTGGTTTTGGTTCAGTTTTTTTATTGCCCATGGAGAACGAAACTTTTTATCTAGTGGAGATCTTTGAAATTCATAAACTACAACATCTACGAAAAAAAATGTATGTAAGAATCTACTTTGATGTTTTAATAAATTGGTGCTTAAATTCAAAATGACGACTGGCAAAAACTTAAAAATAAAGATAACGTAAATGAACAAGTAGTGAATAACTGTATAATAATTATATTATAACAAATGTACTTACGTGTCCCAAATCCAATCTTTTTCATTAGTGGACTTGGAGGTATTTGTACTAGAGTATTTCTGAATTTATTTTTTATTGGAGTCTGAAAATTATCCATATTTTATAAAAATTTTCAATATACCAACTTTTCTTTTGTTAATAATACAGATAAAAATAATATTTACTAACAACTTCAGTTAACCGACATATAATTCAAAATTCAACTTTGACATTCTGCTTCAATTCTTCTTTTTCTTCTAACCTACCATATATTTGTGGTCGTTTACGTAAAATGAATACATCTAGTAACTAGTTACTCATTAAACATTTTTGACAGTAGCGGCATTTTTAAATTGTGAAATAGGGGGGAAATTCAAATTTTAGTCGTTGATTTAGTTAGTATTTAGTATTCAGTAGGCAATGTCACCGCGAAACAGTACAATCTGCTGAAAGGTCCAATGTGTAATTCGAGCCTTTTAGCTCCAAGGTGCATATATAATGACATTTTATAAGATAATAACTACATAATATAATGGAACAGTCAAGCAAACTACTACACTAATAATAAAATCACATACGAATCACGAAAACACATATAAGTACGAAGGCTGGTGAGGTCGTCATTGGATAAAATGTAATTATATTAACTCCCATAAACTAGTGTAACTGAAAGACATGGAGACTTATATTATAGTCTCCATGTTGAAAGAGATCGTATCTGTAGAGAGGGAAGGGTGAGTTTAGGCCCACAGCACTTAGGCCACATGTGACCCATTGTACATCCTCCCGAGGAGTTGTCCTCCTAGGTCATCGTCCATCCTGTCCTTTCCAGGAAGGTGGACAGGTCACTAGGAGAAATCTCCTTTATATCGGCAGGTGTAGGCCAAGACTCACCGAACACACACTCTCTTATTGTCAATAACTCCGGGCACTAACATAAGACATGCCTGACAGTTTCATCTTCTTGTTCACACATTCTGCATAGAGGTGTGTCCACTAGCCCCATAGTATGGAGGTGTTTTCTTAGTTGACAGAGGCCAGTCAGAAATCCTACTGTTAAGCATAGGTTTTTCCCGGACATCGCCAAATATTTCTTCGGCTCCAGCTTCCCAGGGTCGCCCAAGGTGATCCTGGCAAGACTGCATCCTTTGATTCCATCCCATCTATTTAGGGACGCACCCTCAATATCTATGAATATACCCAGGATGGATTCTTTGTTGTCTGATGATCTTTTTGCCAACCACTTGGTGGAGGGCCGAATCAGTGGACCTTC
This sequence comes from Lochmaea crataegi, assembly GCA_947563755.1. Taxonomy (NCBI): domain Eukaryota; kingdom Metazoa; phylum Arthropoda; class Insecta; order Coleoptera; family Chrysomelidae; genus Lochmaea; species Lochmaea crataegi. The sequence goes on along the minus strand of OX387436.1, from coordinate 15,289,784 downwards.
CCGGAGTATATGCATGCTGATTTGGAGGAACTGGGTTGAGAACTAGCACTTCATCTCTTATATACCTCTCACATAGCCTCTCCATTGTTTTTAAAAAGAACGATGTGAGGCTAATATAGGTCGGAATGCTTTTGGTAAGGTGAAGTCCATCCTTCCTGGTTTTGGTATAAATACCACTCGTACTTCTCTCCACTTTCTGGGAATATACCTCAGAGCTAAAGAGGCTCTGAATATTCCAACCAGGTGCGGCATAAGGATATCCATTCCCCACTGAAGTAGGGCTGGTCTTATACCGTCAGGTCCTGGTGACTTGAAAGGGGAGAAGGCCGAAATGGCCCACCTTATCTTGTCCTCATCCATTATTGCACTAGCAAACTGCCAGTCGTATTGTGAAAGAAATGTTGGTACTTCCGCCCAGTTCGTCGTTCCAGGAAAGACTGAATCTGGGAAGTGAGTTTCCATAAGAATCTCAGCGCTCTCTTGGAAGATGGTGGTTTCGTCGCCATTTTCCCTCGTCAGGATGCCGATACTCTTATGGTGGTCGTTTGAGAGTGCATTCTGTAGCCTAGAAACTTGTGGGATGTCTTCGACTGCCTCACAGTAGGCTCTCCAGGCTGCTCTTTGTTTTTGTCTGCAGACTTTTTTGAACTCTTTGTGGTTAGCTTGGTATAATCCCCAGTCCTCTTTGAGTTTTGTTCGTTTTGCCTTGTTAAAGGTCGTTCTCGCTGTCTTTCTAAGGTGTTCCAGTTTAGGGCACCACCAAGTATTGGTTTTGCCATCTGTCTGGACCATCCTCATCGGACAGGATTCCTTTTAGGCAATGTCTATTTTGTTTTGAATAGATACTGTGTACCTTTCCAGTTCCTCATTATTGCCAGGATGCTTCGACGTCCTTTTCGGGGCCCAAGGTGGCCTTGGTGTCGATACCCACTTTAGGTGACTCGACTTCCAAGGACCCCGGTTCTTCAGAGATACCCTCTGCTTCTTTTTTCGTTGTCCTTATTGTCAATGAAGTAAACGCGTAGCTTATCCTCATCGACTTCTTCTTGAGGACAGCCATATCCTCGTTTCCGATCCCGAAGACGAAGAGGTGTCCTTGTGGGCTTTCCTTTGCCTCATGGTGGAAAGTGCACCATCTTGCCACCCACCGCCCTCTCCTTTTCACCGGATGTCGTCTTGTGGACGTCTTCCGGGATCCAGAGAAAGGCTTTGGTAGGCTTTGGCAGCTTATCCACACTGACGACCGCCAGTGATGCCTCCTCCCACGGCTTAAGGTTTTTTGTGGCTTTTTCAGCCACTCTAGCGTCGCTTCGTCATCGCAGACCACTTTGATTATTTCACCGGAGTGTGTCCACGACTTGAACGTGGGCGCTCTACTGTTGCTGCTGTAGGTGGAGAAGATGATCTTGTCCAGCTCCTCCAGCAGATGGTTTTTGACGAGAATCTCCCGTTCTGCGGTAATTTTACCGTACGGGTTAGTCTCGTCTATTATTGCTACCTTGAGGTGTCTCAAGGCGGCATCGGCGAAGGTTTTGGAAGGTGCAGCGGCATTTCTGTCTTTGCGCAGCTTCTTCAACCTTCTTGGGGTTCCCTCCGTGGAGGTGCTCAAAGGGAAGTTTCCTGCAGGGGCAGCCGGTTCCTTGCCCTTGTCCTTGCTGTTGGAGGCGGAGTGGAGGAGGAGGGGGGTGCACTTGTCGTTGCTGCCACCCCTGTCTCTTTCGCTCTCTTCCTCCTTTTGGCCTCGGCACCGCAAATGCTCTAGAGCGTAAAGTAACAATCCTCGGCATTTGTCGACTTTACGATTTCATTTGAATATAGTAATTAGTCATTTTACGCGCGACTGTAGGAAAAATATTTTTTGGTTCTCAGAATATTTGATATTTGAAATTATTGCCACATTTAATTTATCACATATTTACAATCAAGATAATAATATAACTAAACATACCTATACAAAATTTTGAGTTGAAAATTCATAATGCTAATTTTAATAAATGTATAGCTTTTTTTTGTTCGGTAGTTCTAGTTTTATATTTCTACTTTGTTACAAAGCTTTTTTAAACATTATAAAAATAACCTATATTCCAGCTTTAACCAAAGATTATTATTTTTAACCCAGTTGGTTAACGAAATCTGTAATTTTATAATTTCAAGGACGTGCAAGGTTTTACATCTGTCGAAGAGATGGCACTACGAAATTAATATATAAATCAATTTTAAATTGAAATAAAGTTGAAACGAAAGAGTTTGCTTTTAACAACATAATAAAATATATCTCTGAGATGTAGTAAAAGTGGTACTACTAATTTATTTACATTTTTAAAAATATAAACAAACTGTACTAACGCCATTTTCATTGTCACCTGTCATAGCTAGTCAAAATATGGCCGCCATTAGAATATTACGTGTTGGATTAACTATACTGATTTCTTAATTAACACCTAACAGAATATTGTTTTTGTCGTGCAGTGATAATTATTTTTTAACTAAGCTATTGAAAATTGGTTAAAAGTTATAAAATACTGTTTTTTAGAATTATAAATTTTGATATTCATTCTGTCAAGTGTCAAATATTTTAATGAACACCAACCTATCTGTAGGTCAAACGGAAAAGTTACTAGAAATTTCGCGTACTGCGCATATTTAACCCAGTTTTAGCTTGTGCGCAGATTGTCATTATTGTCAGTAATGTCATAAGTCAATAACATTTGTGATGTCATTAATGAATATAAAAAATATATAACATTTACATTTTGGTAAAATGCTATAAGAAAAATGCAGACCCAAACTGAAAACATAGAAAAAGCTATCTCAGTATGTAGAACATGTCTGACACCTATACGGGGTGTATCTTGTAGATTACAAGAACAATCTGGTTTTGGTAAAGGGTTGATGTTTACACATATTTTGAGATATATTGTACCAGAACTAGTAAGTATTAATGAGGATTAAATAGCTGAGCTTTTTTAAATAATTAGAACATTTAATTTCTTAGACCAGTGTATAAGAAACAATCTATTTTTTAATTAGGTCATTTTAAATGAACAGGCCCTTTTAATTATTATCAGAATTATTTTAAACCAGCACTGAATACTATTTCCAAATTCTAATATGAAAACTGATTGGTTATGACATAATTTTGTTTGTAAACATACCTATGTTTTGATAGTATATATATATGTTTATGCATTGTTCTGATTTAGATACTTTTCTAATATTATATCAACAAATCATTTCTTCTATGTTTACACAATTGAACACTTATATTTGTTTTTGATCATTTTTACTACTAACCTACAATTTTTAGTATCTCGGATTATCCCATGGACCAGAATTATGTTACAATTGCAAGGAAAGTCTAAGGATTGCTTATGCATTTCGAAAAAGATGTTTAGAAACAGAAACATTAATAGGTGATTACCTAAAAAATAAGCGATGCACAGCAAAGGTAATAGAGTTGTCTTCAGTTATAGAATATGTTAGACAAGTCAAAGGAAACTTAAATGCCCTAAATATACTATCTGATTGGAGTGAAGAATCAATCGACGATTTCCCCCAGGTAAATATACTGTGCTCTATTGTTTCCTTTTTGTCTTAGCATTTTATGCCATAATCCATAGAATTGGTCAATTGGCACCCAGGCAAATGAACTAAAACTTTATACCATTTCCCATATTATCTACTTCCATTCCAGAAGCTTCATCTTTTCTAAAAAGGCCACTAGTTTGACTGGGGGAATTTTGAGTAGTTGTAATGGTTGTATATATTCTCTCCAAAGTACCTGATGTGGTAAATCATTCTGAAATGCTGTTGATAATTATCCAGAATGTGTGTAAATATAATTTTTCACTCTTTCATCTCATTATTTCAGAATCCACTTGCTGAATTACATGCCAGACTTAGATCAAAACCGGATATGTTTCTTCCTGAAACTATTATGACTCCTGTGCCATCGCAACCTCTCCCAGAACCCAATATGGCTTCAATTCTTAGTTCTAGTGCTTCTCGACAAGTTATTAGGAAAATTCGAATTCCAAAGTTGTCCAAACCAGCAGAAACTGCAATGGATCCACCAAAGTTAACCAAAAAATATGAAATATTGAAGGCTACTAAAAAAATTGAACCAACTCCAATTGAATCAGCTCCACCAACAGAATCAAACAAGGAAAATAAAACGACAAAATTACCAGAACAACTAAGACGTGTGGAAGTGTTGAAAGTGTGCCCTCAAACTGGGTTATTCAAAAACAAAGCAGGGAAATATTTGAATCTAAAAGGTGAAGAAATGTCTGAATTTGTTGTTGATGATATAAAAGCTAAAATAAATGATGAGCAGCAAAGTGAATTGTTCCCATTAACGACCGAGACTAGTATATGTTATAGTCAACAGCAAAAAGAAGCTGAATTGAGAGAACTACCACCCAAGATAAACCCAGCAACTGCAGAAAATGTAAATAACCAAAAAAATTTTGATGAAACTGTAGAAGCAGCGAAAAATACAGATAATTTTGTAATAGAAAACTCTATGAACATATGTGAGGAAACGGGATTGTTAAGAGATCAAAACGGACACTATTTTGATTTCTCCGGAAATCCTCTGGAAGACGAACAAGTAGAAGCCGAAAAGAAACAAGCGAAAATAAGAGGAGAAACTCTATTTAAAATTACCAATATCTGCACAGTTTCCGATGAAGATTTCATAAATAAAAAAAAGAAAATTAACAAAAGCAGTACTGCTGATTTCGAAGATAAAATCGAGATGTACCAAATAACAAAACAGGATTTGACTGCAGATAAAACAAAAAAACCATTAGTCTCCGGGTTACGAGAAATAATGAAAGAACTTACAAAGCCGCTGAAGCATAAAGATAAAACTGCACCTGTTCAAGAACTAAATCTACAAAGGCAAGTTGGCAATATATTCACCAATGCTGCGATTTTAGGATCTCCTGTTAATATACTCAATTTTCAAGCCGATGAAAATTTAAGAATACCCCAACAATTCAAGCCCAATCTTCAGGTCCCTAAAAAGACAAATGTAAGTTATTAAATTTTTTTTATTATTCACGTTTCAACTGAAAGTAAGGTGTTTATTTAAATTTCACATCTTATTTTATTTATTTTACGATTGTGGTTCCTATATGTTCCATATAGTCATTCTGTGAGTAAAAGAGATAAAGCTATCTCTGGAGAGTCTGGAGTAGTGGGTGTTTCATGGAAGGGAAGTATTTTGTTCTCTCTTGGACATATTTATAGAATTTTATGTATAAGTGCTCACTGTTGCTCCTTTATGAAATTCAACATACGGAAGATGAATATTTGCTGAACCTATATAGTATTGAGGGTGACATTCACTCAGACCCGCCGCCAAAAGAAAGTTTCAAAGGATCGCTTGTTGGTAGTTAGGAAACAAAAATAAAAATTTGTATAGTTTTTGCATTTAATGTAAACTGATTTAACCATAGTTACCTGTTGTCCTTTTCTTCGTTGAACGCTTGTGATGGCAATAAAAAAACGCTGGTTTGTAGTAAACAATTTATCACTGCAGGGTTATATAGAAGGTACCGAGTTTGAAGTTTGTAGGAAGCGGTTTGTTTGAGATATGCTTAAAAAACTGACTTAACAGCGACATCTTCAAAGGGCGCTGCCTACCGTAGGAGGAACTTTTGGATAAAAGTAAATTAGGTTAAATGGACATAAAATGGACCATTCCAGAATGACGTCACTGACAGGTCGGACATATTGTTCTGGGTCCTCATGTCATATTCGATTTAGTTTTCATTGTTTACTGGTAAAAAACGGATGATAGTTAGATCTAATTTAAAATGCAATCGTTTTGTAGTGTTTATAAGCGTGCAATGCGGGGAGCAAGAGTTAAGGTATTTTTTTTTCAATTACCGGCTGTTTTAACCAAGCGAGGTGACAATTTAATTGATCTCGCTGTGCTTGGATTAGTGCTTTAAACCGGGGCCCCCTCAGTGAATCACAACTTAAAAATGTGTGTTTTCGACATTTTATCGAAGTTTAGTTAGTGCCTTAGAAGAAAACATGCACCCGGACTGGACTCCTAACCAAAATATGGGCTACATCACTAGTGGGAAACCAGATGACTCTGCAGCTTCAAGAGGTTTGAAAGAAGAAAATGGAAAAAAGTTGCAATAAATTTAAAAATAAGGGTTTGCACCTGAATCTGTTGCCCTTGACTTTCGTTGGAATCACATAACTCCTCTGTCGATTGCTTTTTTTGTCGTCTGACATTTGAATTATTATTTAATTCAATTCAGAGACAGTTTACTAACTTCGCCATGTGTTATTTGTAAAGTTTTTATTATTTAAATAAAAAATATTGAGACGAATTACCAATTAATGAATAGTTATTATCAAATAAAAGAAATAAATACCACAATCCATAAAAAAGAAAAACTAATAATATTCACGATCTATATCAAAGATTGAATAAATATTGTAAAATGTATTGATAAACATAACTATCAGTACAGAATTGTTTATTTGATTGTAGTAATAATAATAATGGTCAATAATCGAAAAGTTATTTATTAGTTATATCAACATTCAAACTTACTTTAAATCAGATAAAATTATAAAATCATTTTATTTTTTAATATTAGAAAATATAATTTTATGAATGACATTTCAAAGTAGATTAACACATGTTTATCATTACTTGGTTTAAGTGTATTAAAAAATGTTGCACCCCGATATGACATTAGTGAGTGACAGGTGAAATTACTTGAACGGACCACAGAATGTGAAATTAACAAAATAAAAAAAAAGAGAGGTGACAGTGATTGATGAATGACGGATTGTGAGTCTACTAGAATTGGTAAGATTTTTTTTTCTTAATTGTCCAAGAAAAATTCAGCTGAGTCCCGGAGATTACATTTGGATGACAAAAATCCAAATCAAATTCAACTGTCCGTTTGAATTTATGACTTTGTGGTATTTATTATATTGTTGTTATTTATCGAATAATCAAAAAAAAATGTAGACGATAAAAGAAAAAAAAACTTGTTTCATGTGGTTCCTTTTGTTTCCTTCAGATTAGTCTACCTGATCGTTCTGTCATTGACGAGTGTTACAACCGAATCCACATATACCCTGAGATCAATAAATAACTCACTTATTAAGAATAAATTAAACAAAACAAATAGCGTCTCAATGTAAGGCATTGAAATTTAAATATTATCACAATATATAACATCGATATAGCCTGTCTGACAACCAAATGACTTACACCACACGTCAAAATACACAAACTTCAATTCCAACTGAACGGGGGACCCAGCACAATATGGCCGACCTGTCAAAGTCAGGTGTTCTAGAATGGTCTATTACATCTTGTATCTGCAGTTTGGCAGGAGAGTTTGGATACCCTGTATATTTTGTTTCATTTTTCATTAATTTTCAATTTTTGTGTGAACTTTTTCCAATACTTGAAAAAAAATTTCGGCTTTTTCTTGAATTAAATTTTTTTTCGTACTTCCGTTTTTTTTCTAATTTCAAAATTTTAAAATTATTTCTTAAAAATTGTTTTCAGTATTTTTATACCTTTTCACAAAAAATCACAAATTTTCACATATTTACCAAAATATTTTCCTTTTTTTATTCAATTTTCTTCAATTTTATTCTGATTTTTCTCCTACATCTTTTCGCTCCTTTTATTCACTTTTTCATTTTTGTCTTTATAAATTGTTCATTTTTGACCTTGCAACATTTTTTTCCCCATTTTTCATTAAAAAAAAATTATTTTTTTCCACTTTGTTCCCAATTTTTTCCACACTTATTTTTTGTTCACTTTTTATCCGCTTCTTTCCCCTGGTTTTTCACTTTTATTTCATTTCTCTTCCCTCTTTTTTCCCAATTTTCCATTCACATTTCTTTCACATGTTTTTTGCACTTTTTCCCCCTTCTTTCCACTTTTCACACTCTTGCCCTCCCTCTTTAACACATTTTCCCTCTTTTCTCCCACTCCCCCTCCTTTTTCCGCTCTTCCCCCTTTTTCCGTTTCTTCTCTTAATTTTTATCAATTTCTTTTTCTCCAATATTTTTTAAAGCTTTGATTGGATTTTTTCTCATTTTCTGATAATTTTTTCATTTTCTTGATAATTTTTATTCAAATATATTTTTTCTAATTTCAAAATTTTAAAATTATTTCTTGAAAATTATTTTCAGTATTTTTTCTCATTTCACAATTTTTCCAAAAATTTTTTCCTTTTTTGTTGAATTTTTGTCTAATTTTTCTCCTGCATTTTTTCCAACATTTCTTTTTGCTCATTTTATTAACTTTTTTCATGTTTGTCTTTTTTAGCAATTTATTTTTCATTTTTGACCTTTTTACCACATTTTTTGCCTCCACTTTGTTCCCAATTTTTTCCACACTTATTCTTTGTTCACTTTTATATTCGCTTCTTTCCCCTTGTTTTTCACTTTTATATTCGCTTCTTTCCCCTTGTTTTTCACTTTTATTTCATTTCTCTTCCCGCTTTTTTTCCCAAATTTCCATTTACATTTCTTTCATATGTTTTTTGCACTTTTTTTTAAGTTTTTTCCCACCTTTCATACTCTACCAATTTTTTCCACATTTTTACCATTCCCTCTTTTTTCACATTTTTTCTATTTTCTCCCACTCCCCCCTCATTTTTCCACTTTCCCCCCTTTTTCCGTTTCTTCCCTTAATTGTTCTCAACTTTTTTCTCCAGTATTTTTTAAACCTTTGATTGGAATTTTCTTTTATTTTCTGATAATTTTTTTCATTCTCTTGATACTTTTTATTCAAATATATCTTTTCGAATTTCAATTTATTTTCCTACTTCTCTACTATATTTTTTCCATCATTTTTGCCTCCACTTTTTTCATTTTTGTCCTTTTAGCAATTTTTTTTTCATTTCTGTCCTTTTGGCATTTTTTTTCATTTTTTTATTTTTTCACTTTGTTTTTCAATTTTTTCAACTTTTTCTGCTTTTTCCTTCCACTTCTTTCTTTCTCCTTTGTTCTAGATTTTTTCCACTGTTTTTCCTATTTATTTTTTCACTTTCCCCCCTTATTTTCAATGTTTCCAGTTTTCTCCATCTTTCCACTTTTCACTCTCTTGCCCATCCCCTTTTTATCCGTGTTCTACAAATTTTTATCATGTCTACTTTTTTACATTTCTTCCTTTTCTCTCATTTCTCCATTTTCCCGCTCTTTTCCCCATTTCGCGCTCTTTTCCCCATTTCGCGCTCTTTTCCCATTTTTCCCCTTCTTTTCGTTTTTTCCCCACCTTTTTTTTTCCAATTTTCCACTTTTTTCCGTTTTTTTTTCATTTTTTTTCCACTTTATAATTTATTTAGTGATAATAAATATAGGATTTATTATTGTGCGCATTTTTCATATTGGAAACACAACTCGTTCAAACCAGTAAAGGTACATTCTAACTTCAGATTAGATTTTTCAAATTAGTTGTTATAATGCGTGTATATCTGTACTTTTGTTGTTTGCAGACAAATCAAAGCCATTTTTATTAAAAAAAGGTGAGCGGTCGTCGGACCGCCGACAGAAGCTTGCTTCCTATGCTCAATAGAATGACCATTTTTCGTAAACTTTTGACCATTTTTCAAAAAATTTGACATTTTTTGACAATTATTGACCATTTTTGACAATTTTAACAATAATTATTGACCATTTTTGACAATTATTAACCAATTTTGACAGTTTTGACAATTATTGATCATTTTTGACAATTTTTCAAAAATTTTGGCAATTTTTGACTATTTTTCAAAATTTTAACAATTATTGACCATTTTTGACAGTTTCTGACAATTATTGACCATTTTTGACCTTTTTTTCAAAAATTTTAACCATTTTGATATTTTTTTATAATTATTGACAATTTTTTTCAAAATTTTAACAATTATTGACCATTTTTGAAAGTTTCTCATAATTATTGACCATTTTTGACAACTTTCAAAAATTTTGACAATTATTGACTATTTTTGACCATTTTTTAAAATATTTGACAGTTTTTGGCAAATTCTGACAATTATTGACCATTTTCTAAAAATTTTGACAATTTTTAACAATTATTGACCATTTTTGACAGTCTTTTATAATTAGGATTATTATTGTGCGCATTTTTCATATTGGAAACACAACTCGTTCAAACCGGTAAAGGTACATTATAACTTCAGATTAGATTTCTCAAATTAGTTGTTATAATGCGTGTATATCTGTACTTTTGTTGTTTGCAGACAAATCAAAGCCATTTTTATTAAAAAAAGGTGAGCGGTCGTCGGACCGCCGACAGAAGCTTGCTTCCTATGCTCAATAGAATGACCATTTTTCGTAAACTTTTGACCATTTTTCAAAAAATTTGACAATTATTGACCATTTTTGACAATTTTAACAATAATTATTGACCATTTTTGACAATTATTAACCAATTTTGACAGTTTTGACAATTATTGATCATTTTTGACAATTTTTCAAAAATTTTGACAATTTTTGACTATTTTTCAAAATTTTGACAATTATTGACCATTTTTGACAGTTTCTGACAATTATTGACCATTTTTGACCTTTTTTTCAAAAATTTTAACCATTTTGATATTTTTTTATAATTATTGACAATTTTTTCAAAATTTTAACAATTATTGACCATTTTTGAAAGTTTCTCATAATTATTGACCATTTTTGACAACTTTCAAAAATTTCGACAATTATTGACTATTTTTGACCATTTTTTAAAATATTTGACAGTTTTTGGCAAATTCTGACAATTATTGACCATTTTCTAAAAATTTTGACAATTTTTAACAATTATTGACCATTTTTGACAGTCTTTTATAATTAGGATTATTATTGTGCGCATTTTTCATATTGGAAACACAACTCGTTCAAACCGGTAAAGGTACATTATAACTTCAGATTAGATTTCTCAAATTAGTTGTTATAATGCGTGTATATCTGTACTTTTGTTGTTTACAGACAAATCAAAGCCATTTTTATTAAAAAAAGGTGAGCGGTCGTCGGACCGCCGACAGAAGCTTGCTTCCTATGCTCAATAGAATGACCATTTTTCGTAAACTTTTGACCATTTTTCAAAAAATTTGACAATTTTTGACAATTATTGACCATTTTTGACAATTTTAACAATAATTATTGACCATTTTTGACAATTATTAACCAATTTTGACAGTTTTGACAATTATTGATCATTTTTGACAATTTTTCAAAAATTTTGACAATTTTTGACTATTTTTCAAAATTTTGACAATTATTGACCATTTTTGACAGTTTCTGACAATTATTGACCATTTTTGACCTTTTTTTCAAAAATTTTAACCATTTTGATATTTTTTTATAATTATTGACAATTTTTTCAAAATTTTAACAATTATTGACCATTTTTGAAAGTTTCTCATAATTATTGACCATTTTTGACAACTTTCAAAAATTTCGACAATTATTGACTATTTTTGACCATTTTTTAAAATATTTGACAGTTTTTGGCAAATTCTGATAATTATTGACCATTTTCTAAAAATTTTGACAATTTTTAACAATTATTGACCATTTTTGACAGTCTTTTATAATTAGGATTATTATTGTGCGCATTTTTCATATTGGAAACACAACTCGTTCAAACCGGTAAAGGTACATTATAACTTCAGATTAGATTTCTCAAATTAGTTGTTATAATGCGTGTATATCTGTACTTTTGTTGTTTGCAGACAAATCAAAGCCATTTTTATTAAAAAAAGGCGAGCGGTCGTCGGACCGCCGACAGAAGCTTGCTTCCTATGCTCAATAGAATGACCATTTTTCGTAAATTTTTGACCATTTTTCAAAAAATTTGACAATTATTGACCATTTTTTCAAATTTTAACAATAATTATTGACAATTTTGACAGTTTTGACAATTATTGATCATTTTTGACAATTTTTCAAAAATTTTGACCATTTTAGACGATTTTCCCAAATTTTAACAATTATTGACAATTTTTGAGCATTTTTGATACGTTCTGACAACTATTGACCATTTTTGACAAATTTTCAAAAATTTTGACCATTTTTCAAAAATTTTAACAATTATTGACCATTTTTGACAGTTTTTTATAATTATTGACCATTTTTTCAAAATTTTGACAATTTTTCAAAATTTTATCAATTATTGACCATTTTTGACCTTTTTTTCAAAAATTTTAACCATTTTGACAGTTTTTTATAATTATTGACCATTTTTGAAAGTTTCTCATAATTATTGACCATTTTTGACAACTTTCAAAAATTTTGACAATTATTGACTATTTTTGACCATTTTTTAAAATATTTAACACTTTTTCACAAATTCTGACAATTATTGACCATTTTCTAAAAATTTTGACAATTTTTAACAATTATTGACCATTTTTGACAGTCTTTTATAATTATTGACCATTTTTCAAAATTTCTCTCTCTCTCTTTCTAATGAGTCATCGCGTGACGAACGCTTTTTCGTAACATCGCATGTTTCAAAAGTCCTATGTCGTGCAATAAGAAGCAAGCTTCAAAATAAGTGCCAAATAGAGTAAAGTAGAACGATTGTAATTAACGTTATATTTTAGGTACTTCACACTGCATTGACAAACAAACATGTTTATAAAGTTCAAAGATTTATTGAAGAATCAGATAAATTATCAAATAAGTTTTCTTCAAGTACATACATGAAACCTTCAACTTCAGATACTGGTAATTGCTTAAAAGAACCAAATTCCAGCACCCACAATAACGATAATACTATAGAAAATAGTACCTACATTAATCCATTGTCTGATCATTTTCCTGTGAGGATTAAACAAGAGCCATTGGATGAAAGTGAAATAAATCCAAATGTTGATATTGCGGGGTATGTATTATTAGCTAATATTTAAGATTATGCGAACAAGTACCCGTTATAGGTCATTGATCAGTATCAATATATATTTCTACTTGTAGTGAATACAGGGGGAGTTATTTGTAGTGAAATTAGCTTATGTATACTTTGGAATTGTTTTTAGGTCTTAAACTGACTTGTGTTTTTAATTTCTGCTGCAGTGACAGTGAAGATACGCTAAGTGCACCAGATTTGAGCCTTGAAGACACTACAAATTCTTGGCAGAATCTTATCAATTCTTTGGATTCGTACGATACCAGTCAATACGTAGATGTACCAGATTTTGTTCAGATTCAAAACTTTTCGCTTGAAGTAAGTTACATTTAGTTGGATGAATTTATTTTGTTAACTCTGTTTATTTTAGGATTTGTTGAAACTTAGGAAAAACAAAACGCAAGATTCTAAAGATGTTGAAAGTTCCGATGCTCAGACATTGAACTCTCCTAGGCAATCGTTGCTTAAACCTAAGAAATCAGTTGAGTGTTATTTACCCGATCAGTTTATGTATAGAGGAAAATTATTGGTCAAAACTAAGGAAGGTTATAAGTTCGATGAAAGCAAAAGCAGTTCTTGCCAAGGTATGTCAAATGTTAATAACATTCCAATAAAATACTAACATATCTCATCTCGACATCTACTGGTGATTACGTCAAGTCAAATGTCAAAAATATTTCAATAAATTGACTTATTTCGATACTTAATGGTAAATATGTCAAAGTTTATCGAGGTGTCAAATGTCAAAAATATACCAATAAACTAACTTATTTATTCACTTACTGCTGAGTCCGGCAACTTAGGGTTAAATGTCAAAGTTATTCCAATAAATTGATATTTCTTCACCTACTGGTGATTATGTCAACTTGAAGTTAAAGAGGTGTCAAATGTCAAATATAATCCAATAAATTAATCTATTTTGACACCTACTGATGAATATGTCAAATTAAAGTTAACCGAGGAGTCAAAACTCAAAAATATTTCAATCAATTGATCTATTTGAACACCTACTGATAAATAACTAAAAATAAAGTTAAACGAGGAGTCAAATCACAAAAATATTCCAATAATATAAACTAGTTTCGGCATTTACTGTCATTTGCGTCAAAATAAAGTTTGCCGAGGTGTCAAATGTCTAAAGATATTCCAATAAATTGATTTATTTCTTCATCTACTGGTGAGTATGTAAACTTGAAGTTATAGAGGTGTCAAATGTCAAAAATATTCCAATAAATTAATCTATTTTGACACCTACTGATAAATATGTCAAATTAAAGTTAACCGAGGTGTCAAATGTCAAAAATATTCCATTTGGAGGGCCGTTCGGCAATGTTACTCCATTGACTCCGAACACTCCTCCCTTCTTTAAACCGTTCGGTTATTACAGAACGAGTAAAAGGAGCAGTCTTTAAGTCGTTCGTTTACTGTGGAGAGGTGTGAAAAGAGTTGCTCCAATTATACCACCTCGGCGAAGTAGGGTTTTAAGAGTGAATATGCGCATTTTGATTACCGGCCAAAAAATAAAATTATTACGTATTTTAGGTTACAATTGCGAATTAATAATTATTCATATTTTATAAAAATACTAAAAAATAACCACCAAAATATTACAACGAATGATTTTTGTTTGAATTTGACGTTTGATAGATGTCCCTCGTTTGACAGTTTGAGAGTTCGGTATCCAATGATCCTTTTACTCCACGAGAAATCTGCTTCTGCTCCACTCCTTTTAATCTCCATTTCGGAGTTAATTGCCGAACGGCCCTAAAGTAGCTTCTTTCTACACCTACTGGTAAATGTGTCAAATTGAAGTTAACCACATTCCAATAAACTAACCTGTTTTGACACCTACCAGTTGAATACGTCAGATAAAAAATTGACTGACTGATAAACTGACGTTTATTACACATTTATTTTGAATTTATGAATGATTTGACAAACTGTACATTGAGATAATAAGAGTAGTGCCAAAATAATTGTTTTTTGCTGTAGGTCCTGGTACTATGGAGCAAGAAACTGATAAACCTCCAGTCAAAGAAATGGGTAAGTTGTTTAGTAGTCAAAATTGTTGAGTTTTTTTTGGATTATTGTGATTATATGAAAATGAAAAACTGGTACTGGAATGATCTTTTAATGTAAAAATGACAACTATATAGTTGTTATGGGCCCAGATTACGTGAAATTGTAAAGGAAGATTAACTGCAGTAAATATCGTTATTTATTTTGTGCAAGAATTATTTGTGAACTCAAAAAAAAGAAAATTGGAAAGCAATTTATTTTTGAAGTTTTGAAGCCGATAATTATTAAAAGACAAAATAAATGGAAGGCGATCGCGTTAATATTGAAAAGCTGGAAAGCGGCAGCAACTGGCTAACATGGAAGTTTCAAATGCGTCAGATTTTAGAAGCTAACGATCTTTTTGACTACGTCGATGGAACAAACGTCAAACCGACATCTGAATGTACAAATTATGCGAAGGAAATTGTGACTTGGAAGAAGGCGGATGCTATGGCCAGACGAGCAATTTCCACGACTTGTATGAAACAGGCATTACTGCAGATTATGAATTGTGAAACAGCTCAAGAGATGTGGGAGACGCTCAAAAGTACGTATGAGCAAACATCAAAGGCAAATATTTTATTTTTACAACAAAAATATTATGGCTACACAAAACAACAGGAAGATGACATTGCGACATTTTTATCAAAATTAATGGAAATAGTGCATCAATTACGTGATCAAAAAGAAATTATTTCTGAGTCTATGGTAATTTCGAAGATTTTAATGTCACTACCGTCCGAGTTTAATCATTTCCATAGTGCATGGGAATCTGCAAACGCAGATAGTCAAACTTTGGCAAATTTGCGGGCTCGTTTGATGGCAGAAGAATTTCGTTTGAAGTCGCAGGGTCAAGTTCAAGAAGTAGAGGCGCTAATGGCTAAGAGAATCTTCTCGAAGAAACAAATCAATAATTACAAGAAAGGAAATTCATCGAATAATAACAAAGCGACAGATAAAAATGACAAACCTAAAGGCAAATGCTTCAAATGTGGAAGAAAGGGCCACTGGAAAAGGGAATGCTCGGAAAAGAAGACTAACTTCAACGGGAGAAAAGAAGAAAATTCAAATGATGCTTTTATTTGTTACAAAACAACAAATAGAGACCAAGATACTTGGATTTTGGACTCAGGTGCAACTGATCACATGAGTCATCGCCGAGAATGGTTCGAAAACTATACGGAAATAGCTGAACCAATTACAGTTGGTAATGGTGACAAGATAATGGCTCTGGGCAAAGGCGATATCAACATTTTTGCTTTTAATGGAGATGAATGGATTCGCAAACGAGTCATGGGAGTCTTGTTCGTGCCGGAACTTAAGAAAAATTTGTTTTCATCGGGAAAGGTGACAGATCGCGGGCATCAATTGAACATGAACAACGAAGGTTGCAAATTGCTGAAAGATGGAAACATTGTTGCAGTGGGAGTTCGCAGAAAAGGTTTGTTCCAAATGTTGTTCAGAACAATACAACCATCAAAGATTGAAACTACAGCGAGTGTAGCAATCAAAAACGCTACACTTCGTTCATGGCACGAACGTCTAGGACATCAGAATTCGACACACGTGAAAAAGTTCCTACTAAGTCGGGGTATAGATTTCATTGATGAGGAAGCTTGTGTCGATGGAAAGCATCATCGAAGCAGTTTCAAGAGTCGCGAAGAAAAGTCAAAGATGTGTGGCGAAATCATTCATACTGACGTGTGTGGTCCGTTTCAGACGAATTCAATTGGTGGATCCAGATATTTTTTGTTGCTCAAAGATGATTATTCTCATTTTCGTTTCGTATATTTCATGAAACAAAAATCAGAAGTAGCGAGTATTATCGAAAAATGTGTAAAACTGATTCAGAAGAAGCATGGTCACAGTGTTCGCAATATCAGATCTGACAACGGCACAGAGTTTGTCAATGAAAAGCTGAAAGTTTTCTTTGAAGCAGCTGGAATTCATCATCAACGAACTGTGCCATATACACCAGAGCAGAATGGTTGTGCAGAAAGGGAAATACGAACTATCGTTGAATCAGCAAGGACAATGCTTGAGGCAAAGAAGATTGATAGGAAATTCTGGGCGGAAGCAGTAAATACAGCAGTTCATGTGCTAAATCAAACTGGAACAAGCACAGTTGATAACAAATCACCGTATGAATTGTGGCATAACAAGGAGGCGAAGCTAGACCATTTACGGATTTTTGGTTCGGAAGTATTTATTCACATTCCAAAAGAAAAACGTCAGAAGCTCGACGCGAAGGCAGAAAAATGTATGTTTGTTGGTTATGACAATAATTCAAAGGGATATCGAGTTTGGAATTCGAAAACTAGTAAAATCGAGATCTCACGAGACGTCGTTTTTTTGTTAGAAAATTCAATGGGAACACTCGATATTTGTGTTGAAGAAAATGCTACTGTAGTCAGTAAGAATGAAAATAACGAAAACGAAGACAATTATGGTATTGACAAAGGTGCAGAAAATGAAAATGACGAAGATAAGGACACAAATGAATGTGCGTCACTAGATCAACAGAAAAATCGTGGTATGACCTGCGATCTTGATAGCAGAAATATTGTCAATAGGCGTCTACGTGATCGTAACACATATTAACACATCTGGTAACTGGTGAACATTCTGCAATGTTGGCAGTCAGTGATGAGCCAAGAACGTATGAGCAGGCAATTCAGTCGATTGATTACAAGCAGTGGGAGCGAGCAATGGATGAAGAGTACGATTCACTTATGAAAAATCATACTTGGATTTTGGTCGATGCGCCAGTTGATCAAAAAGTGACAATCGCTGGGTCTACAAGGTCAAAGAAAATCCGGATGGGAGTGTTAATCGGTATAAGGCACGATTGGTAGTACGAGGCTTTACACAAGAGTACGGAATCGATTACCAGGAAACATTTAGTCCAGTGGTGAAGTTTACATCAATCAGAGCGATCCTAGCATTGGCTGCGGCAAAGCGTATGACACTAAAACAGTTTGATGTGAAAACGGCTTTTCTAAATGGCGATTTAGAAGAAAATGTTTATATGAGCCAGCGAATTGGATATAATGACAACAGTGGCCGAGTGTGTAAACTATACAAAAGTTTATATGGTTTGAAGCAGGCTTCGCGCTGTTGGAATAAGAAGCTTACTTCTTTCCTTAACAGTTTTGGTTTCAAAGAGAGTGGATCCGATCCATGCGTTTTTTGTTAGCAACGGAAAAGATGGAATGTTAATTTTGGCAATTTACGTTGACGATGGATTGATTGCAGCAGAAAAACAAGAAGCCATTAAGCCGGTCATTAGACACTTACAGAGAGAATTTGAGATCAAAATTTTTGAGCTGAAATGTTTTTTTGGGACTCGAAATTGATCAGCTTTTGGATGGATCGATTCATGTTCATCAACAAGGATATGCAAGAAAGGTTCTTGATCGTTTTAATATGACATATTGTAAGACAGTGACAACTCCATTAGCTGGTTCACAAAACCTCGGAGATTTTGAAGCTGATAAAAAAATCGATTTTCCTTATCGAGAGGCAGTCGGGAGCTTGATGTATCTGGCCGTTGCAACCAGACCAGATATTAGTTTCGCAGTTGGAAGTGTCAGTCGATATTTGGAAAAACCAGCTACTGCACATGTGAATGCAGTAAAACACAATATGAAATATATCAAAGGTACGATGAACAAAGGAATACGTTTCGTAAGCGGAAATAATTTAGACTTTTGCGGGTATAGTGATGCCGACTATGCTGGAGACACGCAAACACGAAGATCAACATCAGGTTATGTTTTCATGCTTGGAGGAAGTGTAATTAGCTGGGGATCAGAACGACAAAAATCCGTCGCACTATCCACAACAGAATCCGAGTATGTGGCAGCGTCACAAGCTATAAAAGAACTTGTCTGGTTGAAGAATCTCTTATGTGATCTTCGACAAGTTAAATTGGATGTACCAGTTTTATTTATGGATAATCAAAGCGCAATACGACTTGTGAAGAATCCAGAGTTTCATAAGAGAACTAAGCATATTGACGTACGTTACCATTTTATCCGAGAGAAATTCAAAGATGAATTTTTTGAATTACAATATGTTCAAACAGATGACCAGGCAGCCGATATCATGACAAAGGCATTATCAAAATTGAAACATCAACATTTTTGTCAAATGTTGAATGTATTGTCAAAGTGAATGTTGACATTGACTTGTAACAAAAAGTGGGAGTATTGAATTTAGTAAAGCGTTGTCTGCAGGTATTGTTTTGTTTAAGTTTGTAACATTCACTTATATTTTCATGTTGTTAAATAAGACAGTTATATAGTTGTCATTTTTACATTAAAAGATCATTCCAGTACCAGTTTTTCATTTTCATATAATCACAATAATCCAAAAGTTTTCCTATTTTTTACTTCCAATGTCATCCAATATTTAAGAAGTCTGGATAACCTTCCAAAAGAAGGTATTCCGTCACTGTATCAATAAAATGCTGATAAACTATTGATGTTTTCATCTTAACGTCGATGTTTTTAGCTATAAGAAAAAAGAATACATACAAAGTACTGACAGTTCGACAGGAAAAAAAAATACCCGAGCAAGAGCAATTAAAACATGAACCGGACCGAGAACTATGCGTTTTATTTACAAACTACACGTTAGATGGAGTGTACGTAAATGATCACGATTATTTGTCTTCTCCATATCTTAGGAACAACTTACTGTTCATGGAAAACAAAAAAAGGTAATAAATAAGTAAAGATTATAGTGAAACGGATTTGTACGAATTTGTATGAATTAACCACCCTGTATGTATAAAATTGTATATTTTCCAGATACTGTATGTGTTACATATGCGGACTCAAGCACTTACTCAAAGATCACGTGATACACATGAATTCGCACCGATCGACGTGTCCCTGTTGTTTAGTTCGACTCGGTACTCCCTATATGTTGAATTTACACATGAGAAGTCATTCGAAACCCTGTAAATTTTGTACCGAAGTCATACCGTATCCGCTAATACAGATACATTTGTCTAAACATGCGCGAGAAGAAGAAGAATTCGTAGATGAGGCTTACAAACCAGTTAGCCGAAAAAAAAGAGGCGGAACAAACAGTGACGATGATGAGGTGAGTTTAGCGATAGGAACATGTTGATAGACATCTGAAATGCCGAAACAAAATTTTCAATTTCATGATTTTCTCAAATATAAATGTGATTTTCATAAATTTTCTTAATGTTTTCAATAATTTCTGTGGTTTCTGTACTGATTGGATTGATTTAATTTTAGGAGGTGAGATATCCTTGTATTTTCCCCACTCGAACAAGAAACCGTAGGAAGCGCGAAACGTTGAACAGTCGAAAAACTAGGAGTAGTGGAAAATCCGACGAAACTCTTGAAAACAAATTCATAAAACTCGAAGAAGCAACGTCATTCGAAAACCTCTATGTGCGAAAAAGCAAGAGACGGAAAAAGAACAATGATGTACCACAAGACACTTCTCCGTTGCTGAATAACCCGTACGTTTTACTCGACAGGATATCAAACGATTTGTTTAATGAATCCGACGTAGAAATAATCCTTAACGCGGCTAAAGATGAAATACAGGAAGCAGAAAACCTTCTAAAAGCTGCAGCCGATAAAATTGACATCGACAAAACCGCGATCGTCGAAGCTATTAAAGTAAATATAGAACCAAAACAGACAGACTGTAAAAACGAAGAAGAGACTGACGTTAATTCCATTTACGATAACATTAAAATAAGTGAGTGTACGAGAAGTGTTGGAAAAAAGAAAAGAGAAAAAAGACGAATAGAAAAAATATTCGAGAGAAATGTTGAGGAGACGGAACCGCAAAGAAGAGTGTTGAGGTCAAGTTTGAAAAAGAAAGAAGAACCCGAACCGGAGCCTAATAACACAGATGATCAAGAAGCAGACGAAGAAGGCGATAAAAGAGAGGAAAAAAATAAGTATAAAGAAGTTTCAGATGATAAGTCGCTTCTTGGAAGGATTCTAAGGGGAAAAACAACGGCAGCGACAGTGACAGAAAAATCTGATAGTGATCAGACAATTGTGAGTGAAAACTTTACGGATAAACAAGTTACAAACGATGGAAAGTCGAGTACAGAAACAACTTCGAGTGAAAAATCCACAGATGAGACAGTTTCAGATGGAAAGTCGAATACAGAAACAACTTCGAGTGAAAAATCCACAGATGAGACAGTTTCAGATGGAAAGTCGAATACAGAAACAACTTCGAGTGAAAAATCCACAGATGAGACAGTTTCAGATGGAAAGTCAAGTACAGAAACAACTTCAAGTGAAAAATCCACAGATGAGACAGTTTCAGATGGAAAGTCGAATACAGAAACAACTTCAAGTGAAAAATCCACAGATGAGACAGTTTCAGATGGAAAGTCAAGTACAGAAACAACTTCAAGTGAAAAATCCACAGATGAGACAGTTTCAGATGGAAAGTCGAATACAGAAACAACTTCGAGTGAAAAATCCACAGATGAGACAGTTTCAGATGGAAAGTCGAATACAGAAACAACTTCGAGTGAAAAATCCACAGATGAGACAGTTTCAGATGGAAAGTCGAGTACAGAAACAACTTCAAGTGAAAAATCCGCAGATGAGACAGTTTCAGATGAAAAGTCGACCAAGGTCGATGACACATTGCTGGAAAAGTCAGATGCAAGGGATGAAACAGTTGCAGTTGAAAAAACTGAAGGAGAAATGATGGAAGTTGAGTAAAGTGAATTTAAAACATCGAGGTAAAGTATACTTTTTAACATTTTCTATTAACTCTTAACTCAATTGTATTCAAATTAAGTAGACATTTGTCGCAAAAACCTCACCCCGTTATTATATTTGACAGTTTGATTGATTGATTGATTAATTCGGCACCACCAGTCACATACTTCGAGTCCTCGGCACCTCAGCCTTCAGGCTTTTTGAGCTATTGGTTGTACCGTTTATGTGATGGGACCTGTAGCCCTTATTAGGCTCAACAGTCTTTTCACTAGATCCTTCTTGTAGAAATCCTCCCAAGGGTACTCTAGTCATAGGAGTCTTTAACTCCAATGAGACAGATAGGTTCATTCCTATTGGAAGCAAAAGAGCAGTGGATAGTTATAACGTTGCTGGTGCGTAGATGTTGGAGCGTCCCTTATTCTTCCATTGTGCTTCGATAGTAGCGGCTAACCCGAAAATAAAATAAGGAACACATATTGATGATCGGATATTTATTGATTAAAAAATGCGCAGATACACAGATTCCAGGTTACAAATAAATACATTAATTAATTTTCCTGACAAGCTGAACATCTAGTGTTCACTTTCCTCACTAATATTCACTTTACTCCCGGCACAGTTTTACAATGATATAGCTATAAAAGTACAACTAAACTCGCTTTCGTCACGACTTACATGAGTTACATAGATATTCTATCGTTACAAATTACAAGTGATAAAAAATATATTTATATAGATTTTTAATTTTTCAGCCAAACGACTCCGTCTAGACGTTTCGGATACGATTAAAACCGATTTTGTATTAATTTGTGTATATATATAATCGTCTTATGTAATTTTTAATGTTTATGTGAATAGAAAGCAACAAAATGATTAGATCTAATTTAGTTGCTTTATTGTTGTTAGTATTTAAAAAAAAACACAGTTAATAATAGTGAATCGTTTTTGAGCTATTTAGCGTAGCAATTAATTATGTAAACTTTATATTATTTAATCCAGTGTAAATATATTTTTCAGAAATGCCAGTTTTTTGGCGATATAAAATTTTTTTGGAGTTATATATATATATATATATATATATATATATATATAGTAAAAATAAATGGTATGCAAAATAACTTTTTGTTTTATTTTAACAAAAAATCTTATTAAATAAGGGAAGGAGGAGATTTTTATATTTCATCCTTTACCTTGGCTTTTTCCAGTTCATTAAATTGTTAGATCTTGTTTCAAATATTTGAATTGGGCGCTCATTCGAACGCTCACGCATATGCACCATGTTAGGGAAAGGAACGACGTTCCCGCGTACCGTAGGCCAGTCTCTAACATATACTCAGGGAACTGTCCACCAAAGACTTTTACTGTCTAGTATGCGCAGACGACATCGCTATTGTAGACAGGGACAAGTATGCTGGGGTAGTATTGGGAAGAATGCAAACAGTCTTAAATATAGTTGATAATTGGTGCAAAAAAGAGAGACAGTAAACGCTCAGAAGAAACAAATTATCAACTTTACTGTTGGGAGGAACAGATATTTCATTTGCCAAAGAAACCTTCAGAAGACCACATAGAAAGCTAACATTGCTCTTGGCAGATGTAGAAGTGTGGTGGACAAAGACGCAGCAAGTAGGAGGTTGTTGAGTATCATACAAAGGCTTGCTTGCCCGTGTATTACGCTGTCGGAGACCAGAAGACTCAATTTTAATAGTCAGTCTAGACAGAAGATATAGACATAATTCGTTTTTAAAATATTTTAGTTAATGTATATTAGGTACCATTGTGTCAATAAATCTGTACGTAAGTTCTTCTTGTGATTCATTCGAACCTTCGTAAACCGGGGGAATACACAAAATATCATATACAACAAACAAAGCAATACAAAACTTATGAAATTAAATATGTATCTATAAACAAATATAGGTAAGCAATCGTTGTCCATCACGGCTGGAAGTTGTCCCTCTCGACTGGACGTTGTTCCTTTTATCGGAAGAAAATATAATCAACCGGTTAAAATATTCACAACCGATGGAAAAGATTCCCCACCGGCGGAGGAAATCACAGGCAAAACTAGAAAATGCGCCCCCCCTGAAAACTGGATGTTCTCTACCGGCTGCACTAAGCCAGAGTTTATCTTTACTCTAGCAAAGTGCAGATATATACATTTACAAACAAGATAAAATAAATGCAAACTTATCAATTATAAAAAAAGATATGTTTAATATCAATAAAATACTAACATTTACATTTTTTTTATAAGAGCCGAAAAATTGAAACACGAATTAGGTACAACATAAAAAAGATATTTTTTAATTAAAATACTAATACCCCTAAATCACCACTACTTTACCACCACCATGCACATTTTAAACCCATGCTGCTAAGAAAATTCATGCAAAGAAAATCGAATGACACCAACAGGGGAAAAAGGATAGAAAAAAACTACGAATGAAATAGCTTTTGAAAGAATAAGTACCACTTGTAAAAAAAGGGCTAGAAAGTATTTAAAAAATATGAGGAACGACATAGCTTACCTATGTCTTTTGAAAAGTACCAACTTATTAACGAAAGGCTGCATAGTATTTAGAAAATTTTCGGATTGACATATACCAACTTAGAAATCTACGATATTTTGATAACCCGACACCAGCAGGGGAAACAGGACAGAAAAAAAACAACAAAAAATACGAGGAACGACATAGCTTTTGAAAAAAGAACCAACTTATTAACAAAATACTGGATAGTATTTAGAAAATTTTCGGATTGACGTAGCTTTTGAAAAAAGTACCACATATAAAAAAAGGGCTGGATAGTAATTAGAAAATAAGAGAAACGACATAGCTTAGCTATGTCTTTTGAAAAGTACCAACTTATTAACGAAAGGCATATCATTTAGAAAATTTTCGGATTGACATAGCTTACCTATGTCTTTTGAAAAAAGTACCACATGCAAAAAAAGGAGGACTGGATAGTATTTAGAAAATATGAAGAACGACATAGCTTACCTATGTCTTTTGAAAATAGTACCACTTGTTAAAAAAAGGGCTAGATAGTATTTAGAAAATATGAGGAACGACATAGATTACCTATGTTTTTTTAAAAAAGTACCAATTTGTAAAAGAAAGGAAGGATGATACTGAGCGATATGATGTCATTTGATAGAAATTGAGAATTACTGTATCCTCACACTCCTTTGGAGTAGACCACTACTTTACGGATCCTAAAACAAATAATAAAACAATTATTAAAGAACGATTCTAAATAATTTTACTAAACTAATAATTTAAAAAAAAATCATGTTTTATAAAAAACATTTGCGAGAATCATTCTGTATAATAATTTTTTTGCTCGTTATTTCAGCTAAATAAACCTTGGGAATTGAATTAAAATATACGCAGTTTGTAGCACTATTATAAGTTCGTATGTTTAAAATCAGCATTAAAAAATTATTTATGTATACAGGGTGTTCCCATATTCAGGCGAAAAAATTCAGAAGGTAATTTCCCGTATAAAATTATGATAAGTCTTCCCTAATCCCACCCCCTTCCTAGATATCACCCTGAATCAAACTGAGTTTTTAGTTTTTTTTTCTGAAATTTAAGTAAAGATGGAAACCACCGGTATTTTCTCAACATTTCTATAACATTATAAGGGAGTGAAATTATATCAACCCTTACTTTATTTAATATCAAATTTTTTTCGAGATTGAGTTTTGTGAGATAAAAATATTATTTAAAATCTCAATTGTCTTGAAAAACTTTTTTACTCTTGAAGTTTTTTCCTAGATTCAATAGATTCGGAGAAAAAAAATAAAATTTCTAAATCTATTGTATCTAGGAAAAATCTTCAAGAGTAAAAAAAAGTTTATCAAAACAACAAAGATTTTAAATAATATTTTTATTCCGCACAAAACTCAATCTAGAATAAAAGATTTGATATTAAATAAATTAAATTTCAACTTTACTTAAACTCGAGAAAAAAAAATAAAACCTAAATTAATAAACTAATTTTTAAAGACCCTAACCCATTTAATATTTCCCATATAGGAGCCCCAATATGAGGTAGAAGTATATATGTACAGTTTATCAGAACTAACCTCCCATATAAGAACAATTTGTCATAGCTAGGAATACTGGCCGGCTTTTTAGAATTTTTAGTATTTTGGTATAAAAAAACATTAAAAGGATGCAAAAATGGATTATAAATAAACAAAACATATAAATTCTGTATATTAAGAAACAATGGAAGCTTAGACATTTAAATTGTCATTTAATATTTCCTATAGGAGCCCCAATACGAGATAGAAGTATCTACAGTTTATCATGACTAACCACTTATATAAGAACAATTTGTCATAGCTAGGAATATATACAGGCCCCCTTTTTAGTATTTTTTATATTTTAGTATAAAAAAATAGTAAAAGAAAGCAAAAATGGATCATAAATAAACAATATTTTGTACTAATAGATTAGGTAAGCAAATTTAAAACCTACTAATCATTTATAAAAAAAGTTCGTCTATACAAATGACCGAAAAGTACCTATTTACCAAAAAAAGTTCTAAGCAAATTTAAAATCTAATAAACAATTGTATAATACTTGGTTTATATATTAAAAATCAATTGTTCATTGTAATAAAATTGTTCGTATGTGAATAAAATGAAAACTTACCGTAAATGTATCAGATTGTAATCCAAGTAATCCATAGAGGCACTATTCACTATACTACCCGATACACTAACACATCATGTTACCGAAAAGAAATTTCGATCGCACTCCGATGTTTCATATTCGAAAGTCATCTCGCTACTGAATATAAATCGACAAAAATTTAGCGTTAGTCACCCGCCGTTAAATAAGTACCTAAAGTTGTTTATCATATCTACGGTGAATATTTATATATACCGGCCGTCCTAGAAGTGAATATAAATATATGTATTTATTTTGACCTTGATTCTACATGTCGAAATCAAAAGTGGAATTCGACATGTAGAAAACTATAGTACACGGAATCTCAGTCCGGAAGCTGAAACTTGTGGTGGGGGTAAAACAGGAAAAAATTAGTTCCTACTCAACATAATCATAACAAATATCGATCATATAACGTTATAAAAGTTGAATTTAAAGGACCTACTTAATAACTAGGGTAGATTCTACGCATTTTTGGAGTTTACTATTAAAAATTCATAACATTTTACGTGTCCTTTTCAATAATTGAAACAGGATTTTAATGTAGATACCAGTTTGTTTTAAACAGTCGACATGGCTGTACAACTGTTCATGGAAATTGGTGAAAGCTACAAAATGCCTTCTATTGGAATAGGAACTTGGCAGGTAACAAAAAGTTCACTATAATAAGCGATTATTTCGGGAACTATTTTTTTTAGTGCACCGACGAAGTTCAACTAGAAGCTGCTTTAACAGTAGCTTTAGAAACTGGCTACCGCCATATCGACACAGCTTTCTTTTACGACAACGAACATGTAGTAGGCAGGGTAATAAAAAAATTCATCGCAGAAGGAAAATTAACCCGGGAAGAATTGTACGTTACCACCAAGTTACCAATATCCGGAGTACACGAAGATTCTGTAGAAATGTTTATGTTGAAATCGTTGGAAAATCTGGAAATGGAATATGTTGACATGTATTTGATTCATTTTCCAGTACATATGAATTATGATGAAGGGCTGGAGCAACCGAAATTTTTAAAAACTGATCATTTAGCAGTGTGGAAGGTAAAACTAGAGATTTAGTGATGAATGTATGTATGTTTGACCTAAAAGATCTTTTGTGTCCTCTTCTAATCAGTTCCTGAGGAAAGTCTCAGTTTCTTGAAGGAATTTCAGGATATTTGTAGGCAACAGCTTATACAAGTCTTCCTCTTTTATCAGGGTCCGGATTCTTTACTGAGGGACTAAAGCTTCCTGATAGAACATATATTTAGTCTTAGTCACAGCAATGATGAAGTAATCAAGAAAGATAAAGACAAAGTATGTGTTCTATCGAGCAGTGGTGTACCAATGCCACTATGCGCCCGGGGCTAACTAGATGGTAGTCGCCCCCTAACACTAAAAGGTTGAAGGGCCAATGAGTTCAATTTAAACACAGGTTTCATCAAATCGATCTTTTCTTTATTTTTATTTTATCTTCGTAATAAATCTATGACATATTTAATGTCTTCAAACAGTTCTTCTTTCATTTCAGTCTTTAAAACGTGTTCATTTGAGGTTTCATTAAGAATGTATCCATCAAAATTACAGTGGAATCCAAAACGTTAATCCATTCCCTCGATATTAGCGAACCGTTTAATTAATTCACTGATAAGTTTATCTAAGGTCTCTATTGTGTTCTGCTTCACTTCATCTTTCCAGAAAAGTCCAACATCATCAGTGGGTTTCCCTGGTATTTTCCGCATCACTCTGTCTTCGTTCCGTAGGTTCTCCTCATTCCTCACACTTCTTAGTAGATGTTATACTGATTTTGGATTTTAGTACCCCCCCCCCTTTAAGGCGCTCGGAGTGGCCGCCCCGTTCGCCTTCCTTTGGTACGCTACTGTTCTCGGAAAGCTCTATTCCCTCAGTCAAGAATCCGGCACCAGTAGTCGCCCAGGTATGTGAATAGAGATGTCTTCTTCCCTTTCCACTAATTTGGGCTTTTAGAGGTGCCCATTCAGGAAGCAGTGTCCTGTTAGGACGTATAAATAGGCGCATTAGTGCAGATTTACATTGATATGCATTCTTTTGATCTCACTTGTCCAAAGTTTCCCAGGAGTATCTTACTCAAAAACTCAGTGCTTTAATTCCTGCTAGACCATCCAGTAATAAGGGATAAGGAGTATCCCTGAATTTGAGAAGCTGGGTCTTAAGGAAGACTAGTAGCTTAAGGAGGAGCAAATAAAGGTTTCAAGTTTTAAAGAACCACATCATTTGTATCGGTGTGTGTGAAGGAACAATTTTGCCGGCAAAACTTGAAGGTTGAGCCTAGACTGATGAAATCGCAAGGTTTTTTTTTCGGACTGGTCGAGACGTGCTGTCACGAAGGTACTGATTGGTCATTCCGTATTTTCTCGGAGCAGAAATCTTTCCAGAATGTTCTGAACGCGCGAAACGCCGTTAGCAACCGCCTTGTCTCAAGGGCACGGGAAAAAAAGGTAAAACAAACGCTTTTTAATGGTGTGATGGTAGATTGAGGCAAGATGGATGGATGTAAGTTAAAAGTGGGATTTATGTTAAATCTGGTTGTAGGGTTATTGGTGGACATAAGAGGGAATAATTGCATTCCAGAAGCTTTGTTTTCTATATAGGCCACTAGTTTGACTGGGGAGATTTTGAGTAGTTGTAATTGTTATATTATTTCCTCTAAAAAGGTGCATCCGTCTGAGTCCTTGTAAGTTCTCACAGAAGAAGAGTACGTGAGTAGATGTTTCACCACTTAGTTCACATTAATTTCTGCAGATAGGATCACTAACTTTTCCCATTTTGTGAAGATGTACAGTGTCCAGTATAAATAGCCTGGTTAAGAGTTCCTTGATCTCTTGCCAGCCTATTAAGGGATTCTTTACAGCTCTTCACCTGTTGGATTGATGATAGCTTTAAGCAGAGCCTAGCTGTCAGTAAATATTTAAATTTTTTGTTTGATGATGTTTTCATCAATAAAGGGCATGGTTTGTTTGGGAACCATCGATGAATCAGATGATGTCTCCAGGATTACCTTGGTGCATCACCTGTTCCTTAGATGTCATGCTATCCAAACTCATGTGAAATATGGGTTTATCTAGTATTGTCCCAGTTGTATTAGTGTGTCCTTCTAGAACATTGTTCGGATACCGATTTCAGCCTAAGAATTGCCATAATCGCCTTCGCCCTTTCAGAAAGATTCGAAGGAGGAAAGCCATTAAGGGTTTTCAGTATGTATACAGTAATACCAAGGAGAGCTTGTCTTTGGATTGCAGTTAATATATTCACTGTCCGCCTCCACCAGTCCTCCATAGGCGATCGTTGGTCATAGTAGTGTAAAGCCTTGGTCGTATTCCCCAGTTTTTGCCAATAACTCTCCTGCATTGCCAAAAAAGCCTAGTTGCCCTGCTAGTAATTTTTCCAGGTGTTTCTTCCAATTAAGTTGGGAATCAAGGGTCACTCCCAGATTTTTGCTGCTTCACATTTATATTTTCAAATTAAACTCAACACCAAAATTTCAAGCACAGTATTGCCAAAGAATTGACCTACAGTTCACAAAAAAATCCAATGAGTGGTTCAAGAAACAACCACTTTTGAAAATGTGTCAAATTATTGGTGGCCAGATTTATTTTATGGTTTTGGTTAGTGTATATTATATTTTTTTTAAAGTTGTATTTTTTGTCATTTTATCCTGTCACATGTCCCAGGTTTTATGATCTACAAAGAATCCAGTGATGAAAAATGAAACAGGTTTAAAAGTTATTTTTAGAAAATGGAAGAGC
Source organism: Lochmaea crataegi (assembly GCA_947563755.1). NCBI lineage: Eukaryota > Metazoa > Arthropoda > Insecta > Coleoptera > Chrysomelidae > Lochmaea > Lochmaea crataegi. Next base: position 15,259,628 of record OX387436.1, on the reverse strand, counting down.
AAGTTGAAGCAGGACGAACCAAAGCCATTGGTTTATCAAATTTCAATATAAATCAAACGGAAAAAATATATCAAGAAGCCAGAATTAAACCAGCTTGTTTGCAAATAGAAAATCACATTTATTTGCAACAAAGAAAACTCGTAGAATATTGTCGAAGTCGTAAAATTGTCGTTGTTGGATATTCACCATTTGGTTGTCCACAATTTAATCAATTTTTAATATCCGTGGAAAGATCGTAAGTTATGTTTAACTTTACTTAATGATGATACACCCTATATGTATTATTTTTAGGGAAAGGGAGGTTCCTAATTTAATGCAAGATCCAACTGTGCTGGACATTGCGGAAAAGTACGAAAAAACAGCTGCGCAAATACTTTTAAGATTCCAACTACAAAGAGACATCGTTGTTATACCAAAAAGTCTAACACCATCAAGAATTGAAGAAAATTTTGACGTTTTCGAGTTTTGTATAAATGAAGAAGATATGGAACGATTATTCGCATTAGAAGTTGGAGAGAGTGCTAGATGTGTGGATTTTTCTGTTCTTTCACCGAAGTAAGTATGTAGCAACATTTGTTGGGCCAGAACCAGTCTTTGGGACCACAAATGATCCGAGGACTGGGTATAAAGTCAACATAGACAGTGGAGGAACACTCCAAAACAGGTACAGAGTAAGACCTTCATAGGGGATTCATGTGTTAAACGGGTCGAAGAACTACTGAATATTAATATAGGAATCGACTAAGAATAATTACAGGTTATCTAACGGGTCATGTCCCAGTAAAAGACCACAGAGATAGAGACTGTAACCCAGATCTTATCTGACTGTGAGGCACTCGACCTATATCGTCTACTCGACTGTATGGGGGTAACTAGGTGGACCTAGAGTAGAGATTTTAGATTTGTAATTTGGTTGTTTTGTATTGATTTAATGATCCTTTTTATTGTACACAGTCTTATATTTATAACTTTTAAAAATACCTAAGCAATTATACAATGTCGAAAAAAGCCCCAAATCAAAATTAAATGGACTGGAACACGATCAAAATAACTATCGTTTATTTACGATAAAAAGACGATGACGTTGCAAAACAAAATTTTGTGATGTATGTAGATTTTTTCTTTATTCAAAGGAAGATGTAAAAGTCAAAGTGAGTTCTTCTTTTTCATTCGATTGTACCTAGAAAGTAATAAATCGAAGGTGTTTATTTACTAATAAAAGGTATGGTATTCTCAGATTTATTTAATATATTGAAATGGTATCAAATCATTAAAATAAAAGTATAGTGGGGAAATACCAGTCAATTATGATAAGACTTGAATCAACTGTGTTTATTCTTAAAAAGTTTACATTATTTATAAGAATTCATAAATGAGAAGCAAAGACTTACCTTAATATTGATGAAAAGCTAATAATTCTTTATAAAATTATTTGAAATAACGAACAAATTGATTTAATAATACTTCATTGAAATTATCATGAGAATTTGAAAATATAGTTTGACAGAATTATAACCTAAATCATGGCTGAGTTGTCACTGTCAAGATGACATCAATATCAATGAATATTTGTCATGCTTTGAAAAGACAGAACGATTAGCCAGAATCAAAGAATTTTAATAGCAGAAATTGCTGTGTTGTGATGTTAGGTATCGATACGGATCGGAACGAAAAGTATCGATACAGTAGAATATCGAATATTAATTTATCGATACTCGAAGTATCGATACGCTAACGATCCGAGATTTTGCTAATTCTGACGTTTTTTCGGTAAAAATCACATTAGACATTATTGTGATTTCCGGCCAAAGTTGAGGTTCTAGACAAAAAAGTTGATGATAAAAGTTGTAGATCTTGAGAAAATTCACAACTTTTTAATTGGTGACTTTTTCACATAACTTCAAAATTAGCTCGAAAAACGCAAAAAACTGCATTTTTCGTTTTTTATTTTTGGTTTCGTTAAAAGATGTTCGATTTTGATGAAAATTTAGTAGAAGGTAGCTTTGATAGTCGTAAACCATGAAAAAAAATTTCAAATTAAAATATTGGAAATTTTTCGAGTTATGACGTTTTTTCGGTAAAAAACCCTTTTTTGGGTGGATGGAAAAAGACTAATATTATTGCGATTTCCGGCTAAAGTTGAAGTCCTAGAATAAAAAGTTGATGATAAAAGTTGTAGATCTTGAGAAAATCTACAACTTTTTAATTGGTGACTTTTTCACATAACTTCAAAATTAGCTCGAAAAACGCAAAAAACTGCATTTTTCGTTTTTTATTATTAGTTTCCTTAAAAAATGTTCGATTTTGATGAAAATTTAGTAGAAGGTAGCTTTGATAGTCACAAACCATGAAAAAAAATTTCAAATTGAAATATTGGAAATTTTTCGAGTTATAACGTTTTTTCGGTAAAACACACTTTTTGGGGGGTGGAAAAAGACATTATTGCGATTTCCGTCCAAAGTTGAGTTCCTATAATAAAAAGTTGATTATAAAAGTTGTAGATCTTGGAAAAATCTACAACTTTTTCATTAGAGACTTTTTCACATAACCTCAAAATTAGCTCGAAAAACGCAAAAAACTGCATTTTTCGTTTTTTATTTTTAGTTTCGTTAAAAAAAAGCACGACATCATTTCACAACGTGATTAAAAAATCACGATATCGCTCATCACTATAGATAACGCCACTTGCCGCTACCACTAAAAATCCCGTATCGCAAGGTATCGATACACTACAAATTTATCGATACTTGGAATGCATCGAAAAGCATAGTATCGATACAAAATATCGAGTATCGGAAGTAAAGGTATCGATACACTGGAATATCGGATAGTATCGCGCATCCCTAATTGGAAAATTATTATAGATTTTAAGATTATTAAAAAAGGTTCGTAATTATAAATTTAGACTGAGTTTATTTAAGAGAAGTAATGGTATAGATTCATTGGATATTTTTTAAAAGATTACATGAATGCACATAAAATTATAGATTGTAGAAAATTTTGTATCACATGTTGAAGAATAATTCAAACAATCAGGAATTTTTCTTAAAAAGGGACAATTTAAAGGTTTTAATTTGTGACTTTATGAAGGGTATAAAGGGTAAGAAGAAAAATATTAGTGAAATGACAGATATTAAAGATTATAAGACACATTAAATAAAAATTTTAACTAGTACGAAGAAAAAATCAAGTGAAAAAATTCACTTAGTAACGGTGATTATTGATTTTTGAAAAATGAAGCAAGAAGTGATTATTGATTTTTGAAAAATGAAGCAAGAAGGGAATTTTTAAAAAAAGATTGTCAGAAAAAGTATTTTTGTAAGCGAAATATAAAATATTCAATTAAAGAAAAGTATTAGAAAGTTGAAAACTCGAGATTGATCCATAAAATTGAGGAGGAAAAGTTAAAGTCAGGTTTTAAAAAAAGGTGAAGGAGGCACATACCTTGTTCCAAGAGAATTTGAATTGGAACATTCCTGTATAAATTGAAATTCAGAGATTTGAAAATACTTCATCAATTCAGTGTTCCGTAGATAGTAAGGTTAGTGATATTTATTGGTACCAATAAAATTAATAGAGTGATAATTGATAAGATGTACATCTATAAAAAGGGTTTAAATTATTAACAACTTTTATTTTTAATTAAATTCTAAATTTAACTCACCTTAAATTTGAAAGCGCTATTTATTTTAGGTTCCATAATTTTTTTTGTTATTTGTCACGTTATTAATTGATATTCATGTAATTTTTCCTATAAATGCACTCATCATATTTTAGTAAATTGTTTAATTGAGATCCATTGCATTTTATTTAATATAAATAGTGAAATTTTCTTTTTATTTAAATAGACCATTTTCTCTCTTTAAAATAAACTATAGACAACTCACAACACAGATCATAGATATTAAAATTTGAAAATACGTGGTCAAGGTCAACGTTAATAAGGAATGCTTTCCATGGGCGTAACAAAATTTATTAAAACTAATAAAATTGTTGTATCCATGAAATATAATTGATTCATTATTATAAAAATTAAATAATTTATCAGCGCTGAAACCCAAAGAGAGTCAGAGTTCATGTTACCGAGTTATAGATGAGCTAGCTTAAAAAAGGGTAAGTTAATGCAATAAAATAATACATTTAAAATATAAATAGAATAAATTAAATAAATATAATAATAAATCATAACAATATATAAGTATATATTTATGTGAAAAGTGTGGATAAAATACAAGAAACTGTAACCAACCATTCTATATATAAATTTACGACTGGTAAATTTATATTTCTTCTGATATGCAGGAAAGTAACTAAAAATGACGTCATCGTCTTTTTATCGTAAATAAACCAAATATTATAATACGATCGTATTTTTGACAGATCTCGGTTTAATCTCAATGTGCGCGTTCTTTTTTAGAAGACCGCGCTTTTCATTGGAGTATGTGTCGTTCTTTTTGGTGCTTACTCATATCACTTTATCTCAGATTACAATAACTGGAACCGTATTTCATGTGATGGGAGTGGATTTGTTATGTTCGAGCAGTATCATCGAAATCTCGAATGTTCGACTTGCAAACGAATGAATTTATCATTCGTATGAGTCCCACATGGAAGTATGCGAATAGAGTCTTGCGCAGAACGTCAGAACAACAAATAAACATAACCTGTGGCTGTAGATCATTATACTAAGTTTTTTAAACTACTCTACAGTACACATCACCTAAAAAATTACACTTAAGAACTACAAAGTTGTTTGGAAGATATTGCTATTGAACTTTCGAGTAACGTTCGATTCTGGTGAAATCATTCGTACGAACAAAATCCATTCGACGTTCTCGCGAATAGTCGAACGTTCAAAGATCCGTGTCTTAATTGAGCTGAAATCTCAGACAAAAAGAACGCACCTATTTCTGATCATTTCAGTTTTATATTGTTTTTAGGTTACTGGAACAACCGGAATGGCCCTGGCCAATATTCAACAAAGTATCACAATGAATGACTGTGGTAATGGCAAATAACTATCTTAGTTTTATATTAGTGTAAATAAAAATAGATTACACAAACTAGTATTTTAATATAAAATTCCTTACCTGTCAGAAAATTTTAAATTTTCATATACCTATTCAAACTCAAAACATATGTACCCCCCACTAGTGCGGCCTCTAGTGGATTGTTTTTGAATCTTTAGAGGAAACAGGCTAAATGAGGTGTTGAACCGATATCCGGCTTTTGGTATTTTATTAAAGTATATTGGTACTAATTTGCAAAAATTAATTTAAACATTTTTCAAACCGAATATTTTAGGAGAAAACTGGAAATTAAGAATTCCTAACTTTCACTACAAATACGTCATATAACTAAAGATGAAGTTAGCAACTTTCTGATTAGATGTTTTATGAACTAATAGCCAGTTACAAAAAGGCCATTCGATTTTGAAGTTTGAAGAACTGTCAAAGTCTATAATATATATTTTTGTTTACAGTTTATACGAGCTTGACGATTCAATATTATAATAAAATAAAAGCATTGTGTTTATTTTTTTTTGTTAAGTTTAGTTAGTTTTAACCCTTTTTCTGTGGAATTACAACCAGGCGTTGTGAAACTGGTAATTTTAAGATTTACTAGTTATATTTTTTGTTACACTCCACAATTTATCAAGTTAGAATAATGTCAATATCGTATAAATCTTGTTTTGTATCGTACAGCTTGCACACAACAGTTTCAATGACTCGTAAAAAGTTTGTAACTATTAAGGCATTAAATATTAAAGTAATATAACATAAGCATAACCTATACTTCATCACGATTTCAAAAAAGAAAACGACAGAATTGTGGTCCTATGTCAACTCTTATGTAGCTAACTTCTCTTTTAGGTAATGTACGTCACAGCATAAATGGCGAACTATTTAAATCTTACAAAAGATTGATTCTCCATTATGATTTTTTCCACCACTAACTATTAAGATTGAGAAAACATCATATTTTTGTTAAGTTTAACACCTCATTGATTGATTGATTATATATGTCAGTAGTCAGAACTGTCAATTATCACGAGATGTCGATGCTATAAAGTGCTGTTTGAAACTGGGTGCAATCTGACCAATCAGAGATCTACAGAATTGCCAACTTAAATTAAAATTACTCCTCCTGGTTTTTAAATGAACTATAGTGAGCGGAACGTTCCAAATGACGCAACCCCTAACGCTCAGTCTCAGCGGCTGGCTATTTTGCTGAGCCAAGAAATTTTACGCTCACCGCCGTCGAAACGGTTGAGACATGCGCACAACTGTTGTTTTTGTTTTTCTAGACATAATATAAGACCTGGGATGGATCCACATGAATTTGTAGTGGTTGTAGATTGTGAAAATTGTCCTGTTACGAAAAATAATAATTTAAGCGTTCCAAGTGCTCGCAACTGTTGAGTGTGAGCCTTTTTCTGCTTAGTTCAGCAGTTCTGTCACTTGGAACGCACCCAATGAAGGGATAGGCAGCAAAAGAGAGAGTGTTAGGTATGCAACCAGATATACCTACACTTAATATGTAAAATAAGATTATGAATAATTTTTCTACAATCTAATTATTTACGATCTGATGTAGAAAACGATGAGATTTAACATAATTCTATCAAATCTACATCTTTTAAAGGGTAGTACTGTTTCTACTTTTTACGTAGACTTGTAACTATACATTTATCTTGGCGATTTTTTTAACGATAAAGAATTTCGTAAGTTCTTCAATTTCAATTAAATTCAAAAAACCGTTTTTCCCAATTCTGTTTCTTGAAATTTTATCAAAATTAAGTTTATCGTTTGACCTCTGTATTCTGCTTAAAACATTTTGCTACACTAGATAGATATGTATTTCTTGGGAACATTAACGTATTAATCAATTTTTTATTATAAGAATGATATCTTAGATAGATTGTAAAAAATATATACAGGTATAGATATTGAATAATAGATACTATTATAACGCCTTATAAAGTTTTGAAAATGTTTTCAAAAACGACGAGCATTCGCTTAGAAGAAACAACTACTTCTCGGGCTATATTCCCCGACAGACATTGAATTACACTTCTAAGTTAAGCGGGGAGTGATTATTAAAAAAAAAGAATTGTATTAACCAAATTAATATGTACAAATATCAATTATTTAAAAAAAAAAATGTAAACGCATATCAAAATTTAGGATAAACCAATTGAAAAATTATGAGGGTTTTATCTAAGAAACAAATTGAGGGGTGTTGCAATATAAATAAATGGAATGAATTTTGGAAAATTATTAAGAAAAGTCACAAATATTTAAAATCAACGTATAAATCAAATAAATTAACTAAAATAATAAATAATAAAATGGTAGAATAAACTTCAGACGTCTAAATTAAATGGGATTGACATTGACATAATTTCGATAATATTTTGGACATTTTAAAAATTAAATAATTGGAGTGGGAATAATATAGTAATAATAATAATAACTGAAAAACAATAATAATTTTTCATACATAATTAAATAGTTTTCATATAAAAGTTATGTAATGAAATTTATATTGTACTAATATAGTTGAGTTTAAAAAAAATTTTCCTAGACAATTTTATTCAAATAAAAGGAATTCTTTTGAACCACGACCTGAGAGGAGTTTTTTTTTGTCAGGGGCATATTATTATTCTAAAAATATTGACCAAATTAAAAATCAATATGTATTGTTTTATTTGTATTTTATATTTAATTTTTAAATTTTGAATTTTTATTAGAATTTTTAATATTTTTATACTTGCCCTTTTTCCAGCTAGCTCAAATGAAAATCGGGAACAAGAAAACTCTGACTCTCTTTAAGTTCTGGCGCTAGTAAATTATCTACTGAGTTTATTCACAGATATATGTGACTTGAATCAATTCCTATTTTTAAAATTTATTAAAATTGTTTATGAACTTTTTATAAATTAAATCTTCCAATTATATTATTTAAATAAATGTGTATTAATAAAATTTTGTGACAAACCTTTCTTATTATTTTAAAATCACCCTGAAATAGGAAGCAGATGTCTCTGCCGTGTATGTTGAGTGTGGAGAGTTGCAAACAGTTCAGTTACATAATTGTGATTGCCTTTATATGATATTTACATGAATATCAATTCAAATTTAACTAATACTACAAAAGAAACGAGACAATTACACTCATACAGTTACTTAACCTATAATTCAATGAAGAACAATTTTAAATCTAAGGTGAGCTCTTGTTTAAGTTTTATCAAAGCCAATTATTAATTATTTATGAAATTTATTTTAGATGTACATCAGATATATTTAGAATGCATAAGCTTTTTATAAAATTTTTATTGGTACCAATGAATATGACTAACCTTTTTCGACATTAATTTGTCAAACTGGTTGGACGAGGATTTGCAAATTTGATGATGTAGACTGGACTGAACAGGAAGATTGAGGATTCTGATTCTCCTGGAACGCTGGACCAACTTCTTTATAGTTAACAGGTATGTTTTAACTTTTATATTATTTCTTGGTATTTTACTAAACCTTTCTTGGTATTTTTAAAACTTTCTAACCAATTTCTGTGAACTGAACCCAATAGAAATTGAGTAGTTTTGAAGAATTCGATTGACAGTTGGCAATGAAGCAATTACATAAAAATTTGGTTACTAAAAGGTGCATCATGCAATCAAAAACTACAATTAAGATTTAAATTCAAACTAAAAAACTATACAAGGAGATCGAACTCCATGTATTCCAATTTCTGGTCATTATAGAGGGCGCCACTTAAAATCTTGCACCAAAACATCTGACGGCAGAACAATAACATCCAATCATAAAACTCGAATTCATGATGTTTTATTGGTTGCTAGCTTCTTTGACAGTTCGCGGTTCACGTGTGAGGTAAGTGTGGTTAGGTCATAGAAATGGATAGGAAATCCGTTTTTTGTCCTCGTTTTCAAAATGATCGAAAATTGTGATCGTTTGGTGGTAAAATAATTAGCCAAATTTAAAAAAAAAACCTAATAGTTTGACACTTGTCAATTTAGGACACAAGCGCAATACGGATTTCATGTTAAGTTAAAAGTTAATCAACTTCAAGGTCATGATATGAACGGTTATGTAGAGGGAGACTAGATTGTAGTACTCAATACGCTAACCTCACTTTTAACTGTTTAAATCACACATGATACATCTTACATGAGCATAAACCCACTATTACTTGTTTTTTTATGCCTTATTAGAGTGATATACATATATTACAAAATTTTAATATTATTTCTGACAAAATATATTTAACCAAAGTAAACAAGAAATTTAAGTTAGTTTTACACACAATAGACTATTCCAGAATGACGTCAGTGACAGGTCGGCCATATTTTGCTGGAGGGCACACATTCTATTTAGTTTTCATTGTTTACTGGTAAACAACGGATAATAATTGGACTTTGATTAACAATTAGTTCTTAAAGGTATCTAAAATGCCATCGTTTTGTAGTGTTGTTAAGTGTGGAATGCGGGGAGAAAGAAATAAGGTGTATTTTTTGAATTTCCGGCTGTTTTTACGAAGCAAGGACTGACTTCACTACAACTAATCGATTCGGTTGCCCTCCAGGACAATATGGCCGACCTGTTAGAGTCACGTGTTCTGGAATGATCTATTTCATAACTGGGATAACGTGAAGTAGAGTTATCAAAACAAAACCAGATGTGAGAGTAAAATTCATAGAAAGAGTGTAAATCGATCCGTATACCAGGAAATCCTACCCTACCACTACAACTTCGATGAATCATTGTTGTAAAATATTTCGAGAAGTAGCCGTTAGGAAAACAAACAATGCATATAAAATGTGATTATACCATGATCCTATCTGACCCGCTATGTGTAAATATGTTTTCAGAAAATAATATCAAAGGTCACTGGTTAATTTAATAAAAGTATGACTACTACTTACCAGTATCGGACTTAAAAATTGGTTAATTTTTTTTGGAAAACCATTAAATACATCCAGTCGAGGTTTTGACTATTCGGCACCTCAGCCTTTAGGCTTCAATGTATACAAACGCTGAAATAACCGATATGCATTTTGGGTATCGTTTGTAAGGTTAAAACAAGATATTCTGGATGAAATTGATCAACATCCAGAAGCAAGCACTAGAAAAATCGCACCCTAAATATCAACCATCGCGAGCAGAAATTTTACCCTTACCACATCCAACGTGTTCAAGATCTTTTATCTCGAGATTTTCCTCAGCTAGTTATTCTAATGGGTACCTTATTGTTAAAATATTATTTATGTACTCAGAATTCAGGTATAAAGCAGATCCGTTTCTATTAAAATCAATATACCAATAATGATAACAAAGAATTAAATATTATTTATTAAGTTAGGATCATATATTTCCGGACGGACTTTACTTTATTAATTGTACAAGTTGTGTTAATTTGTATCCTCAGAACTTGCACTTTACACTTATCGGATGGGCGGCGTCAATAGCTCCCTAGAAAGCATTTAGGACATCAAGTACTGTAGCAGCTGATTGTGGTGACTTACCTTTTTGTCATTTATGATTTGATAATTGACAGTGATGCACTTAGTTTTTTCTCTGAGCTTTTCTCACTTTCGCTATCTTCATTTTAAATAATAATAAAATTATTTTTTGAGGTTAATGTCTACTTTTTTCTTTCTACTCTTGGTTGGGTTGGCAGCAATGTTGCAATGACAAGAGAAGTGCATGATGTCAAACAGCATGCACGATTATTCATTTGCAATATACTGAACTTGCAAGAACTTACCGCAATTTCTTGCAAATTGTATTGCAGGCTGCGTTCCGAATGAAGGTCTCTTTAAAATTTAGGCCGTAAGGTTGGCTACAGTTGGTCGAAATTGGATATGACGACCATATAAACAACAATTACAAAACTGAAACGCAACTCGAAACCCTTGTTTACGTGGTCGCCACATGCAATTTCGACCAACTGTAGCCAACCTTACGGCCTAAATTTTAAATGTTTACGTGGTCGCCATATGCAATTTCGACCAACTGTAGCCAACCTTACGGCCTAAATTTTAAAGGGACCTTCCATTCGGAACGCAGCCTCAGTCAAATTAATATTTGTATGTTGGTAATACGATTCTCTAGTAACATTTATGCATTTTATCCAAATTATTGGTACTAAGTTGAATTAATGTCAAGTTAACCAAAAGCAGCGCGTAATTTGTGGAGTGGATCTTATTTTGTGTATTCTGTTCGAAACGAAAGCTTGGCAGATAAAGAATCGATTGATTGCACTAGTTTCCAAATATAAAAACATTATTGAGTGCAAAAGAACCGACTCGGCCGCTACCGAATCGTTGAATTAAAAAATATAAAAAAAATTGTGGTTTAATTTCCCAAAAAAATTAACAAAAAGAAAAATAATCCATGTTTTCTATTGTAAATAATGTTGCGAGGCCACCAACTCAAAGCGCCGGCATGGTCTCGAACATTCTGGAATAAAGTTTTGTTTGTGCATAGCACGAGCGCGTAATGTACTAGAACTTTCCAGAACTGATGGGGACTATATATACGCGGGATTTTTTAGTTCGTTTTGTACAACACTCAAATGGCTTTGATCATGGGTTAATCCTCAACACTAGGTTAACTATGCTTCATGCAACTGGGTCTTAGGGGTGATATCTCGGAAGAAGGAGGGCTGAGGAAATTTGGTCATAAGCAAGACCCATCATAATTTTATACGAACAATCAACTCCTGAATATTAATATTGGGTATCTGACTAACACAACCAGATTTTTTGATGTAATTCGTTTTGGACCCGGTCCTGTTTTTTGAAGTAACGTTATTCACTACGAACTATAAAACATCATCACTTAATTTAATTAAGTCAGTCAATAACTTGTCTTTCCAGTGTACGGTACTGAGTTCTTGCAAAAACGTACTAAGCCTTAAATAAAAAATGTTCAAAATTATTTTAGGATTCCTTTTTGTGTTCTTCGCAGTGGGGAGTGTAGAAATGCACACTTATCACTTTGGAGCCTGCCCTACTATAGAGCCTATGCCTAATTTCGACATGAGCAGGGTGAGTTTAATTATTTCTTCTTTTTTAATTAAATTTTCACGAACTATTTATTCTTAGATGTTGGGAATATGGTACGTCATTGAAAAAACTAGTACGGCTAGTAGTTGCTTATTATACAATATCTCTAGAAGCGACGAACCCGGCCAATATACTGTCGAAGAAATCAGTCAACATTTCCTACTAGCTCTAACTCCTTTTAAACACGGTTACCACTACAAAGGTACTTTAAAAGTACTGGATAGGAGTGTACCAGCAAAAATGTCCGTCAGCTTTCCTCTAAGTAAGAAAAATAATCTACGTGTTGCCAAATCTCATAGTATTCATTATTAATTGGAAATTTTTATGTTCCAGGTGTAGCTGGCTCTTCTAGTTTTACAGTTTTCAGTACTGATTACGAAACGTACGCTGGTATCTTTACTTGTCAAAAAATTGCTTTTAGTCATAGACAATCAGCCACAATATTGTCAAGAACTAAAACGTTGGACAGTATGTACATTACCAAGGTAAGTTTCTTTCAAAAATAAAAAAATTTTAACTGATAAACGAATGACTTTTTTTTTAGTTGAGAAGTAAATTAGAGAATTCCGAAATCAGTCCGTTCGATCTTTCGATAATTAAACAAAACGACTGCCCCAAAGACCCCAACGCCGGCTACAACATCAACATAAACGATGAAACTATTTCCGCAAAATCAGCTGGCAACGTTGTTAGGAAAGCTGGCGAAAAATTAGGAGATGGAGTAGAATATATTTCTGGTAAAGCTAAAGATATTTATCACAAAGTGTCAGAAAAATCGGAAAGTAGTGAACAAATCAATGCTGCTAAAAAAACCGCCGATCCAGATTCTGAGTGGTTGCCATAAAATGTTTTTAGAACGAATGTGATAATGATAGGAATAAGTATAATGAGTTGCTTTCAAATCTTTTCTTTATATTTACTTATAAAAAGTAGATATGGCAACATCTAGATAATCAAGTTTAGGTTTTTATATATAAGTATACTAGAGCTTTTCAGGAGCATTTTTTGTAGAAATTGTGATGATTAGCTTTATAAGCCACAAGACTGTTATAAATAATGTCTAAACTAAATAAAAATGTTTTTTTTCTCAAGCCTATAATAATAACTATATCACTAGACTATATCATAGGAGCACAAGAAAGGGTCGATGGCCATACAGCGGCAATAAACCATTGGCGTTACATTTTTCGGTAAAGACCTGAATGGTTTCATTTGTCGGGTTTATTTAATAGTGCAAAAGTAAGGCAAGTATCATATTATTAGCAAAGAATACACCAGCTAACAAGAAGCGAACGCCCGACGCATTTTCTTTGATGTTTTAATAACCAAAATTTATGACCTTGAGAGACCGTCGTTGACAGATAACTTAGTAAATACACTGAGAAAATGATTAAATGATGAAATTTTCAAATATCGGTGATATAATTGGTCGACAAAGTGGAGTATGACAAGTATCTTATTATAAAAATGGCGATTTTCAGACATGCGCATACAAAAAATGATCGGAAGCTTCGCTTCTTGTTAAGTGGTGTATTCAGTTATAATATCACAAGAGCATAGACAATATTCGATTATTCACCGAGTCACGAGACGTATTTGGCGAAACATCACGAGAGCGCAGCTCGAGTGGTGTTTCGCGAAATACGTCGAGTGAAGAGGTAAATAATCGAAAAATATTGTCTATGCTTCGTTACGATTATATAACGAATAATATTCTAATTTTTTTTATTGCTTAATATTAATATTGAAGGTACAATTATTATAATACATATTTGATGTTTTTGGAATTTGTAGTAGGATTAACTGACATTTCATTGAGCTTGCCCGTTACTATGGAAATGATCACAATATGGCAGGAGGCGAAACACCAAAACGATTATATCACGTCGTCAAGGGGTATATTCACTTATCAATACGTCGTAACTAAGGGAAATTCAAGGATTGTATTGGTTCATTAGAACTTTTATTATTAGTAAGTAATGAGTCTTTATTATTGTACTTTTCCATTAATAATTTGCAAGGATAGTAAAGTTTTATTATTGGCGTTGCAATCGAGTAGGTAAGAACTGTCATTTTAATATCTCTTTAATTTGACGTATTATTGCAAAATAGTAACCTACAATGTATGCTTGGAGAAAAATAAATAGTATACATATACTCGTATTACTCGGAGAAGAATGCTTCCCTATTTGTGTTTCACTCTGGTTACTCTGCCGAGCTGAACTCGACAGATAATAAGCGTTTTCTACTCCTAGTAATATAATTTACTATTTTCACATAACAAAAGTATAATAGAGAGAAGAGCGAAGTATCGTTCCACAATTAATTGTTATTTTTGTTGTCAAATAATTTTTTATGCGTTATTGTTACACCATGTATATTAATGACTTAGACCGTTGAAAAGCATTCCTCCACAGATTTTGCTGCAATTACAATTCCAAATTACTTTAAGAAAAAAAAGTACTTAAGTACAATCACAAATTACATGAAAAAAAGTAATTGTAATTATTAATTACTTTTTAACTAGGAATTACCCAGCACTGCTTTCTATGTATCCTTGTATATTTTCTAAATAAATTATAAAGAAACATATTTTTTTAATTTTAGCTATTAGGTACTGTCTCATTTTCACAAAGAACGTGCCATTGAATGTGAACGTTTTTAATTTAAATTCTTACAATAAAATTGCATTAAATATTCTCTTAATTGTATTATTTTTTTCTGTAAGTACATAATAGTCTTATAGATGTGCTTTCTTACTATCTCAGAACTAACATCCTAACTTGGAAAACATCTGAGCAACTTATTATCTAATTTGAATGTCCTCTAAAATGGCCGACTACTAGCGAAGTGACTAGGGTTGCGCGTTACACTAGAAAGTATCGATATTAGGTATCGATACGGATCGGAACGAAAAGTATCGATACAGTAGAATATCGAATATTAATTTATCGATATTCGAAGTATCGATACGTTAATGATCCGAGATTTTGCTAATTCTGACGTTTTTTCGGTAAAAATCACCTTTTAGGGGGGTGGAAAAAGACATTATTGCGATTTCCAGCCAAAGTTGAGGTTCTAGACAAAAAAGTTGATGATAAAAGTTGTAGATCTTGAGAAAATCTACAACTTTTTAATTGGTGACTTTTTCACATAACTTCAAAATTAGCTGGAAAAACGCAAAAAACTGCATTTTTCGTTTTTTATTTTTGGTTTCGTTAAAAAATGTTCGATTTTGATGAAAATTTAGTAGAAGGTAGCTTTGATAGTCACAAACCATGAAAAAAAATTTCAAATTGAAATATTGGAAATTTTTCGAGTTATAACGTTTTTTCGGTAAAACACACTTTTTGGGGGGTGGAAAAAGACTAATATTATTGCGATTTCCGTCCAAAGTTGAGTTCCTATAATAAAAAGTTGATTATAAAAGTTGTAGATCTTGGAAAAATCTACAACTTTTTCATTAGTGACTTTTTCACATAACCTCAAAATTAGCTCGAAAAACGCAAAAAACTGCATTTTTCGTTTTTTATTATAAGTTTCCTTAAAAAATGTTCGATTTTGATGAAAATTTAGTAGAAGGTAGCTTTGATAGTCACAAAGCATGAAAAAAAAATTCAAATTAAAATATTGGAAATTTTTCGAGTTATGACGTTTTTTCGGTAAAAAACACTTTTTTTGGATGGATGGAAAAAGACTAATATTATTGCGATTTCCGGCTAAAGTTGAAGTCCTAGAATAAAAAGTTGATGATAAAAGTTGTAGATCTTGAAAAAATCTACAACTTTTTAATTGGTGACTTTTTCACATAACTTCAAAATTAGCTCGAAAAACGCAAAAAACTGCATTTTTCGTTTTTTATTATAAGTTTCCTTAAAAAATGTTCGATTTTGATGAAAATTTAGTAGAAGGTAGCTTTGATAGTCACAAACCATGAAAAAAAAATTCAAATTAAAATATTGGAAATTTTTCGAGTTATGACGTTTTTTCGGTAAAACACACTTTATTTGGGGAGTGGAAAAATACATTATTGCGATTTCCAGCCAAAGTTGAGGTTCTAGACAAAAAAGTTGACGAAAAAAGTTGTAGATCTTGAGAAAATCTTCAACTTTTTAATTGGTGACTTTTTCACATAACTTCAAAATTAGCTCGAAAAACGCAAAAAACTGCATTTTTCGTTTTTTATTTTTGGTTTCGTTAAAAATTGTTCGATTTCAATGAAAATTTAGTAGAAGGTAGCTTTGATAGTCGCAAACCATGAAAAAAAATTTCAAATTAAAATATTGGAAATTTTTCGAGTTATGACGTTTTTTCGGTAAAAAACACTTTTTTTGGATGGATGGAAAAAGACTAATATTATTGCGATTTCCGGCTAAAGTTGAAGTCCTAGAATAAAAAGTTGATGAAAAAAGTTGTAGATCTTGAGAAAATCTACAACTTTTTAATTGGTGACTTTTTCACATAACTTCAAAATTAGCTCGAAAAACGCAAAAAACTGCATTTTTCGTTTTTTATTTTTGGTTTCGTTAAAAATGTTCGATTTTGATGAAAATTTAGTAGAAGGTAGCTTTGATAGTCACAAACCATGAAAAAAAATTTCAAATTAAAATATTGGAAATTTTTCGAGTTATGACGTTTTTTCGGTAAAAAACACTTTTTTTGGATGGATGGAAAAAGACTAATATTATTGCGATTTCCGGCTAAAGTTGAAGTCCTAGAATAAAAAGTTGATGATAAAAGTTGTAGATCTTGAGAAAATCTACAACTTTTTAATTGGTGACTTTTTCACATAACTTCAAAATTAGCTCGAAAAACGCAAAAAACTGCATTTTTCGTTTTTTATTTTTGGTTCCGTTAAAAATTGTTCGATTTTGATGAAAATTTAGTAGAAGGTAGCTTTGATAGTCACAAACCATGAAAAAAAATTCAAATTAAAATATTGGAAATTTTTCGAGTTATGACGTTTTTTCGGTAAAACACACTTTATTTGGGGAGTGGAAAAATACATTATTGCGATTTCCAGCCAAAGTTGAGGTTCTAGACAAAAAAGTTGACGAAAAAAGTTGTAGATCTTGAGAAAATCTTCAACTCTTTAATTGGTGACTTTTTCACATAACTTCAAAATTAGCTCGAAAAACACAAAAAACTGCATTTTTCGTTTTTTATTTTTGGTTTCGTTAAAAATTGTTCGATTTCAATGAAAATTTAGTAGAAGGTAGCTTTGATAGTCACAAACCATGAAAAAAAATTTCAAATTAAAATATTGTAAATTTTTCGAGTTATGACGTTTTTTCGGTAAAAAACACTTTTTTTTGATGGATGGAAAAAGACTAATATTATTGCGATTTCCGGCTAAAGTTGAAGTCCTAGAATAATAAGTTGATGATAAAAGTTGTAGATCTTGAGAAAATCTACAACTTTTTAATTGGTGACTTTTTCACATAACTTCAAAATTAGCTCGAAAAACGCAAAAAACTGCATTTTTCGTTTTTTATTTTTGGTTTCGTTAAAAATGTTCGATTTTGATGAAAATTTAGTAGAAGGTAGCTTTGATAGTCACAAACCATGAAAAAAAATTTCAAATTAAAATATTGGAAATTTTTCGAGTTATGACGTTTTTTCGGTAAAAAACACTTTTTTTTGATGGATGGAAAAAGACTAATATTATTGCGATTTCCGGCTAAAGTTGAAGTCCTAGAATAAAAAGTTGACGATAAAAGTTGTAGATCTTGAAAAAATCTACAACTTTTTAATTGGTGACTTTTTCACATAACTTCAAAATTAGCTCGAAAAACGCAAAAAACTGCATTTTTCGTTTTTTATTATAAGTTTCCTTAAAAAATGTTCGATTTTGATGAAAATTTAGTAGAAGGTAGCTTTGATAGTCACAAACCATGAAAAAAAAATTCAAATTGAAATATTGGAAATTTTTCGAGTTATAACGTTTTTTCGGTAAAACACACTTTATTTGGGGAGTGGAAAAAGACATTATTGCGATTTCCAGCCAAAGTTGAGGTTCTAGACAAAAAAGTTGATGAAAAAAGTTGTAGATCTTGAGAAAATCTACAACTTTTTAATTGTTGACTTTTTCACATAACTTCAAAATTAGCTCGAAAAACGCAAAAAACTGCATTTTTCGTTTTTTATTTTTGGTTTCGTTAAAAATGTTCGATTTTGATGAAAATTTAGTAGAAGGTAGCTTTGATAGTCACAAACCATGAAAAAAAATTTCAAATTAAAATATTGGAAATTTTTCGAGTTATGACGTTTTTTCGGTAAAAAACACTTTTTTTTGATGGATGGAAAAAGACTAATATTATTGCGATTTCCGGCTAAAGTTGAAGTCCTAGAATAAAAAGTTGATGATAAAAGTTGTAGATCTTGAAAAAATCTACAACTTTTTAATTGGTGACTTTTTCACATAACTTCAAAATTAGCTCGAAAAACGCAAAAAACTGCATTTTTCGTTTTTTATTATAAGTTTCCTTAAAAAATGTTCGATTTTGATGAAAATTTAGTAGAAGGTAGCTTTGATAGTCACAAAGCATGAAAAAAAAATTCAAATTAAAATATTGTAAATTTTTCGAGTTATGACGTTTTTTCGGTAAAAAACACTTTTTTTGGATGGATGGAAAAAGACTAATATTATTGCGATTTCCGGCTAAAGTTGAAGTCCTAGAATAAAAAGTTGATGATAAAAGTTGTAGATCTTGAAAAAATCTACAACTTTTTAATTGGTGACTTTTTCACATAACTTCAAAATTAGCTCGAAAAACGCAAAAAACTGCATTTTTCGTTTTTTATTTTTGGTTTCGTTAAAAATGTTCGATTTTGATGAAAATTTAGTAGAAGGTAGCTTTGATAGTCACAAACCATGAAAAAAAATTTCAAATTAAAATATTGGAAATTTTTCGAGTTATGACGTTTTTTCGGTAAAAAACACTTTTTTTTGATGGATGGAAAAAGACTAATATTATTGCGATTTCCGGCTAAAGTTGAAGTCCTAGAATAAAAAGTTGATGATAAAAGTTGTAGATCTTGAAAAAATCTACAACTTTTTAATTGGTGACTTTTTCACATAACTTCAAAATTAGCTCGAAAAACGCAAAAAACTGCATTTTTCGTTTTTTATTATAAGTTTCCTTAAAAAATGTTCGATTTTGATGAAAATTTAGTAGAAGGTAGCTTTGATAGTCACAAAGCATGAAAAAAAATTTCAAATTGAAATATTGGAAATTTCTCGAGTTATAACGTTTTTTCGGTAAAACACACTTTATTTGGGGAGTGGAAAAAGACATTATTGCGATTTCCGGTCAAAGTTGAGTTCCTAGAATAAAAAGTTGATAATAAAAGTTGTAGATCTTGTGAAAATTTACAACTTTTCCATCGGTGACTTTTTCACATAACCTCAAAATTAGCTCGAAAAACGCAAAAAACTGCACATTTTTCGTTTTTTATTTTTAGTTTCGTTAAAAAAAGCACGATATAATTTCACAACGTGATTAAAAAATCACGATATCACTCATCACTATAGATAACGCCACTTGCCGCTACCACTAAAAATCCCGAATCGCAAGGTATCGATACACTACAAATTTATCGATACTTGGAATGCATCGAAAAGCATAGTATCGATACAAAATATCGAGTATCGGAAGTAAAGGTATCGATACACTTGAATATCGGATAGTATCGCGCATCCCTAGAAGTGACCCTATATAAAAAATATTTAAAACTAGTGAAGTAGTGAGTGCACTTTTTCATCTCAACACATGTCATAATTATTGAAAAATAATATATAACGACAAACAAAACAAATATAATATTTAGTCGATTCCAACACCCCCCCCCTAGGTACGGCCCTGCCCTAGGCTCCAGCCTACTCAGCCTGTTGGTAAATCCGCCACTGATGACTTAAGCTAATGAAATGCTTGATTATTTCTAGAAATACAATCACCATTTTCAGAACTATTTAATTAACCCTCGTAGGTATATGTTATGTTAAATCCCATTTCAGATAAAAAAAATTAGTTTATTGATGATGAATATTTATCATTAGTTTTGTTTTCACTTTTTATTACAAAACACCACCAACGGATGAGAATTCTATTAATAAACACAATAATTAAAAATAGTAAACGACGAAATAATTAAACAAAGAACTTATGCAACCTGAAATTCATCTCCACACGTGACCCTTTTATTTTATTCATAATATATCTCCTACATGAAAATTACCGATCTAATCGCCCTAAGATTTTGAATACGTGTCCCGAAACCCGAAAATTTCTATTTAACAATACTTCAATAATATTATAAGAACTCGAACTTAGTTCCTTATAATTTCAGAAATTATGACAAGTGGAAAAGAAAAGTTACAGAGACGACGTACGCTATTGTTAGCGAATAACGGGAGCGACGGAGACGGACGATTACATTACAGTCGTGACTCGACGTACAGCTGCTGTTCGTTTTAGTTCAGTTGCGCTTTAGATAGCGCTTTGTACAGACGTGGAGTGTGCAATTTCGCATTGAATACGATAAATATTTACGTAGATTTAGTGAAAAACACGTGAAAATATGTCGGTAAACGCGCCTCCGAGTAAAAAGCAACCACCCAGACAGCTGGTAAGTACGAAATACATTAAAGCAGACGCCATAGTTGTACTAAGAAATCTCACGTAAAGCATTTATATACATTTTACTTGGTCGCCATACCTACCTTGTATCTTTAGAAAAGCCCAGTAAGATCGACTGCGTGCACTTTGACAAGGCGTTTTCTTACCATTTCGTATTATTATTATTATTATTTTCGTGTGTGATATTTATAGGGCAGATGATCTAATAAATTATGATCATATATATATATATATATATATATGTCATGTCATTGCACGGGGTGCTTGAACTGGTGCATCCACTAGTTGGGTCAATCAAGAAATAACATTTTATGCAGGTAGATATATAATAATACATAGTAACGTAATAAGAATTTTGTTTTTTCAAAAATGATTATTTTACCTATATAGGTACTTACCTTAGTGATCCGTATTTACAAGTTAAAAATTATACCATTTAGTGAACATAAAAGTATGCTTAAAAATTATAGTTTGGTACCTACCTACTCTTTCTTTACTGTTATCTAAACGTTCAGAAGTGATAAGGAATTTTTCATTACTTAGACACTATACTGTAAACAAAACATTTAAATCGGATAAATGATTGGATCTACAGGGTTAGTATAAAGTATGGAACCCCGTAAGTATCTCCTCGACGGTTTAATATTTTTAAATGAAATTGCTCGTCCCCTACTAAGAAGATCCAAGGAATTCAAAAATGCTATCAAATTTAATGTGTATATCAACTTTGTTATTTTAAATAGAACACCCTGTATATTTTTAGATTTTTGAATTCCTTGTGAAATTCTGCATACAGTAAAGTAAAACTTTCCATTAATACTTTTGAGAATTTTTGAACATTTTTGACAATTTTTCAAATATTTTAAAAGTTTTTAACGATTTTTGACAATTATTGATCATTTTTCGACAATTATTGACCATTTTTGACAATTATTGATCAATTTTCAGAATTTTTGAACATTTTTGACAATTTTTCAAATATTTTGACAGTTTTTAACGATTTTTGACAATTATTGACCATTTTTCGAAATTTTTCTGAAAATTTTGACAACAATTGATCATTTTTGACAGTTATAGACCATTTTTGACAGTTATAGACCATTTTTAACAATTATTGATCAATTTTGTGAATTTTGGAACATTTTTGACAATTTTTCAAATATTTTGACAGTTTTTAACGATTTTTGACAATTATTGACCATTTTTCAAAATTTTTGACAATTATTCTAAAAGTTTTGACAATAATTATTGACCATTTTTGACAATTATTGGCCATTTTTGACGATTATTCATCAATTTTAAGAATTCTTGAACATTTTTGACAATTTTTAAAATATTTTGACAGTTTTTGACGATTTTTTAACAATTATTGACCATTTTTAAAGATTTTTGACAATTTTTCTAAAAGTTTTGACAATTATTGACCATTTTTTGACAATTATTGATCAATTTTGAGAAATTTTGAACATTTTTGACAATTTTTAACGATTTTTGACAATTATCGAACATTTTTCGAAATTTTTGACAATTTTTGACAATTATTGATCAATTTTGAGAATTATCGACAATTTTTGACAATTATTGATCAATTTTGAGAATTATTGACCATTTTTGACAATTATTTACCACTTTTGACAATCATTGATCAATTTTGAGAATGTTTAAACATTTTTAACAATTTTTCAAATATTTTGACAGTTTTTAACGATTTTTGACAATTATTAACCATTTTTCGAAATTTTTGACAATTTTTCTAAAAGTTTTGACAATGATTGACCATTTTTTGACAATTATTGACCATTTTTGACAATTATTGATCAATTATGAGAATTTTTCACCATTTTTGACAAGTTTTCAAATATTTTGACAGTTTTTAACGATTTTAAAAAAATCCTGCCTACTCTTTCTAGGCACCATTTTACTGTTATCTAAACGTTCAGAAGTGATAAGGAATATTTCATTACTTAGACACTATACTGTAAACAAAACATTTAAATCGGATAAATGATTGGATCTACAGGGTTAGTATAAAGTATGGAACCCCGTAAGTATCTCCTCGACGGTTTAATATTTTTAAATGAAATTGCTCGTCCCCTTCTAAGAAGATCCAAGGAATTTAAAAATGCTATCAAATTTGTTATTTTAAATAGCACCCTGTATATTTTTACATTTTTGAATTCCTTGTGAAATTATGCATACAGTAAAGTAAAACTTTCCATTAATATTTTTGAGAATTTTTGAACATTTTTGACAATTTTTCAAATATTTTGACAGTTTTTAACGATTTTTGTCAATTATTGATCATTTTTCGACAATTATTGACCATTTTTGACAATTATTGATCAATTTTCAGAATTTTTGAACATTTTTGACAATTTTTCAAATATTTTGACAGTTTTTAACGATTTTTGACAATTATTGACCATTTTTCGAAATTTTTCTGAAAATTTTGACAACAATTGATCATTTTTGACAGTTATAGACCATTTTTGACAGTTATAGACCATTTTTAACAATTATTGATCAATTTTGTGAATTTTGGAACATTTTTGACAATTTTTCAAATATTTTGACAATTTTTAACGATTTTTGACAATTATCGAACATTTTTCGAAATTTTTGACAATAATTCTAAAAGTTTTGACAATAATTATTGACCATTTTTGACAATTATTGGCCATTTTTGACGATTATTCATCAATTTTAAGAATTCTTGAACATTTTTGACAATTTTTAAAATATTTTGACAGTTTTTGACGATTTTTTAACAATTATTGACCATTTTTAAAGATTTTTGACAATTTTTCTAAAAGTTTTGACAATTATTGACCATTTTTTGACAATTATTGATCAATTTTGAGAAATTTTGAACATTTTTGATAATTTTTAACGATTTTTGACAATTATCGAACATTTTTCGAAATTTTTGACAATTTTTGACAATTATTGATCAATTTTGAGAATTATCGACCATTTTTGACAATTATTGATCAATTTTGAGAATTATTGACCATTTTTGACAATTATTTACCACTTTTGACAATCATTGATCAATTTTGAGAATGTTTAAACATTTTTAACAATTTTTCAAATATTTTGACAGTTTTTAACGATTTTTGACAATTATTAACCATTTTTCGAAATTTTTGACAATTTTTCTAAAAGTTTTGACAATGATTGACCATTTTTTGACAATTATTGACCATTTTTGACAATTATTGATCAATTATGAGAATTTTTCACCATTTTTGACAAGTTTTCAAATATTTTGACAGTTTTTAACGATTTTAAAAAAATCCTGCCTACTCTTTCTAGGCACCATTTTACTGTTATCTAAACGTTCAGAAGTGATAAGGAATATTTCATTACTTAGGCACTATACTGTAAACAAAACATTTAAATCGGATAAATGATTGGATCTACAGGGTTAGTATAAAGTATGGAACCCCGTAAGTATCTCCTCAATGGTTTAATATTTTTAAATGAAATTGCTCGTCCCCTACTAAGAAGATCCAAGGAATTCAAAAATGCTATCAAATTTAATGTGTATATCAACTTTGTTATTTTAAATAGAACACCCTGTATATTTTTAGATTTTTGAATTCCTTGTGAAATTCTGCATACAGTAAAGTAAAACTTTCCATTAATACTTTTGAGAATTTTTGAACATTTTTGACAATTTTTCAAATATTTTAAAAGTTTTTAACGATTTTTGACAATTATTGATCATTTTTCGACAATTATTGACCATTTTTGACAATTATTGATCAATTTTCAGAATTTTTGAACATTTTTGACAATTTTTCAAATATTTTGACAGTTTTTAACGATTTTTGACAATTATTGACCATTTTTCGAAATTTTTCTGAAAATTTTGACAACAATTGATCATTTTTGACAGTTATAGACCATTTTTGACAGTTATAGACCATTTTTAACAATTATTGATCAATTTTGTGAATTTTGGAACATTTTTGACAATTTTTCAAATATTTTGACAGTTTTTAACGATTTTTGACAATTATTGACCATTTTTCAAAATTTTTGACAATTATTCTAAAAGTTTTGACAATAATTATTGACCATTTTTGACAATTATTGGCCATTTTTGACGATTATTCATCAATTTTAAGAATTCTTGAACATTTTTGACAATTTTTAAAATATTTTGACAGTTTTTGACGATTTTTTAACAATTATTGACCATTTTTAAAGATTTTTGACAATTTTTCTAAAAGTTTTGACAATTATTGACCATTTTTTGACAATTATTGATCAATTTTGAGAAATTTTGAACATTTTTGACAATTTTTAACGATTTTTGACAATTATCGAACATTTTTCGAAATTTTTGACAATTTTTGACAATTATTGATCAATTTTGAGAATTATCGACAATTTTTGACAATTATTGATCAATTTTGAGAATTATTGACCATTTTTGACAATTATTTACCACTTTTGACAATCATTGATCAATTTTGAGAATGTTTAAACATTTTTAACAATTTTTCAAATATTTTGACAGTTTTTAACGATTTTTGACAATTATTAACCATTTTTCGAAATTTTTGACAATTTTTCTAAAAGTTTTGACAATGATTGACCATTTTTTGACAATTATTGACCATTTTTGACAATTATTGATCAATTATGAGAATTTTTCACCATTTTTGACAAGTTTTCAAATATTTTGACAGTTTTTAACGATTTTAAAAAAATCCTGCCTACTCTTTCTAGGCACCATTTTACTGTTATCTAAACGTTCAGAAGTGATAAGGAATATTTCATTACTTAGACACTATACTGTAAACAAAACATTTAAATCGGATAAATGATTGGATCTACAGGGTTAGTATAAAGTATGGAACCCCGTAAGTATCTCCTCGACGGTTTAATATTTTTAAATGAAATTGCTCGTCCCCTTCTAAGAAGATCCAAGGAATTTAAAAATGCTATCAAATTTGTTATTTTAAATAGCACCCTGTATATTTTTACATTTTTGAATTCCTTGTGAAATTATGCATACAGTAAAGTAAAACTTTCCATTAATATTTTTGAGAATTTTTGAACATTTTTGACAATTTTTCAAATATTTTGACAGTTTTTAACGATTTTTGTCAATTATTGATCATTTTTCGACAATTATTGACCATTTTTGACAATTATTGATCAATTTTCAGAATTTTTGAACATTTTTGACAATTTTTCAAATATTTTGACAGTTTTTAACGATTTTTGACAATTATTGACCATTTTTCGAAATTTTTCTGAAAATTTTGACAACAATTGATCATTTTTGACAGTTATAGACCATTTTTGACAGTTATAGACCATTTTTAACAATTATTGATCAATTTTGTGAATTTTGGAACATTTTTGACAATTTTTCAAATATTTTGACAATTTTTAACGATTTTTGACAATTATCGAACATTTTTCGAAATTTTTGACAATTATTCTAAAAGTTTTGACAATAATTATTGACCATTTTTGACAATTATTGGCCATTTTTGACGATTATTCATCAATTTTAAGAATTCTTGAACATTTTTGACAATTTTTAAAATATTTTGACAGTTTTTGACGATTTTTTAACAATTATTGACCATTTTTAAAGATTTTTGACAATTTTTCTAAAAGTTTTGACAATTATTGACCATTTTTTGACAATTATTGATCAATTTTGAGAAATTTTGAACATTTTTGACAATTTTTAACGATTTTTGACAATTATCGAACATTTTTCGAAATTTTTGACAATTTTTGACAATTATTGATCAATTTTGAGAATTATCGACCATTTTTGACAATTATTGATCAATTTTGAGAATTATTGACCATTTTTGACAATTATTTACCACTTTTGACAATCATTGATCAATTTTGAGAATGTTTAAACATTTTTAACAATTTTTCAAATATTTTGACAGTTTTTAACGATTTTTGACAATTATTAACCATTTTTCGAAATTTTTGACAATTTTTCTAAAAGTTTTGACAATGATTGACCATTTTTTGACAATTATTGACCATTTTTGACAATTATTGATCAATTATGAGAATTTTTCACCATTTTTGACAAGTTTTCAAATATTTTGACAGTTTTTAACGATTTTAAAAAAATCCTGCCTACTCTTTCTAGGCACCATTTTACTGTTATCTAAACGTTCAGAAGTGATAAGGAATTTTTCATTACTTAGACACTATACTGTAAACAAAACATTTAAATCGGATAAATGATTGGATCTACAGGGTTAGTATAAAGTATGGAACCCCGTAAGTATCTCCTCGATGGTTTAATATTTTTAAATGAAATTGCTCATCCCCTACTAAGAAGATCCAAGGAATTCAAAAATGCTATCAAATTTAATGTGCATATCAACTTTGTTATTTTAAATAGAACACCCTGTATATTTTTAGATTTTTGAATTCCTTGTGAAATTCTGCATACAGTAAAGTAAAACTTTCCATTAATACTTTTGAGAATTTTTGAACATTTTTGACAATTTTTCAAATATTTTAACAGTTTTTAACGATTTTTGTCAATTATTGATCATTTTTCGACAATTATTGACAATTATTGATCAATTTTCAGAATTTTTGAACATTTTTGACAATTTTTCAAATATTTTGACAGTTTTTAACGATTTTTGACAATTATTGACCATTTTTCGAAATTTTTCTGAAAATTTTGACAACAATTGATCATTTTTGACAGTTATAGACCATTTTTGACAGTTATAGACCATTTTTAACAATTATTGATCAATTTTGTGAATTTTGGAACATTTTTGACAATTTTTCAAATATTTTGACAATTTTTAACGATTTTTGACAATTATCGAACATTTTTCGAAATTTTTGACAATAATTCTAAAAGTTTTGACAATAATTATTGACCATTTTTGACAATTATTGGCCATTTTTGACGATTATTCATCAATTTTAAGAATTCTTGAACATTTTTGACAATTTTTAAAATATTTTGACAGTTTTTGACGATTTTTTAACAATTATTGACCATTTTTAAAGATTTTTGACAATTTTTCTAAAAGTTTTGACAATTATTGACCATTTTTTGACAATTATTGATCAATTTTGAGAAATTTTGAACATTTTTGATAATTTTTAACGATTTTTGACAATTATCGAACATTTTTCGAAATTTTTGACAATTTTTGACAATTATTGATCAATTTTGAGAATTATCGACCATTTTTGACAATTATTGATCAATTTTGAGAATTATTGACCATTTTTGACAATTATTTACCACTTTTGACAATCATTGATCAATTTTGAGAATGTTTAAACATTTTTAACAATTTTTCAAATATTTTGACAGTTTTTAACGATTTTTGACAATTATTAACCATTTTTCGAAATTTTTGACAATTTTTCTAAAAGTTTTGACAATGATTGACCATTTTTTGACAATTATTGACCATTTTTGACAATTATTGATCAATTATGAGAATTTTTCACCATTTTTGACAAGTTTTCAAATATTTTGACAGTTTTTAACGATTTTAAAAAAATCCTGCCTACTCTTTCTAGGCACCATTTTACTGTTATCTAAACGTTCAGAAGTGATAAGGAATATTTCATTACTTAGGCACTATACTGTAAACAAAACATTTAAATCGGATAAATGATTGGATCTACAGGGTTAGTATAAAGTATGGAACCCCGTAAGTATCTCCTCAATGGTTTAATATTTTTAAATGAAATTGCTCATCCCCTACTAAGAAGATCCAAGGAATTCAAAAATGCTATCAAATTTAATGTGCATATCAACTTTGTTATTTTAAATAGAACACCCTGTATATTTTTAGATTTTTGAATTCCTTGTGAAATTCTGCATACAGTAAAGTAAAACTTTCCATTAATACTTTTGAGAATTTTTGAACATTTTTGACAATTTTTCAAATATTTTAACAGTTTTTAACGATTTTTGACAATTATTGATCATTTTTCGACAATTATTGACCATTTTTGACAATTATTGATCAATTTTCAGAGTTTTTGAACATTTTTGACAATTTTTCAAATATTTTGACAGTTTAACGATTTTTGACAATTATTGACCATTTTTCGAAATTTTTCTGAAAATTTTGACAACAATTGATCATTTTTGACAGTTATAGACCATTTTTGACAGTTATAGACCATTTTTGACAGTTATAGACCATTTTTAACAATTATTGATCAATTTTGTGAATTTTAGAACATTTTTGACAATTTTTCAAATATTTTGACAGTTTTTAACGATTTTTGACAATTATTGACCATTTTTGACAATTATTGGCCATTTTTGACGATTATTCATCAATTTTAAGAATTCTTGAACATTTTTGACAATTTTTAAAATATTTTGACAGTTTTTGACGATTTTTTAACAATTATTGACCATTTTTAAAGATTTTTGACAATTTTTCTAAAAGTTTTGACAATTATTGACCATTTTTTGACAATTATTGATCAATTTTGAGAAATTTTGAACATTTTTGACAATTTTTAACGATTTTTGACAATTATCGAACATTTTTCGAAATTTTTGACAATTTTTCTAAAAGTTTTGATAATTATTGACCTTTTTTGACAATTATTGATCAATTTTGAGATTTTTGGAACATTTTTTACACTTTTTCAAATATTTTGACAGTTTTTAACGATTTTTGACAATTATTGACCATTTTTAGAAATTTTTGACAATTTTTCTAAAAGTTTTGATAATTATTGACCTTTTTTGACAATTATTGACCATTTTTGACAATTATTGATCAATTTTGAGAATTATCGACCATTTTTGACAATTATTGATCAATTTTGAGAATTATTGACCATTTTTGACAATTATTGACCACTTTTGACAATTATTGATCAATTTTTAGTATTTTTGAACATTTTTGACAATTTTTCAAATATTTTGACAGTTTTTAACGATTTTTGACAATTATTAACCATTTTTCGAAATTTTTGACAATTTTTCTAAAAGTTTTGACAATGATTGACCATTTTTTGACAATAATTGACCATTTTTGACAGTTATAGACCATTTTTAACAATTATTGATTAATTTTGTGAATTTTGAAACATTTTTGACAATTTTTCAAATATTTTAACAGTTTTTAACGATTTTTGACAATTATTAACCATTTTCGAAATTTTTGACAATTTTTCTAAAAGTTTTAACAATGATTGACCATTTTTTGACACTTATTGACCATTTTTGACAATTATTGATCAATTTTGAGAATTTTTCACCATTTTTGACAAGTTTTCAAATATTTTGACAGTTTTTAACGATTTTTAGAAAATCCTGCCTACTCTTTCTTGGCACCATTTTACTGTTATCTAAACGTTCAGAAGTGATAAGGAATATTTCATTACTTAGGCACTATATAGGTACTTTATACTGTAAACAAAACATTTAAATCGGATAAATGATTGGATCTACAGGGTTAGTATAAAGTATGGAACCCCCTAAGTATCTCCTCGACGGTTTAATATTTTTAAATGAAATTGCTCATCCCCTTCTCAGAAGATCCAAGGAATTTAAAAATGCTATCAAATTTGTTATTTTAAATAGAGCACCCTGTATATTTTTACATTTTTGAATTCCTTGTGAAATTCTGCATACAGTAAAACTTTCCATTCATATTTTTATTGAATAATTGAGGCTTTAATCAATAATTTATCGTTTTTGACTTAGTTAGCCATGGATGAAATGTCAACAGTCGCGGCTCCTCGAAGGAGGCTAAGGAGGCTCGGCCTCCTCACCAATTTATCCAGCAAATAGCAATTACTGATCAATTTTGACAATTATTTACCATTTTTGACAATTATTGATCAATTTTGAGAATTTTTGAACATTTTTGACAATTTTTCAAATATTTTGACGGTTTTTAACGATTTTTGTCAATTATCGATCATTTTTCGACAATTATTGACCATTTTTGCAAATTATTGATCAATTTTCAGAATTTTTGAACATTTTGACAGTTTTTAACGATTTTTGACAATTATTGACCATTTTTCGAAATTTTTGACAATGTTTCTGAAAGTTTTGACAATAATTGACCATTTTTGACAGTTACAGACCATTTTCAACAATTATTGATCAATTTTGTGAATTATTGATCAATTTTAAGAATTTTTGA
This sequence comes from Lochmaea crataegi, assembly GCA_947563755.1. Taxonomy (NCBI): domain Eukaryota; kingdom Metazoa; phylum Arthropoda; class Insecta; order Coleoptera; family Chrysomelidae; genus Lochmaea; species Lochmaea crataegi. Next base: position 15,228,732 of record OX387436.1, on the reverse strand, counting down.
ACATATTTGACAGTTTTTGACGATTTTTTAACAATTATTGACCATTTTTAGAAATTTTTGACAATTTTTCTAAAGTTTTGACAATTATTGACCATTTTTTAACAATTATTGACCATTTTTGACAATTATTGACCATTTTTGACAATTATTGACCATTTTTGACAATTATTGACCATTTTTGACAATTATTGATCAATTTTAAGAATTTTTGAACATTTTTGACAATTTTTAAAATATTTTGACAGTTTTTAACTATTTTTCAACAATTATTGACCATTTTTAAAGATGTTTGTCAATTTTTCTAAAAGTTTTGACAATTATTGACCATTTTTTGACAATTATTGACCATTTTTTGACAATTATTGACCATTTTTGACAATTATTGATCAATTTTGAGAATTATCGACCATTTTTGACAATTACTGACCACTTTTGACAATTATTGATCAATTTTGAGAATTTTTGAACATTTTTCAAATATTTTGACAGTTTTTAACGATTTTTGACAATTATTAACCATTTTTCGAAATTTTTGACAATTTTTCTAAAAGTTTTGACAGTGATTGACCATTTTTTGACAATTATTGACCATTTTTGACAATTATTGATCAATTTTGAGAAATTTTCACCATTTTTGACAAGATTTCAAATATTTTGACAGTTTTTAACGATTTTTAAAAAATCCTACCTACTCTTTTTTGGCACCATTTTACTGTTATCTAAACGTTCAGAAGTGATAAGGAATTTTTCATTACTTAGGCACTATATAAGTACTTTATACTGTAAACAAAACATTTAAATCGGATAAATGATTGAATCTACAGGGTTAGTATAAAGTACGGAACCCCCTAAGTATCTCCTCAACGGTTTAATATTTTTAAATGAAATTGCTCCAAGGAATTCAAAAATGCTATCAAATTTAATGTGCATATCAACTTTGTTATTTTAAATAGAACACCCTGTATATTTTTACATTTTTGAATTCCTTGTGAAATTCTGCATACAGTAAAGTAAAACTTTCCATTAATATTTTTTATTGAATAATTGAGGCTTTAATCAATCAATAATTTATCGTTTTTGACTTAGTTATCCATGGATGACAATAATTGACCATTTTTGACAGTTATAGACCATTTTTAACAATTATTGATCAATTTTGTGAATTTTGGAACATTTTTGACAATTTTTCAAATATTTTAACAGTTTTTAACGATTTTTGACAATTATTGACCATTTTTCGAAATTTTTGACAATTTTTCTAAAAGTTTTGACAATTATTGACCATTTTTTGACAATTATTGACAATTTTTGACAATTACTGATCAATTTTAAGAATTTTTGAGAATTTTTGACAATTTTTAAAATATTTTGACAGTTTTTGACGATTTTTTAACAATTATTGACCATTTTTAAAGATTTTTGACTTTTTTTCTGAAAGTTTTGACAATTATTGACCATTTTTTGACAATTATTGATCAATTTTGAGAAATTTTGAACATTTTTGACAATTTTTAACGATTTTTGACAATTATCGAACATTTTTCGAAATTTTGGACAATTTTTCTAAAAGTTTTGATAATTATTGACCTTTTTGACAATTATTGATCAATTTTGAGAATTATCGACCATTTTTGACAATTATTGATCATTTTTTGAGATTTTTTGATCAATTTTGAGAATGATTTGACAGTTTTTAACGATTTTTAAAAAATGATGACCATTTTTGACAATTATTAACCATTTTCGAAATTTTTGACAATTTTTCTAAAAGTTTTGACAATGATTGACCATTTTTTGACAATTATTGACCATTTTTGACAATTATTGATCAATTTTGAGAATTTTTCACCATTTTTGACAAGTTTTCAAATATTTTGACAGTTTTTAACGATTTTTAAAAAACGTTGACCATTTTTGACCATTTTTCAAAATTTTAACAATTATTGCCCATTTGGACTGTTTTTCAAAATTAGTGACAATTTTTAACCCTTTTTGGACAGTTTTTGACAATAAACGTCTATTTTTGACAATTTTTAACAATAATTGACAATTTATAACACTTTTTGACAATTTTTTCAAAAATTTTGACAATTATAGACCATTTTTCCAAATTTTTGACTATTTTTGACCATTTTTTCAAAATTTTTGACAATTTTTCAAAAAACTTAACAATTCTTGACAGTTATCAACTATTTTTCAGAATTTTGACAATAATTGTCCAGTTTTTGACAATTTTTCAAAAATTTTGACAATTGACCATTTTTACAAAAATTGGACAATTTTTCACCATTTTTCAAAAAATTTCAAAATTTGAAAATATTTAACAATTATTAACCATCTTTTCAAAATTTTGACAGTTTTTAACAATTATTGACCATATTTCAAAATTTTTAATAAGTTTTAACAATTATTGACCGTTTTTGACAATTATGAACCATTTTTTACCAAAATTTTCGACAATTTTTGAAAATTATTGACCATATTTGACAATTTTCTAAAACTTTTGAGTTTCTGACAATTTTTCAAAAATTTTGACAATTTTCAACAATTATTGTATTGTTATTGTCCTGATCTAACTCCTCTCGATTTTTTTCTGTGGGGTTATCTAAAAAATAATGTATACAGAAGTAGACCCACACATTTAAAGGACTTAGAGTTACGCATACGAAACTGATTGCTGCAAGTGCCAAACGAATTTTTGCAAAATTCTTTACGAGAATTTAAAGACCGTTTAGGATATTGTCAAATAGCAGAAGGGCGCAATTTTCAACATTTATTATAATTTTCTTAATTTGTGTTATTTTTTGGTAAAATAAATAAATTGTTATGTTGCCATGGCTAACTAAGTCAAAAACGATAAATTATTGATTAAAGCCTCAATTATTCAATAAAAATATGAATGGAAAGTTTTACTGTATGCAGAATTTCACAAGGAATTCAAAAATGTGAAAATATACAGGGTGTTCTATTTAAAATATCAAAGTTTATATGCATTTCCGGTTTAACCGGAAATGGTACATTAAAATTGATAGCATTTTTGAATTCCTTGGATCTGTTTAGAAGGGGATGAGCAATTTCATTTAAAAATGTTAAACCGTTGAGTTGATACTTAGGGGGTTCCATACTTTATACTAACCCTGTATTATTTATTATTGTTGCATTTTAGGTATGTTTTATGTGTGAAAAAAACTGACTTTCCACCAGTGGCGTAGCAACAAATTATGGGCCCCGGCGAAAATTGAGTTAGGGCCCCCTTGCCTATATTAAGAATATAATGTATAAAGTTTGTATTACCAAACAAAATTAGGTAATACTGTTTATTATTTGAACTATTCACCTAATATAAAATTTTAATTAAATGCCTATAAAAACAGTCAAGAAAATACAATACACAATATGTAAAGAACTTTTCAATAAACATAATTATTGAACAAGGTACAAGAAAATAAAAAATATTCTTTAAAACTAAAAGGGACAAAAACTAAAAATTTCTTTAAGTAGCTAAGGTAGCGATACTAAATACTTGAAATATTCTAGTCTTTAAGCTTAAAATGGTGTTAATTCTACATACTGTTATTAAAATTATGCGGTTCAGCTCATTCGATCCGGAATAATGTCTAGATCATTATGCCAAATAATTAAATTAGCCCATAAAAAATTCCAAAAGTTATAAACAATTAAACACCAAAAAAATTATTGCTTATTGTTCGTAAATTATAAATATTTTCGAAATTTGAAAAAAAGATCCTTAAAGAAGAGGATATTTCCAATAAAAAAGTCCGAACTCCCAAAACTATATCTCCATTATTTATAATTTTAATTTAACGTGAAAATAGCCCTCCGCGCGCCATTGTTAGGTTGCGCGCACGGCCTCGAAAGCGAGTACGCCACTTAAATTTTTTTTTAAGAACTTGAAGTTAATTGAAAAATCTAAAAAAATTATAGTATAATCTAAACACTTTAAAGAATTGCAAAATTTTTTATTAAATGGTTATTATCCATTTTGGCCGCCTCTTTTGTGCCTCTATGGACAGTATAGCCAAGTTAGTTAACCTTGTCTGAGAGGAACTATTTTTAATTATGTCAATTTGGAAAAGGATCTTTCAGCTGTAGCAACACATACTGGAAGAGTTCAAAAAAATAATAAGGCTGTAGTTATCTCTGGAAAATTTTATGATAAATTGTTTTTTTCTTCCTATATTGTGAATAGGGAAGCTAATAAAATAAGAAAATAAAGGCACTCACTCATACTTATCTACTACTATTTTAACAGCCAGGATTTCGGCCCCTTCCGATCCCTAGCGATAGGCTCTTTCGGCCCTCGTAACCTTCGGGCCCCCTTTGGGGATAATAATTATTTTATTAAAATTTCACTGATATTTTTTATAAATTCCATCAATTTCGTGATAAATAAAAATTATTGAATTCCAACCATCTATACCGGTCTCTGTAAGATGATACAATATGTATCTGTAAAGTAGGGAGGGTGAGTTTAGGCCACATGTGACCCATTGACCTCCTAGGTCATCGACCATCCTGTCCTTTCCAGGAAGGTGGACAAGTCACTAGGAGACATCTCCTTTATATCGACAGGTGCAGGGCCAAGACTCACCGAACACACCATCTTCCTGTTCACACATCCTGCATAGAGGTGTGTCCACTTGCCCCATAGTATGGAGGTGTTTTCGTAGCTGACAGTGGTTAGTCGGAAATCCTACTGTTAAACGTAGGTTTTTCCTGGTCATCGCTAAATATTTCTTCGACTCCATCTTCCCTGGCAAGACTGTATCGGAAACTCATGTTCGAATGGGTCCAGGACCCAAATAATGTTGGACTCATCCCCAAGGGTATGCCTACCAACCAATGCCACCTCAAACTCGCCGTTACCCCAACCTCGGAATCACTACCCTAGCATACTTCGAGACGGGCGGCGGTCCCTCCCACACTCTCCACTCACACCGTCGTCTTTTCCCTAACTTTCACTCCTACCTCTCATGCCATATCGAGTCCTTCTCCCCCCCTAACCATGCTATCTACTACGCCGCTTACCTCCATCCATTCTTCCTCCCCCCTCAACATTATCTCCACCATGTTCTCCCAATTCACCGCCTCCCCTAGTTTTCTCTCCAACTTCTTCAGCACTTCCTCGTTCCTCCAGCATCTAAACACATGCCCCACATTATCCTCCACTTCACACCTCTCTCACACTCCAATCTTGTGGAGGTACCCTACTCTTGACGCATGCCCAGTGTCCAACACCTGTGTCAAGAAGTAGTTCACCTCCCCGAATTTCCGGTCCATCCAATCTCTCCTATTCCCAATCGCTCCTTTTAGCGCGCCCTCATACTCCTCCCACCTTGTATAATAAAAAATTGTAAAAACTATATATTTTTTCACACCCCGTACAATTCTATAGTAGATTTAAAACAAATATTTCCAACCATCCTAGGTTGGCACTCGACCATAAGATGCGCTTTGACAAACCCCGCCCATCGACACCGAGAGCTCATTTGATGTTAGTGTTTCTTACTGTTAACATCCTAAAAATTCCAGAGGCGTAGTAAATTTTTATATTATCTGTTTTGTGTTGATTTGATTTTACTTCAAAGTGTTAGGATGGACTTTAAAAGTAAAATTCATAATAAAGTTTTAAGTGGCCAAAAACGTTGCAAACATTTTTCACAACGTTTCAACACATCACGATTATTTATGTTACTAAGTCAATGCTGCAATTACCTGTCGAAACCTGTTCATGGTATCTTCTTTGGTTGTAACAGGGTGCTGGTAAACAACATTTTTTATTACCCCCTTATGGAAAAATCAACATTGTTTAAATCTGTGGAACGAGGTGTCCATCGGAATGGTCCTTTAAGTATTTGCCGACCATCTTCAAGTTTTTGAAACGGTGTTTAAAATGTTCCGTTTTGGTGGAATTACATTTGGATAACGTTCAGCAAAAAATCGACATGTTCGGGATGCAATTTTTCAACATTCTTCATGAATTTAATGAAATATTTAAAAAATTCGTAACTACAATTGTAACAATCAAAAATAAACACTAGTTCACGATTGGGAAGACCACTAAGAGATGAAATCCTTTCAAATATATTTTAATCGATGAATAATGATGTTGGTTCAGTTTAGGGATGGCGGTCTGAAATCGATTAATCGAATAATCGATTCCTCGGACCGAATAAATCGATATGTTGTATTGAATCGATTCAGTTAATCGATATTTCACCCTTGATAATCGACTTTCGATTTTTTTTTGTGTTTTTGGTAGAGCGGCTTTTTTTTCAATAGCCCCGGCAACATCGCAAGTAGTGATGAGAGCGGTGATCCCAGTAGACTCGACAGACACTGTTGTTTTTTTTCAAAAAAGCTTATAGGGAACTCTATAAGTAGGGATGTTTGAAAAATTAAACGATTTTTATATAAATCAATTATTATTTTGTTATAATCGATTTTTAATTATCGATTTTTCGAGTAATATTAATCGATTTTGTATAAATTACGTGTGTTTAAGGAGTGGATTTTCGAAAACGGCTCTCGTATTATTTATTGACCATTTTTTAACATTAATTATCAATATCTTAGAGTTTTCATAATTTTTTCATTAAATAGTGGAATTAATTAGAAACACTTAGTTTCATTTAAAAAAGTAATATGAGTAGATTCCACAAAGTAAGGGTCCAAACAGTAAATTCATTTTTTAACAATTATTGACAGTTTTTGACAAAAATCGTCCATTTTTAACAATTAATTGACAATTATTTTGATAGTTTTTCAACAATTACTGATCATTTTTTAAAAATTATTGACCAATTTTGACAGTTTTGCAACGATTACTGATCATTTTTTAACAATTATTGACGAATTTTGACAGTTTTTCAACAATTATTGACCATTTTTTTAAAAATTATTGACCAATTTTGACAGTTTTGCAACTGACCATTTTCAAAATTTTAACAGTTTTGCAACAATTACTGACCATTTTTCAAAATTTCAACAATTATTGACACTTTTCAACAGTATTTGACAATAATTGATAATTATTGACCATTTTTCAAATTTTTTTAAAAATTTTCGATAATTATCGCCACGTTTCAAAATTTTTGACAATAATTGATAATTTTCAGCAGTTTTTGACAATAATTGACCATTTTTTAACAATTATTGACCAATTTTGACAGTTTTTCAACAATTACTGACCATTTTTCCAAATTTTTCAACAATTATTGACCAATTTTGACAGTTTTTCAACAATTATTGACCATTTTTCCAAATTTTTCAACAATTATTGATCATTTTTTTAAAATTATTGACCATTTTTCCAAATTTTTACCATTTTTGGCCATTTTTCAAAATTTTAACAATTATTGACAATTTTCAACAGTTTTTGACAATTATTGACCATATTTCAAAATTTTTGACAATTTTCATATAATTATATTTGATTTTTTTTCAATCCGATAAATATCGTTAACGAATAAATCTCTTAGGTTCATTATCGGAATATATACGAAAAGCATGTCCATTTTAAAACAATCCAAAAAAAAATCAACGATCTTTTCGCAGAAATCGATTTATTTTTCATTAAATCGATTTTTTCGACAAATCCATTAATTTTGAATGAAGAAAAATGAATTTTTATTTTATCGATGATTCTTTTCCATTAATCTCACACATTCCTAATCCGATACTTTGTGATAATAATATGGTAATAAAAAAAATAATTGTTATTATTATCGAATTCCCTGAACTTAAAAAAAATCCCCAATTTTACTGATAAGAGATCCCGGAGAGAGATTGTTTATTAGGGGTACCTTTCTTGTTGTTTTTCAATAAAAAAGATCGATTTATATTTACATTGTAAAAAATACAAACTTGATTTTTTTGAAATCGATCTTTTAGACCTCGATTTTTTTATGTATCGATTCATCAGGTCACGATTCGAATCGATTTAAAAATCGATCTTTTTAGAAACAAACGCCATCCCTAGTCAGTTTGCACACAATATCATGTGTCAAAATAGTATTGAATAGATTTCCTGGCGTTTTGAAATCAACATATTAATTCAAAATTTCAAAATTTTCGAAAAATTGTCAAAAATGGTCAAAGTTTTGAAAAAATGGTCAATAATTATAAAAAACTGTCAAAAATGGTCAATAATTGTCAAAATTGGTCAATAATTGTCAAAAATGGTCAATAATTGTTAAAATTTGAGAAAATGTTCAAAAATTGTCAAAAATTTTGAAAAAATGGCCAATAATTGTTAAGATTTGGAAAAATGGTCTAAAATTGTCAAAAATTTAAAAAAAAAGGTCAATAATTCTCCAAAATTGTTAAAATTTTCGTAAAATTGTCAAAAATGGTCAAAATTTTGAAAAAATGGTCAATAATTATAAAAAACTGTCAAAAATGGTCAATAATTGTTAAAAATTGTCAAATTTTTTGAAAAATGGTCAAAATATTTCAAAAATTGTCAAAAATGGTCAATAATTGTCAGAACCTGTCAAAAATGGTCAAGAACTGTCAAAAATGGTCAAATTTTTTTAAATATTTTAAAAATTTGTCAGAAATAGTCAATAATTGTTAAAATTTTGAAAAAATGGTGAATAATTATAAAAAACTGTCAAAAATGGTCAATAATTGTTAACATTTGGTAAAATGGTCTAAATTGTCAAATATTTTAAAAAAATGGTCAAAATTTTCGAAAATTGTCAAAAATGTCAAAGTTTTGAAAAAATGGTCAATAATTATAAAAAATGGTCAATAATTGTCAAAATTGGACAATAATTGTCAAAAATGGTCAATAATTGTTAAAATTTGAGAAAATGTTCAAAAATTGTCAAAAATTTTGAAAAAATGGCCAATAATTGTTAAGATTTGGAAAAATGGTCTAAAATTGTCAAAAATTTAAAAAAAAATGGTCAATAATTCTCCAAAATTGTCAAAATTTTCGTAAAATTGTCAAAAATGGTCAAAATTTTGAAAAAAATGGTCAATAATTATAAAAAACTGTCAAAAATGGTCAATAATTGTTAAAAATTGTCAAATTTTTTGAAAAATGGTCAAAATATTTCAAAAATTGTCAAAAATGGTCAATAATTGTCAGAACCTGTCAAAAATGGTCAAGAACTGTCAAAAATGGTCAAATTTTTTTAAATATTTTAAAAATTGGTCAGAAATAGTCAATAATTGTTAAAATTTTGAAAAAATGGTGAATAATTATAAAAAACTGTCAAAAATGGTCAATAATTGTTGACATTTGGTAAAATGGTCTAAAATTGTCAAATATTTTAAAAAAATGGTCAAAATTTTCGAAAAATTGTCAAAAATGGTCAAAGTTCGAAAAATGGTCAATAATTATAAAAAACTGTCAATAATTGTCAAAAATGGTCAAAATTTTCGAAAAATTGTCAAAAATGGTCAAAGTTTTGAAAAAATGGTCAATAATTATAAAAACTGTCAATAATTGTCAAAACTGTCAAAATTGGTCAATAATTGTCAAAAATGGTCAATAATTGTTAAAATTTGAAAAAATGTTCAAAAATTGTCAAAAATTTGAAAAAATGGTCAATAATTGTCAAAAATGGTCAAAATTTTGAAAAAATTGTCAATAATTATAAAAAACTGTCAATAATTGTTAAAAATTGTCAAAATTTCTGAAAAATGGTCAAATTATTTCAAAAATGGTCAATAATTGTCAGAACCTGTCAAAAATGCTCAAAAATTGTCAATAATTGTTAAAATTTGGAAAAATGGTCAACATTTTTGAAAAATTGTCAATAATGATCAATGATTGTCAAAACTGTCAAAATTGGTCAATAATTGTCAAAATTTGTCAAATTTCTTGGAAAATGGTCAAAAATTTACGAAAAATGGTCATTCTATTGTGCATAAGAAGCAAGCTTCTGTCGGCGGTCCGACGACTGCTCACCTTTTTATTTATTTATTATATTGTGACATTTGTATATGAATGACCTTCATTAAGAATATTTCTTTATAGGACCAAATTTTTCAAATTTAATCCATTCATTTTTTTATTTGGGGCAAAAATCTTGGCAATAATAATAATAATAATAATTATTATTATTATTATTAGGGCCAGAATATTTGCCTTTAAAGTAAACTCCAGTCGTGCGTCGGAACTGACACACACATTTTCTTTCATCCCCAGATTAAGTGGTATAATTTTATTTATAACCAATCATTTTTCTATACCCTGTATATGAATAGTTCGGCGTATTTTCTTTGTTTTTCTATAACGGCGAGGTAGCAAGCAAATGGTCATTAAAAGGAGACTCTGTTTCTATTTAATAAATATTTTTAATTGTCGGGAATCGTAAAATTTTAAATTATTTGTTTTGTGAATACCTATGATTGACATTAATGACATTTGTTAGCGATGTTGCTAAGAATATATGAGCCTTGTAATAATAATATTTATGTGAGTGGGATATTATTAATTGTAAGTAGGTGATGGTAGTCAAAACCAAGGAGGCTAGTTGACACTAATGACAGTCGCCCTGAGGATAAACAATTATTCGAATTTGTAATTTGGTTGTTTTGTATTGATTTAATGATCTTATTTATTATAAACACTCAGATATAGGTTTATAAATGACAGTAGTAAAATTGTAAACATTTCTTATGACAAAAAATCATAAAAACAAAGTAAGAACTAGAAAGATTAAAATTGTTTAAAATTGAAAATTGGCAACGTTGCTACGTTGTTCAAAATTATTACAATAGTGGTTGGTAGTGCAGCTGATTCAAAATGAAGGCGTCAATTGGATTTAATAAAAACCAGAGTGTTTTCACTTACCAAAGGTGATTAAAAATATTCGAAGATAAATAAATTCTAAAATTCCATACCGAAGAGAAAGGTTTTCGGCAAGATATATAATATTTTACCATCAAACACCAAATATCTTATTAGGCATCGAATTCCCTTTCAAATGATACTAAATTTGTCAAAATCCATAAAGCGGAACAAAAGTTATAACAGTTTTACTGAGTCAGCTTTCCCACTCACCCCTACCAGTTATTTTACAAGATAGAGGAAAAAGTACTAGAGCAAACTTACGTAAAATGATCTAATGATTACGAATATGGTACTATAACGGTACATTTATTGTAGAAAAATGATGTTTTTGTGTTATTATTGTGAGCTACGCCTTTTAGCGGTGGAGTAGAAAAAATAATTTCCAGCAATTTGTCGTATGCGAGGTTGTAATACAAACAGGGCTGCGAAAAATCCATCTCTCTTTAGAAAAGTACAGGTCATTTGTACTTTTCTGTCATTTGCGTACTTTTTTTGTCCTTTTGTGTACTTTTCTGTCCATTTGTGCACTTTTTCTGACCATTTGTGTACTTTTGTATAAAGCTGTTTATATAAACTAGAGGTGGGCAGACTGCGAGGTGATTTAAATGATTAAAAACAGGGTTTTGACTTTAGATTTTGAGAAAATTTTGAAATAAAAAAATGCTCCACCGAAAAACTGGGGGGAAAATTCAAGAAGATCGAATTTTTATCAAAAAAAATGTCGTTTATCACATGCATTATTTTTTATTTGAAAAATTTCTCAACCATATTGAATTTTTCATAGACTGCGAGGTGATTTAAATGATTAAAAACGGTTTTGATTTTCGATTTTGTGAAAATTTTCGAAAAAAAAATTTCTCAACTATATTGAATTTCTCATAGACTTCGAGGTGATTTAAATGATCAAAAACAGGGTTTTGACTTTCAATTTTGTGGAAGACTAACGATTTTAAATGTTGAATTTTATCTCGAAAATAAAAATAAATTATTGGATATTTTTCACAAAGGTTTACCCTTCCTATTCTTGAAAAATATCGGCGAAAGATTAATTTGTTTTGTTGTTTCTTCTATAACATACTGTAATGTTTTTGTTATCTATTTAAATAGTTTTTACCAGTGGGATAAAATGATACACACTACTATGGCTAATTACTATCTATTGATTTATCTATTAACTTAATTTATATACACACTCTACTTAATGTCTACTAATTTATTTATATAAATAAATATATGGATAAATTGGTAGGAGGCTTAGCGTCCTTCGAGGAGCCGCCACTGGTTTCCAATCAACCCAGATAGAAGAAACAGTTTTAAACGAAGATGGTCAATAATTATAAAAAAACTGTCAAAAATGGTCAATAACTGTTAAAAATTGTCAAAATTTGGAAAAATTGTCTAAAATTGCCAAAAATTTTAAAAAAATGGTCAAAATTTTCGAAAAATTTTCAAAAATGTTCAAAGTTTTGAAAAAACGGTCAATAATTATAAAAAACTCTCAAAAATGGTCAATAATTGTTAAAATTTGGAAAAATGGTCTAAAATTGTGAAAAATTTTTAAAAAATGGTCAATAATTGTCAAAAATGGTCAAAATTTTCGAAAAATTGTCAAAAATGGTCAAAGTTTGAAAAAATGGTCAATAATTATAAAAAACTGACAAAAATGGTCAATAATTGTCAAAACTGTCAAAAATGGTCAAAATTTTCGAAAAATGGTCAAAATTTGAAAAAATGGTCAATAATTATAAAAAACTGTCAAAAATCGTCAATAATAGTTAAAAATTGTCAAATTTTTGAAAAATGGTCAAAATATTTCAAAAATTGTCAATAATGGTCAAAATATTTCAAAAATTGTCAAAAATGGTCAAAAATGATCAAAAATTGTCAAAATTGATCAGTAATTGCCATTTGCTGGATAAATTGGTGAGGAGGCTTAGCGTCCTCCGAGGAGCCGCCACTGGTTTCCAATCAACCCAGATAGAAGAAACAGTTTTAAACGAAGATGGTCAATAATTATAAAAAAACTGTCAAAAATGGTCAATAACTGTTAAAAATTGTTAAAATTTGGAAAAATTGTCTAAAATTGCCAAAAATTTTTAAAAAATGGTCAAAATTTTCGAAAAATTGTCAAAAATGGTCAAAGTTTTGAAAAAACGGTCAATAATTATAAAAAATGGTCAATAACTGTTAAAAATTGTTAAAATTTGGAAAAATTGTCTAAAATTGCCAAAAAATTTTAAAAAATGGTCAAAATTTTCGAAAAATTGTCAAAAATGGTCAAAGTTTTGAAAAAATGGTCAATAATTATAAAAATCTGACAAAATGGTCAATAATTGTCAAAACTGTCAAAATTGGTCAATAATTGTCAAAAATGGTCAATAATTGTTAAAATTTGAAAAAATGTTCAAAAATTTTGAAAAAATGGTCAATAATTGTCAAAAATGGTCAAAATTTTCGAAAAATGGTCAAAATTTTGAAAAAATGGTCAATAATTCTAAAAAACTGTCAAAAATCGTCAATAATAGTTAAAAATTGTCAAATTTTTTGAAAAATGGTCAAAATATTTCAAAAATTGTCAAAAATGGTCAAAAATGATCAAAAATTGTCAAAATTGATCAGTAATTGCCATTTGCTGGATAAATTGGTGAGGAGGCTTAGCGTCCTCCGAGGAGCCGCCACTGGTTTCCAATCAACCCAGATAGAAGAAACAGTTTTAAACGAAGATGGTCAATAATTATAAAAAAACTGTCAAAAATGGTCAATAACTGTTAAAATTTGGAAAAATTTGGAAAAATTGTCTAAAATTGCCAAAAATTTTAAAAAAATGGTCAAAATTTTCGAAAAATTGTCAAAAATGGTCAAAGTTTTGAAAAAACGGTCAATAATTATAAAAAACGGTCAAAAATGGTCAATAACTGTTAAAAATTGTTAAAATTTGGAAAAATTGTCTAAAATTGCCAAAAAATTTTAAAAATGGTCAAAATTTTCGAAAAATTGTCAAAAATGGTAAAAGTTTTGAAAAAATGGTCAATAATTATAAAAATCTGACAAAAATGGTCAATAATTGTCAAAACTGTCAAAATTGGTCAATAATTGTCAAAAATGGTCAATAATTGTTAAAATTTGAAAAAATGTTCAAAAATTTTGAAAAAATGGTCAATAATTGTCAAAAATGGTCAAAATTTTCGAAAAATGGTCAAAATTTTCGAAAAATGGTCAAAATATTTCAAAAATTGTCAATAATGGTCAAAATATTTCAAAAATTGTCAAAAACGGTCAATAATTGTCAGAACCTGTCAAAAATGGTCAAATTTTTTTAAGTATTTTAAAAATTGGTCAGAAATAGTCAATAATTGTTAAAAATTTTGAAAAAATGGTGAATAATTATAAAAAACTGTCAAATATAGTCAATAATGGTTAAAATTTGAAAAATGGTCTAAAATTGTCAAAATTTTTTAAAAAATGGTCAAAATTTTCGAAAAATTGTCCAAAATGGTCAAAGTTTTGAAAAAATGGTCATTAATTATAAAAAACTGTCAAAAATGGTCAATAATTGTCAAAACTGTCAAAATTGGTCAATAATTGTCAAAAATGGTCAATAATTGTTAAAATGTTCTAAAATTGTCAAAAATTTTGAAAAAATGGTCAATAATTGTCAAAAATGGTCAAATTTTTTTAAAAATTGTCAATAATTATAAAAAACTGTCGAAAATGATCAATAATTGTCAAAACTGTCAAATTGGTCAATAATTGTCAAAATGGTCAATAATTTTTAAAATTTGAAAAAATAGTCCAAAATTTTGAAAAAATGATCAATAATTGTCAAAAATGGTCAAAACTGATCATTCTATTGTGCATAAGAAGCAAGTTTCTGTCGGCGGTCCGACGACCGCTCACCTTTTTTTTCCTTCATTTCGTTCCCAATAACAATATTCGAACTTCATTTAAAATGTAGAGTTTTCCAGGAATAAATAATAAAATTATGTTGTCTGATACCATATTTAAAAGTTACGAAAATGCAGAAAGTAAATTACAATTTGCAAATTTAAGCTTTAATTTTAAAAATTCTTTGCAACTTATTTAAAGTGACCAAAAATTTTGCTCGGCAGTGTATTAAATACAAAGGCTGACCACCTATATCATTTAAAAGGATTCTACCTTCTTAATTACACTTAGTAACCCGTGTACACCGAGAACGACTTTTTAGTCTATATAAAAAAAATATGCCAAAACTAATCGATAAATCTAAACAAAAATAGCCCTCCTAGACCTAAAAACAGAAACAAAATTTCAGTTAAAGCTTAGTCGGGAGTCGATAAGACAAGAATTCCCCTGCTGTTTCATCTAAACTCGTTCCGATCCTGCAGTGTCGAGAAAGAGACAAACTAGTCCATACTACCTTCTACTACAGCGTTCTACCGACAACTAAAACTGCTCGCTAGTACGTCCGTTTTTGATGCTACAGCAGGATAGAATGCGGCTATAGTCGCAACGCAACACACACACTGGTCTAAAGATACGAAAATACTGCTGCGCGCGCTCCAAATTAAATTTCCTACCAATTTCTCTGTAAAGGCTTCCGAGTATGTTGCCGGCTCTACTGAAATTTACAAAGTTATTAGAAAAAATTACAGTTATCCTTTAAATAACAATAAATGAAAGGAATATAATTTTTCTACGCCCTATCTTTGAATTCCACCGGTTCGTATCGCTTAAAAAGGATGAAAGTGAAAAAGCGTTAAAAAAAGTGCCATAACGTTAACTTTATTTCACGCTTTCCATAAGCAAATACAGTTGATTAGTGCAATTCGTCCACACCTTTACCGGAAAATAGTTATTTGTTTAACTAGGCAGAGAAGTACAGCAAGCGCCAAACGTGATGGCGCACAAACTCATTTTCAATGTTACCTCCCAGTACAGCTCTTGCAAGACATATTAATGCTCTGTACAGAGGCGTATCATTAGTTCTCCTCCAATGACATGCAAGGGGCTTATCGTAATCCAATAGTAATTTAGTTGGGAGAGTCTATACCTGCGCGATCGCTCGCCATCACGTTTGGCGCTTGCTATAACAGATTTACTTTACTGCCTTGGCTAGTTTAATGTATATACAGGGCGCTTCCTTTTAAGACGAAAAGTTCTTATAAACATGTTGTTAAATAAAATATTTACGTGCATAAACAAAGCAGGTTAGAACCTGTACGTGCGTCGCTGTTACTCGGCTCTTTACGCTGCGACGTTCGTCGAGTCGCGCGTATCGATACGGCTGGTCGATAGCGCCTAAACAATCGAAGAGCTATTGTGTTGCTCGGTAGGAATGGAGAACTATCGATAGTCCCGACTATCGATACTTATCGATAGTGCTATTTTTACTATCGATAATTTTCGATAGTTTTACAATCGGTAACATCATTGTACGATTTTTGTCAAAACGTTAAAAATATTCTTAAATATATATATATTTATTTCAAAACAACGTATCAGCTTTATCAAAAATTCTCAGATATTTTGAAAAATTGTCAAAACTGTCCAAAATGGTCAATAATTTTGAAAAATGGTCAATAATTGTCAAAGATTGTTAATAATTGTCAAAAACTGTAAGAAATGGTCAATAATTTTAAAAAATGGTCAATAATTGTCAAAAACTAGTCAATAATTGTCAAAATTTTGAAAAAAATGGTCAATAATTGTCAACATTTTTAAAAATGGTCAAAATTTTTTTAAAATGGACAATAATTGTCAAAAATGGTCAATAATTGTCAAAACTGTCCAAAATGGTCAATAATTTTGAAAAATGGTCAATAATTGTCAAAGATTGTTAATAATTGTCAAAAACTGTAAGAAATGGTCAATAATTTTAAAAAATGGTCAATAATTGTCAAAAACTAGTCAATAATTGTCAAAAACTAGTCAATAATGGTCAAAAACTAGTCAATAATTGTCAAAATTTTGAAAAAAATGGTCAATAATTGTCAAAATTTTTAGAAACGGTCAAAAATTTTTAAAAATGGACAATAATTGTCAAAAATGGTCAATAATTGTCAAAACTGTCTAAAATGGTCAATAATTGTCAAAAACTAGTCAATAATTGTAAAATTTTTGAAAAATGGACAATAATTGTCAAAAACCGTCAAAAATGGTCAATAATTGTCAAAAACTGTCAGAAACGGTCAATAATTTTGAAAATTTTGTCAAAAATGGTCAATAATTTTGAAAAATTGTCAAAAATGGTCAATAATTGTCAATAACTAGTCAATAATTGTCAAAATTTTGAAAAAAATGGTCAATAATTGTCAAAAATGGACAATAATTGTCAAAAATGGTCAATAATTGTCAAAACTGTCCAAAATGGTCAATAATTTTGAAAAATTGTCAAAAATGGTCAATACTTGTCAAAAACTAGTCAATAATTGTAAAATTTTTGAAAAATGGACAATAATTGTCAAAAACCGCCAAAAATGGTCAATAATTGTCAAAAACTGTCAGAAATGGTCAATAATTTTGAAAAATTGTCAAAAATGATCAATAATTTTGAAAAATTGTCAAAAATGGTCAATAATTGTCAATAACTAGTCAATAATTGTCAAAATTTTGAAAAAAATGGTCAATAATTGTCAAAATTTTTAAAAATGGTCAAAAATTTTTAAAAATGGACAATAATTGTCAAAAATGGTCAATAATTGTCAAAAATTGGCAAAACTGTCAAAAATGGTCAATAGTTGTTAAAATTTTTGAAAAATGGTCGTTAATTTTCAAAAATTGTCAAAAAAGGTCAATAATTGTTAAAATATTAAACAAAATGGTTAATAATTTTCAAAAATGGTAAATAATTGTCGAAAATGGTCAATAATTGTCAAAAATGGTCAATAATTGTCAAAAATTGGCAAAACTGTCAAAAATGGTCAATAGTTGTTAAAATTTTTGAAAAATGGTCGTTAATTTTCAAAAATTGTCAAAAAAGGTCAATAATTGTTAAAATATTAAACAAAATGGTTAATAATTTTCAAAAATGGTAAATAATTGTCGAAAATGGTCAATAATTGTCAAAAATGGTCAATGATTGTAAAAAATTTTGAAAAATGGTCAATAATTTTCAAAAATTGTCAAAAAAGGTCAATGATTGTGAAAAATAGTCAATAATTGTCAAAAATGGTCAATAACTGTCAAAATGGTCAATAATTGTCAAAAGTTCAAAAAAAATGCCGGATTTTAGTACTTTTAATAGCAATTTTCCTTTTTTCTCTGAAAATATTCTATAAGCGAAATGGGGGGCTTTTGTAAAAAAAAAGTGTTACAAAATTCCGAGAGTTGCGAACCTTACGGAATCCGTCTTAGATTCTGACAGTTTAAAATAACGATTGTAATCACATGCAATACACTATCTTTCTCTCTCGTCTATCTCTCCCTCTCTCACTTCTCTCTCGCTCTCTCTCTCCCATCTTTCTTCCTCTCTCTCTCTCATCTTTCTTTCTCTCCCTCCCATCGATCTCTCTTTTCTATCTCTCTCACTCCCATCTCTCTCTTTCTTTCCTATCTCTCTCTCTGTCCCATTTTGGATCGCATTTTTATTCCATAATATCAGCTTTCAAAATATATTTATATTCTTCACCTAAACATCTCAACTATCGATATAGTACCGAAAACTATCGATTATTTCGATAGTCAAAAATATCGATAAACCATCGATAGTTCCCCATTCCTACTGCTCGGCGGGGTTCGGGCGAATACGACAAACACTATTGTGTCGAATTTCGCCATATTTTTACTCTAGAAAAAATTTTTACTTTAATTTAACTTTATTTTATCGCAATTTTACATGGTTTTGTATTGAAAAAAAATTACGTGATATTTGTTAAACCCTTCCCCCCCTCTCCCCCAAGTGAGATTTGGAAATATTTTACTTGACATTACGGCATTAGTGAAACGAAGACAAAGAGTTAGTTCACAGACAATTTACAGAAGTTCTTAGTAATCGGATAATGAAGATAAATAGTGTAATATTCAAGTGGTAAAAATAAATTAGAAGTATTATACCGAGAGTAAATAAATTAGTAGACATTAATTAGAGTGTGTATATAAATTAAGTTTAATAAATAAATCAATAGATAGTAATTAGCCATACTGTGTATAATTGAAGCTTGCAATAAGAAGCACGACATAGGACTTTTGAGAAGGCTAGTAAACTCGTAAAACGTGTAACGTTACGAAAAAGGGTTCGTCACGCAACGTGTAATGTTACGAAAAAGCGTTCGTCACGCAACAGTATTGCAGGATTTCTGAATAATCCACGAATCCAATGAAATTTAAATTGAAGCTTGCTTCTTATTGCACGACATAAGACTTTTGGGAAGGCTAGTCAAAAATTGTCAAAAATTTGGAAAAATGGTCAATAATTGTCAAAAACTGTCAAAAGTAGTCAATATTTGTAAAAATTTTGAAAAAATGGTCAATAGTTGTCAAGAATTTTGAAAAATGGTTAAAAATTTTGAAAAATTATCAAAAATGCTCAATAATTGTCAAAGACGGTCAATAATTGTCAAAACCAATCAAAAATTGTTAAATTTTGGAAAAATGGTCAAAAATTGTTTAATATTTGAAAAAATGGTCAATGATTGTCAAAATGTTTGAAAAATGGTCAAAAATTTTGAAAAATTGTCAAAAATGGTCAATAATTGCCAGAATCTGTCAAAAATAGTCAATAATTGTTAAAATTTTGAAAAATGATCACAAATTGTTAAATATTTTGGAAAATTTACAATAATTGTCCAAGTGTTTGAAAGTTGTCAAAAATGGTCAATAATTGTCAGAAACTGTCAAAAATGGTCAATAACTGTTAAAATTTTGAAAAATGGTCAAAAATTGTTAAGGTTTTGAAAAAATTGTCAATAATTATAAAAAAATGTCAATAACGGTTGAAAATTGTCAATACTTGTTAGAAACTGTCAAAAATGGTCAATAATTGAAAAAATTTTGAAAAATGGTCAAAAATTGTCAAAATCTTGAAAAAATGGTCAATAATTATAAAAAACTGTCAATAATTGTTAAAACCAATCAAAAATTGTCAAAAATTTTGAAAAATGGTCAAAAGTTGTTAAATATTTGAAAAAATGGTCAATGATTGTCAAAATGTTTGAAAAATTGTCAAAAATGGTCAAAAGTTTTGAAAAATTGTCAAAAATGGTCAATAATTGCCAGAATCTGTCAAGAATAGTCAATAATTGTTAAAATTTTGAAAAATGATCACAAATTGTTAAATATTTTGGAAAATTTACAATAATTGTCCAAATGTTTGAAAGTTGTCAAAAATGGTCAATAATTGTCAGAAACTGTCAAAAATGGTCAATAACTGTTAAAATTTTGAAAAATGGTCAAAAATTGTTAAGGTTTTGAAAAAATTGTCAATAATTATAAAAAAATGTCAATAATGGTTGAAAATTGTGAATACTTGTTAGAAACTGTCAAAAATGGTCAATAATTGAAAAAATTTTGAAAAATGGTCAAAAATTGTTAAGGTTTTGAAAAAATTGTCAATAATTATAAAAAAATGTCAATAATGGTTGAAAATTGTCAATACTTGTTAGAAACTGTCAAAAATGGTCAATAATTGAAAAAAATTTGAAAAATGGTCAAAAATTGTCAAAATCTTGAAAAAATGGTCAATAATTATAAAAAATGGTCAATAATTATAAAAAACTGTCAATAATTGTTAAAACCAATCAAAAATTGTCAAAAATTTTGAAAAATGGTCAAAAATTGTTAAATATTTGAAAAATTGGTCAATGATTGAAGTATAAGAAATCTGGTTTTGTATATCGGCAACACTGTCGAATATCGTCTTGCTGAAAGCTTCCCGTACCCAAGCTGAAACTACGAGCTTTAGTAGTGTTCAAGATGGCGTACAGGGGTAAAAAGCTCACTCCCGCTGAAGATCGACAAAGCTATATTTCGCGAATGGTATGTTTTTTTTTTGAAAGTTTACCCAACATATCTTTGTGATGTTTTAAAATTGGTTTTTTGGTGGTAAAATGTTTTGGTGTGTTTTTTTTATATGAAATTCCATTGGAATTATTGATTCATTGTGAATAGTATCGTGCGAGTTATATGTCGAGGTTCAACAGTTGGGGAGTTGGGGGGACCGTTGTTAGGGTAGTTTTTGATTTCATTATATTTGTACTGTTCTTTTTTTTGAATATTTTGTTTTCTAACGTTCGGTTTATTAAAAATTATAGCTCGTGTTGTAACTAAGGAGTTTTTTAATTTTTTAAAAGTAGAACAGGGCCGGGCAGCAAATTTTTTTTTTCATATTTTTTAATAAAAATGGAAATTTTTTAGAAAATTGTCACTTTACATTTTTAAGGGCAGCCCAAATTAAATTGATAATGCACTTTTTAAAAATATCTTCTCGAAAAATTAACAATAAAAATAATAGTCCGGTCAAAATAGACAAACAAGGTTACAGTCATTCGCATAGTTTAGTTCTCGAGTAAAAAGCCGTCAAAATGTGTTACTTTATATTGGGACACCTTATATTTTATCAAGGCATATTTTGGTCCAAACAATCCTCCCTTAACCTATGTTTCAATTATAGTTATGAATCACCCTGTATAGTGCATATTCTGTAGAACACTCAATATTTCACATTGAATCGCTCTATCTCAGAAATGGTGATTCTTAGGAAAAAAATGTAGAAAAATTTTTATAGAAAAATGCAAGATCTACAATTTTCTGATCTATTTTCATTATTAAAACTTTGTAACGGTAAAGGCTCCAGCTTGAAGGGCTCCGGCTAGAGACTCCTCTCCAGGGTGATTCGACCCCAAGTTTATGTCGCACAAGGATAACAGAAAGGTTGTAAAAATTGAGGGCGCCACTACCTTTTTGACGTCGATAAAAAGTACTAACAAACTAAGGCGGAAAAGGTGGAATTTAAATAAAATCTAACCAGAAATCAAATAAAAAAATTACTTGAAAAAACAGATATCTCCCACAACTTTTATAGTTGATAGATTTTAAAACAAATTTTCATTTATTCTTCTGCCACAGGAAATGGAACAAATGTGATGACTTGTACTTTTATAGGTACTTAAGCTTATGAAGTGGTTGTTTCCGGAAAAGGTAGGTAGATCTTGCCTCTACGAAGTATTGAGAAGATGGAGACTAGATCTCGAAGAAGATAGGTAGATAGAGATGTCTTCATTAGAACTAGGTCTAGGGCTTGTATCCTAGCCTAGGTGTTGGGCGTACCACAGCAAAACTAATTAGATAGGAAAGGTATAAAAGCGATAAAAAAATGGATGTCTTTCCTCGAAGAGAGTCGATAGCGGAAAGGGCTGTCCCTCGTGGCATTGAATCTGGAGATACCCCTTTAATTTGTTCAAATGGCATTAGGTATCAAGTCATACCTCATTTAAAAGGTCTGGTGAAGCTCTATCCAATCATTTTGTTTTGCCTTTGATACCAGCCTTCGTTGTTTAAAAATGGCTCTCTTTCAACTATTATTGCCTGAATGTTAACGGTGGTCACTTTGAACACATGATTAAATAGCAGTTTTTTTCTTGTTAACAGTTGTCTTTTCACTATTTGTATTTTTTTTATTCTTTAAAGAGTCTTTCGATCATAACCTAATACGGGGGCACACGAAAAGTTGAAAGAGGGCCAATTTTAAACAGTGATTAAATAACAATGGAAAGCTGGAATCAAAGGCAAAACAAAATGATTGAATAGAGATTTAAATGAGGTATGACTTGATACCTAATGCCATTTGAAAAAATTCAAGGGGTATCTCCAGTAGGAAGGGGGTGAATCTGACGTTTATGACATTAGCGGCAAAAAGTGTCCCCCTCAAGTTAAAAGTTGACGTGTTTCGGCATTTCTTTCTAATATGTCCCATTTCTAAAATATTAAGGGTGGGTCCTTTTCAAATGAACACAGTGTGTATATATATACAATATGTCCCCCTAAGTTGGAATCATATGGAAAACTTTTTTATTATTAATTTTAGGAAAAAAAGTTATTCTTTATAAAAAGTTCTGCCTTATCTAAAACCTAGAATACAGTCATCAAATATCAAATTTTTTAGTCGTATACGAGGTTTGTCGTAAACGTAATTTTTAATTCTGATCAACTTTTTTTAGTAACATTTTTCGATACTGTCAAATTTAAAGGTACTTTACTCTTGAGTAAAACTTATATTTTTTGACAAACCTTGTATACGGCTAAAAAATTTGATATTTGATGACTGTATTCTAAGTTTTAGATAATGCAGCACTTTTTATGAAGAATAACTTTTTTTTCCTAAAATTAATAATAAAAAGTTTTCCATATGATTCCAACTTAGGGGGACATATTGTATATATATAAATTTTTTTTAAGCTGTGGGATCGATGAGGAATTTTCACGTATCATTTATAATGGTGCTCCAAACATTTGTACCAATTTTCAGCTCTATGCCAATTATTGTAAGCTTACCCCTATTTTTTTACTAAACTTGACCGAACTATTATTATTTGTTTCGGTTTGTTCGTTATTATTTACCATACTAACTAGCGGAAACATATTGATTCGCTATGATAAAAATTTAGGGCTAAAATAGAAGCAGAGTAAGGGTGGGAAGCGGCAATTTTACTTCTGCCAGGGGGTTGCATGAAGGGTGAATCCGAACCTGGAGTTGAAGGTGTAATTTTTTTTCCTGCGAAATTGTTGGAAAAGGTAAAGGAAGTAAGTATCGAGTTTCACCTTTTTGATGAAAAATTTTTAATTTTCAGTTGAACTTTTTAAAAAAATTACTTCCTATATAATAATTATTTTCGTTTTATGTTTTTTATTGTTAGATACGAAAAAAAAAGGAAAATGTCTTGAAAAAAATTGTCCTTTTTTGATTAGAAAAAAAAAATATGGTCGGCCACCGGATAGCGAAAGATAAATAAGGAACACTGTGGGATCTTGGAAAAAGCTAGTGAGGATAATTAAAGAACTTTTACGTCGACAACTGGGAAAAGCATCGCTGTATTACATAGAACTGTTTCGGAAGTCGATGAGTTGCAGATTTTTACTCTATCGAAGCTTTTCCGATAAGTTTGTCAATTTAGACATCTGAAGTTAAATTTGTCCTTATTTAATATTTGGGATAATTTTTGTAGGATATATTTAAAATAGTTATATTTTTATACAAGAATATAAAGCGACGAGCCGTAAAGAGTTACAGTATTCGCCCATTATACTTCATCCAAAGATATTACTATTTATTTATTACTCTATACTCTGTATTAAACTTAATTTATATACACACTTTACTTAATTTACTTTACTAATTTATTCACACTCGATATATTAGTTCTAATTTATTTTCACCACTTGAATATTACACTATTTATCTTTACTATTTCATTCACTGTTCGACTACTAAGAATTTTGGTAAACTGTCTGTGAACTAACTCTTTACTGTCCGTTTCACTAATTGTCCTTCTCAACTCTAGAAAATTTCAGTACCTTCCGCGCTCGTCCTATGCACAAACAAAGCGAATGTTCTCGAAAGGAGCGCAGCCACCAAAATTTAC
The DNA here is from genome assembly GCA_947563755.1 of Lochmaea crataegi. Classification (NCBI taxonomy): domain Eukaryota; kingdom Metazoa; phylum Arthropoda; class Insecta; order Coleoptera; family Chrysomelidae; genus Lochmaea; species Lochmaea crataegi. Next base: position 15,204,345 of record OX387436.1, on the reverse strand, counting down.
AGTCGAGGGACAGGACCGGCTTTGAGTTGGTGACCTCTCAACAATAGGTTTGTCACATTCTACCTGGAAATTTAAATGGTGATATGTTCCTGGATTTTTTAAACCATCACTTATTCGAGATATTAGAAGATTTAACGCTAAACGAGCGAAGATCTCTATTTTTTTATGCACGATGGAGCTCAACCGCACTTTGATAGAAAGTGTCGTAATTGGTTGAGTAACCATTTTCCGAATCGATGGATTGGTGGATTTGCAGAAGCTCAGAAGCACAGTATCGAGTTTTACCAAGAGTACCTTTTTGATGTAAAATTGAATGATGTTTAATTTTGATTAATAAATCTAACCTTAAAAAAGTTATGTTCAATACTACTTGGTACGAACCGTGTAACTAGCGCCCTCTATGAGAATCAGATAATAAAAACAAATTCATGGGATGTATCAACTTCCAAAACATATTCGTATGAAATTTCATTACAATGTTGCCAGTAGTTTCGGCAAAATCGTAAAAAATGTGTATATATAAATTCTTGAATACGGAAGGCGTTACGAAAATTTTTTACTAAGCAAACCCCAATTATTTTTCAGTTTTCTACCTATCCTATTTTTTAAAACACTCTGTATATACATAAAGAAGCGATTTTTCTTAATAATTAATATCATCATCACAAAACAAAATTTAATAGCTAGGACAGGTACAACTCTGCGTAACATCGACCGCCTGGTGATAACTCAAGTGGTTGGTGATTTATGACCTTCTTATATTTCTGGTCATACTTTACAATGAGGGATTTGTAAACTTTTATAATTAAATCCGTAAGGCCAGATGCCGAGTCAACGAAATATTGTGAAATGTTCTTTACAAGGGAGATTATGACTTCGCCCGATCGACAACCATTCGTCAGACGAATAGATCTGTTTTGTTTTTATTTCAACGTTTCGATAGCGCTCCAGCCATTTTATACGAGCAATCACCTCCTGAATTTAGAAACACTCTATATACTCTTGTTATATTCCTTCACCTTACGTCCAGTTCTTTATAAAAAATTCTCATATTATTTAATATTTTGTTACAGAGAGAAAGAAAACAAAAGAAATTGTATTCGGAAGACTGGGCCGTGGGTGAGGAAGACATCGAAGGTCATCGGACGTTTAATTTGCAGGAAAAACTCGAGGATCCCTCTTTCGCCTCACACAATATCGTCAAAGAAATGCACGGTAGCGAATTGAACGTGGCCTATTTCCAAAGACACGGCTTCAATACGCCGTTACTTTTTAAAGAAAAGACTGGATTGGGTGAGTTTTCCTTAAATTTTCGATTTTTTAAGTGAAAAATTGCACCAATTATATTATTTGAGAGACTATCAGTAACTACAGTATTTGTCGAAAATGGAGTTTTTATTCTTCTAAATCGAAATAATTTACTGTAGGAAACAATGTTCAATAAAAGGGAAATTGTTTTTGCTACTTCATCATTATAAATAAATGCCGGAACTGTACTCGTATCCATTACGACATTCACCAATTTTGATAAACCGGAATTTTGATCAATAAAAAGATCTTTTCCTACGATCACTACCCAAAGTAGGCTTTTGCACACTCAAATCTAACCGCAAAGTAGATATTTTCCACGAGCTGTCATAATTTGACATTATTGGCGCTCTTAAGCAGAAAGTAACTTTGGCGCACGCCTAATTTTAATTATAGATAAAAGAGAGCTAGTAGTTATTTTAATATAAACTGTAGAATAAATAAATATTTTAGTTGATTTTCTGATATGTTAAAGCATCCAACAGTATTTTCCGTAATAATTTAATGAAAAATAGGTAAATCTAAAAAATATCTGACATTAATGTAATAAGTGTTGCCTACGTACGAAGGTACACGAAACTGCAATCTGGAAGCTGCTAAGTACAAACAATGGCAATAGGTAGGCAACACAACATACTTGCAAATAACTTACGGATTATAATAATAAAGTATGTCTATGTCAAAGAAAGTACCTAGTGCATTGTCACTGAAATATTTTTTGAGATAGTTCTGTGCTGTGTAATTGTATTAATATTTTACTATAAGTCAGTAAGTACTTAAAAAAAACAAGAAAAATGGATACAAGTGTTACTGATTTTTCAAATACACCGCCAGATATTGGCGAGGCGGCCAAAAAAGTCACTTTAAATCTACTTCCGGAGAAATCCAAATTAAAGAACGAAAATGAATATAGTCTATTTATAAGTTGGTGATCGTAGAAAAAATCTTGTGTGTATTTCGTGCAGAAAGTCCTTCGGTAGTCTCGACAGATTGCCGCGCTCTGCTGACGCGTCGCGCGGCAACTTTCTGTCTCGACTGCCAAAGTACTACTTAGCTATTGTGTATCAAGAGCAGAAAGTAGTACTTTGGCAGTCGAGACAGAAAGTTGCCGCGCGACGCGTCAGCAGAGCGCGGCAATCTGTCGAGACTACCGAAGGTCTTTCTGCACGAAATACACACAAGATTTTTTCTACGATCACACCAAAATAAAATTAATTTTTTATTAAAAACGTGTTACTTTCATTGCAATATTGGAAGTTTATTTGACATATTAAGCCTACTATTTGAAGACAAAAGATTAATTGTGTATGTTGTGTTACCTACTTATGACAATAGACTTTATGATTTAAAGATTTATTATTTTATGGTTGTATGAATATTATAGTTCATTATATAAATTACAACTTTTTTAAATTTTATTTGAACGGTGACAATGCACTAGGTTCTTTCTTTGACATAGACATACTTGATTCTTATAATCCGTAAGTTATTTGCAAGTATGTTGTGTTGCCTACCTATTGCCATTGTTTGTACTTAGCAGCTTCCAGATTGCAGTTTCGTGTACCTTCGTACGTAGGCAACACTTATTACATTAATGTCAGATATTGTTTAGATTTCCCTATTTCTCATTAAATTATTACGGAAAATACTGTTGGATGCTTCAACATGTTAGAAAATCAACTAAAATATTTATTTATTCTACAGTTTATATTAAAATAACTACCAGCTCTCTTTTATCTATAAATAAAATTAGGCGTGCGCCAAAGTTACTTTCTGCTTAAGAGCGCCAATAATGTCAAATGATGACAGCTCGCGGAAAACATCAACTTTGCGGTTAGATTTTAGTGTGCAAAAGCCTACTTTGGGTAGTGATCGTAGGAAAATAGCTATTGTTCCTGCGGGAACAGAATTTGCAAAACGTTTATCCTAACTAGTATTTAGCAGTTCGCACAGCTCTTTGATCACCTTCAACAGCAGTTGAGAAAAGCTTTCTTTGCTGGAAACGAGTGAGAAATCGTCTGTCGGCAACCTTTTAACAAAAAGGTGCCCATTCCAAAGGTCGGCCTTTTATGAATTGGTAATTAAACAAGAAATTTAACTTTTTTAAATGTATTTATTTTATTTATATGGTTAACATCGACATATTTATTAAAACTATCCATATACTGTCATTACTCATAACCTCTATAATCGAACTTACGTTAAATTACCTACTAGTTTTCTAAGATTTTCATATACCACACTAAAAGCTGCTGGTGAAAAATCTCACTGTATAGAAAATACTAAATGCACTATGATGTGTCATCTCAATTATTAAGGTACTATGATCTCACTTCTCTTTTATTTAAAGTGTAAGCTGACTGTAATCTAAGGGTTAAGAACATTAGAAGGTGTTGTATCATTGTTTCACATGTTTGTTAACTTACTTTGTTCATACATGTTATTATATAAGGTATTCCGTACTGCCATTTTGGTTCCCTCGGGTAAATCCTCTGCTTTTAGTTTTAATCGAGGTGTTTCACTGTGCGACGTTGGGAAAGTTGGACTTTTTTTTAAGTTTTCACAGATATTTTCAATGCAGTCGCCACTCTCTGAAATATAATATTAAATAGAAATGTCCTTAAGTAGATGTCAACTTTAGTATAATACCTCCTGAACAGATGAAATAGGTTGAAAGGGTCCGCCGTTGTTTTTTCCCATCCCAAAATATTCAATCAAGTTTATAACAAAGCCATATTCCAGTCATTTTCTGAAAAAAATTGGAATAGTTACCAATTTTTTTTGTATGTTTATACCACACACTTAATTAGTTAGAAGTTATGGAACTATTCTGGTATTTAAAATGCATGTATATATAGTATCGAGGAAAAAAAATATCTAATATAATTTTTAGGTTACATTAGTAATTACCTACATGTTGGCTTCTAGAATGTTGTCACTACGATACGAAAGATTGATGTAAGGTTTACAGACATCCTATAAATAAAAAAGTTCTGATAACCTGGATCTCTTTTTTAAGGTTGTCAATTTTGTTTTATATTTTGGTGAAATAAATCTTAAAATTTTTGTAAAAGCCGGAATGTGAAGCTTTAGTATGTAGGTTATTTTCAACAAGGAAAATCATCCTGAGATATGTGATCATTGATCATAGCAAAAGAAAATTGTGCAGCTAGCACCACGACAGTTCAGAAAAGGAGAGCAAATCCATTCTATTCTCCGAATGATTGACAAAATTGTAGCACTGAAATCAATACATATTATAATTATCATTATATTGATGAATTATTTATCACTCTATCATCTTCTAATCAATCCAAATTTATATTTACCATTTTGTTTTAGCTTGCCAACATCTACCGCAGCTGAAAGTATTGCTAATAAAACGATTGATCAAATGACACCTTTCAATTCAATAAAAACTATTAAATTAATTCTTTGTAGTTTTTATAAAACTTTGTGATATACACATTTACCTTTAGAAAATGCTGCCTGAATCTCTTATTTTGAATATCATGATTAAAATAAAATAATAAATAATGCCACCCCAATTCATATGGAATTGTTTGATTAAAAAGAAACATTGCAAATTTATAAATTAGTTACACCAGAAAGATTGTAATACTATTTTTTTAAATAAGGTAGAGCAATAATTGTCAAGTAGAAATCTTTTAAATTTGAGAGATTCACAGACAAACCAATTCTAACCCGCAACTTCTGGAAAGCATCTATCGGCTTGCTTGGCAGTACCCTGTATTAACTCAATAGGATTTTTTAAAAGATGGTAATACTTTTTGTGACTATACCGTTTTATCAAATCCACAATGTATTTTGTTGGGGGTTTGTTTCTGAAAAAACATTTATTCAAAGGGTAGTATTCAAATAACACATTCATTTCTTTTCAAATATACCTATATTATTATTTTTGTAAAAATAAAAGTAAAACAACATTTATTGTCTATTAGGTATAATTTGAAGTAAGAATTTTAAATGTATTAAACTAGTTGTGTAGTCTTCTGAATTCTAACATATAATTTGCTACATCACTGTTCAAATACAGTTAGTATCTACTTACTAGGCTACAATATAAATAAGCTCAAATACTATCGAAAAGCATTGTCCATAATTTATTGAAGGTTCAGAAAGATTTAATAGTAATCGGTTTTCAAACCATTTAAAAACAAATTCTTCATTCATTTCCCCAAGATTATCACTCAACTGAGATTCATATAAAAATATACTTTCTGCTCCATCAATACAACCATCTTCATTCTCAGCATGAAATACAAAATATCTAGAATAAAAACAATTTTGCATATTAAAATTTTACATATCTACATTATTGTAACATACTTACCTTTTGACATGAACGCAGCCTACAGCACTATTTTGGAAAATTCAGGATTCATTAATAAAAACAAATTTATACAGAGGTTTATTTTTCTTGAAAGTTCCATAAGTCCTCTGTATGGATCTGTATCATATTTTAGTAATCTACTCAGGAACATTCTACATTGAATAATTATTGTTCTTCCTTCAATTGCTGCAGTAACATTCCTAAAGTTACATGATTATCTGTAAATAAATGTCCATCATTATGAATTTAACAGAATATAATAAATCAGTTGATTGGGTATAATGTATAATATTAAACTTATACTTGCTTCATACACGCTGTAAATAGTATCAGTTGTAAATTCATTAACTATTGCAGTATTAAGTTTCATTTATACGTTTTTTGGGATATGACTTTAACTTTGATAACTCATTACTGCTTGTGAAAAATTACTCACAGTTCTTTGCATATAATATAAAATTGTCACAACATAACCCCAAAAATGTCAATACGTCAACTGAACCAGACTGAACCACAAAGACACCTAAGGAGTGAACACTCAAGAAAGATCTTTCCAAGTTACGTTTATCATAAACTTCTTACTTGCTAACTAGTGGTGAGAGTAGTGAATTTGAGTTCGGAAGGTGCAGGTTGACTATCTTCCCAAAATATTGTACATATTTATTAGCGGATTTAAGGACATATGAGCGCCTACATAGTATATCTCATATAATTCTTCCTATCCTCAATGATATGAGTAAGGTTTTAATGCCTAAAATAGATATCGAGTAGTAGTTTAAAGTATTGTAAATAATTAGTAACCTATCAACTAGGTAATAAGTAACAATAATTTAGTTAAACCTTATACTTACCAGGAAGTCCATGTAATCCCAGAAGTATACTTTTGCGGAAGCTTTCTTCAATTTCTAAATATATATTATATTCCATTTTTCGGTTCACACTGTTTGTAAAAAGGCAAGCCAAGCGCTGTCATTTGTCATTGTCGTTAATACAGAATTTTTACACAAAACCGCTTACTGAGTACTTCGATTGTTCCTTCCAACCATCGAGGAAGACATCCAGCTGTGTCCACAGACCACAGACTAGCCCACCAGTAGAGGTGAAATATTAACACTTTACCCACCAACTCTACGCGAACGAGAAGTCGGAAATATTTTCCACTAGGGATGTTAAAAAATAATTGATTTTTATATAAATCGATTATTATTTTCTTTTAATCGATTTTTAGTTATCGATTTTTATAGTAATATCAATCGATTTTATAAATTACGTGTTTAAATCGATTTTCGGAAACGGCTCGTATTCTTTATTGACTATTTTTCAAAATTTTGACAACTTTTGACGATTATTGACCATTACTCAAAATTTTGACAATTATCGACCATTTCTCAAAATTTTAACAATTATTGACCATTTTTCAAAATTTTAACAATTATTGACCATTTTGACTGTTTTTCAAAATTAGTGACCATTTTTCCAAATTTTTGATAATTTTTGACCATTTCTCAAAATGATGACATTTTTTAACCATTTTTGACAGTTTTTGACAATAATTGTCCATTTTTAACAGTTTTTATCAATAATTGAAAATTTTTAACCATTTTTGATAGTTTTTGACCATTTTTGACAATTTTTCAAAATTTTAGACCATTTTTCAAAATAATTGACCATTTTTGATAATTATTGACAATTGTGGACCATTTTTCCAAATTTTTGACCATTTTTGACAATTATGGACCATTTTTGACCATGTTCCAAAAATTTTGACAATTTTTGACAATTATCAAGTATTTTTCAAAATTTTGACAATTTTTAACAATAATTGTCCATTTTTGACAGTTTTTGACCATTTTTGATAGTTTTTGACAATTATTGACCATTTTTAAAATTTTTGACAATTATCGACCATTTTTCGAAATTTTAATAATTTTTGACAGTTTTTGACAAAAATTGTCCATTATTAACAGTTTTTGACAATAATTGACAATTTTCGAGAATTATTTATCATTTTTGACCATATTTCAAAATTTTTGACAATTTTCATATACTTTTATTTGATTTTTTATCTGATAAATTGTTTATGAATGAATCTCTTAGATTTATTATCGGAATATGAAAAGCATGTACTTTTTAAAATAATACAAAATTTCCAAAATTGACCATTTTTGACAATTATTGACAATTTTTCCAAATTTTTTAAATTAGTAACCATTTTTCCAAATTTTTGATAATTTTTGACCATTTTTCAAAATGATATATGACAATTTTTAACCATTATTGACAATTTTTCAAAATTATTGACTATTTTTGGTAATTATCGACAATTGTTGACCATATTTCAAAAACTTCAACAATTTTTGACTATTTTTCAAAATTTTGACAATTTTTGACCATTTTTGATAGTTTTTGACAATTATTGACCATTTTTGATAGTTTTTGACAATTATTGACCATTTTTAAAATTTTTGACAGTTTTTGACAATAATTGACAATTTTCGAGAATTATTTACCATTTTTGACCATATTTCAAAATTTTTGACAATTTTCATATACTTTTGATTTTTTATCTGATAAATTGTTTATGAATGAATCTCTTAGGTTTATTATCGGAATATGAAAAGCACTTTTTAAAATAATACAAAATTTCCAAAATTGACCATTATTGACCATTTTTCCAAATTTTTTAAATTAGTGACCATTTTTCCAAATTTTTTAAATTAGTGACCATTTTTCCAAATTTTTGATAATTTTTGACCATTTTTCAAAATGATGACAATTTTTAACCATTTTTGATTGTTTTTGACCATTATTGACAATTTTTCAAAATTATTGACTATTTTTGATAATTATCGACAATTGTTGACCATATTTCAAAAACTTCAACAATTTTTGACAATTATCAACTATTTTTCAAAATTTTGACAATTTTTAACAATAATTGTCCATTTTTGATAATTTTTGACCATCTTTGATAGTTTTTGACAATTATTGACTAATTTAGACAATAATTGTCCATGTTAGACAATTTTTGATAGTTTTTGACAATTATCGACCATTTTTCAAAATTTTAACAATTTTTGACAATTATTGACCAATTTTGACAGTAATTGTCCATTTTTCACAGTTTTTGACCATTTTTGATAGTTTTTGACAATAATTCACCATTTTTCAAAAAAATTTAAAATTTTTGACAATTGACCATTTTTGACAATTTTTGAAAATGTTTGACCATTTTTCAAATTTATCGATTTCTTCGTAGAAATCGATTCATTTTTTATTAAAGTCGATTTTTGACAAATCGATTAATTTTGAATAAAAATCGATTCTTTTCCATTAATCTCACATCCCTATTTTCCACCACCCTCCTGTTTCATGTAGGGTATAGTTGCCATATATCCATCCTTCTTTAACCTTGTTGCCAAAAAGGAGGTAGCAAAACGTTTGCTTCATAAATTCCCCATCAGTGAAAGGTCTTCCCTTTTCTGCTAAAGATTGAGCAATTTTAAAACTGAATTTGGTTGCTTGATCTTTCCCTTGACTAATTTTTGTAAAGAATGTTTGCCTATTTTGTAAACTAAACAACTGCTCGTCGGATTTTCTCCGTTCTCTCAGCATTATCCTTAAACCCCGATTCTAGTCTTGTTTAAAAATGTCGTTGAACACCAGATGTCCGGAATACTACGCTTACAGATTGATAAATAATGTTACGATTAACTATAGTGGGTTCGTCCAATAGCAACACCTGGTACAACTTTTACCACTAAACTATGATTTCGGAACAATAGCTCGTACTAAATTAAACTAACTCTAACTGAATATACGCTTATATAATGGTAAATCCGCCTCCTAGAAGTTTCCCGTATAACCGTGGCAACGCCGCTTACCGGGCGTTCGAAAGCCGAGAATCACCTGCTCGTGTCTTCTCTTTTCTAGAAACGTCCAGTCGCGGTCGCGTCGTTCTAGTCAGACCTTCCATCACTTAGCTCGGTCGAGCAACGTTGCCAGCTTGTGTACAGTTCCGCAGATTGTTTTGAATTTACAATAAGTATCCTTAAAATTGAATCTTTATTTTAAAATATTATAGACCAAACTTCACAAAGTTATGCGTGCCATTTTAACTGTAGGTTGCCGACCCCTGTACTAAAGAGTCGTTAAACGACTGCATCGCCATATCTAACAATATATTTTTTTAACTTATCTATGCCGCTTCACTTTTTTTTTAAACTTCGTAAAATTGTAGTTTTGTTGAAGCATCTGATGACTTATGCGAGAGAGAAAAAAAATCTATTAAGCACTTAGCCGAGCTTTGTTTTGCTTTATCTCTTTAAACGCGATTCTCTTGTACGTATTGTGTGGCAAGGTCCGAAAAAAACGATTGGTTTTTATACGAAAAACATTCGGGCGTTCGAGTTGGTACAAAATTATTTTGTACGGAGACCCAAATAATAATAATAATAATTAGTCATGGTATGAAGTCACAGTTATGTAAGTAACTACAAAAGCGTGAAGCCTTTTATTTTCTTTCTGTATTCATACGGTATTTGACAAAAGAGAGGCAGAAAATTAGTACATACTTATATGTTTAAAATTTAATGTTTTTTTATTTTCTTGACATACATTTTAAATATAAATGATAGAGAAATAAAAAAAGCACTTGGGGTATTTCTCCGACTACTCCAACTACTAGTTTCCTTTTTCTTGAACAAACCCTCACGTCACCATAAAAATTAAATATAGTGTAGTTACCGAGTTTAATTTGTTTTCGTTTTGTTAAATTAAACCCGACATGATTGATTTTATTTTGGAATTACTTTTACTTACCACAAAATTGTGTTTCGTTTCAGGATTGAGGGTACCAACTTCGAATTTTACGATAAACGACGTAAGAATGTGCGTGGGTTCTCGACGCGTGTTAGACGTGATGGACGTGAATACGCAAAAAAATAGTGAAATGACAATGAAAGAGTGGCAAAAATATTACGACGATCCCGACAAAGACAAATTATTAAATGTGATATCCTTAGAATTTTCTCATACTAAGTTAGAAAATTATGTACAAAGTCCGACTGTAGTAAGGTAAGGTAATAAGATAAATACTTTGAAATAATTTAACTTCAAATACACTGCTCAAAATAATTCGAGGAACACAACATATTGTTACTCTCCTTTTACTTTCTTTATTTCTATAACTTTTAACTTTTACAACACAATACTGTAACGTTTATTTTAATTTATATTTACAATTAATTTATATTTACAGATTTATATGTAATCCAGTCCTTATTTAATAATTTATGTAATACACTAAACACACTAATTATAATTTATATGAAAGTCACTTAATAAACACTTTATCGAGGCGCGATTACTTTCCTTCGGTATCAACACTGACTGATTGACTAATTGCCTGCAGCGATGCTCGTGGCCTATTTATACTCGCGCGCCGTAATTCTAGAAATCTCTCGACGTTCTGGCGGGTGCACTGGATATTCTCGATGTTTCGTATTTTGGATGCTTCTCGAAAATTGGGCGGAGGAGCCATAGTCGTCTCATACGGGGATTTCATTGCTTCCTCTTTTCTAGTTATTCGTCCCGAATAATCTGACTGCTGGGATCTGGTTGAAACCAACAGGGTGAATCAGGAGCGCAATAAGGGGCTAACCTTTCGACATGAATCACCTTGGGCTTACTCCTCGCTGACAAGTGGATGCGGTAGACTAGGTCGTTGATTTTCTTGAGAACGGTGTAGGGGCCTTCCCAGTTTCGTTGCAGTTTTTGGCACAAACCTTTTCTGCGCTTGGGATTGAAGAGCCATACGGGATCACCTCTCGAAAAACTTGTGTTTGTAGTATGCCTTCACCTTATCGTTGCAGAGCAAAATTGTGGACCTTTTCCAATTTTTCTTTCAACATTTCCATGTACATGGGAGAATCTGGAACTGGTAACTAAGAAAGATGGATCCACTCGCTTTTGTGTAGACTATTGAAGAAGACTAAATCAGATTACACAAAAATATAGATATCCACTGCCAAGAATAGATACTCTATCAGGTGCGAAGTGGTTCTCCACCCTAGACTTGAAGAGTGGATACTTTTTTTTCGGGTCGAGATGGGAAACTCATGTTCGAATGGGTCCAGGACCCAAACGGTGTTGGACTCATCCCCAAGGGGATGCCTACCAACCAAACTCGCCGTTACCCCTGCCCCGAAATCACTACCCTAGCATAATTCGAGACGAGCGGCGGTCCCTCGCACACTCTCTGCCCACACTAACTATCACTCCTACCTCTCATGCCATATCGAATCCTTCTCTCCCCCTAACCATGCTCTTTACTACGCCACTCACCTCCATCCATTCCTCCTGTCCCCTCAACATTATCTCCACCATGTTCTCCCAGTACACCGCCTCCCCTAGTTTCCTCTCCAACTTCTTCAGCACTTCCTCGTTCTTCCAGCATCTAAACACATGCCCCACATCATCCTCTACTTCACACCTGTCGCACACTCCAGTATCTCTTTTCCCAATCTTGTACTCTCGACCCATGTCTAGTGAACACCTGTGTCAAGAAGTAGTTCACCTCCCCGAATTTCCGGTCCATCCAATCTCTCCTTTTAGCGCGCCCTCATACTCCTCCCACCTTCTCTCCATTTCCTCCTCCATCCATTCCCGTACCTCTTCTTTGGTCGCACCCCTCCAGCGATTGTTCCTTCCTCTAGCCATCACGTCCAATGGGTAGGACCTTGCCAGCACCGCTGCTGCCAGTCCACCCACTGTCCTGCACCTCTTCACCACCCTCAGCAGTATCCCTCTCTGCACCCGCAGGAGGAGTGGAACTGGCAATTCTTAAAATGTTTCATTTATTCCACTGAAGTTCATGTTTTCTAATCACCAACACATTATATTTTGCTTTTTACACAAACTCATGTGGTTTAGTCCTCTTCATACTCAATTTTAAACACCTGGTTGTAAATATTGATTTATTTTTTTTGTTTTATTATTTAGACAAATAGACTGGGTAGATTGTGTGTGGCCTAGACATTTAAAAGAAAGCCAAGTGGAAGCTACCAACGTTCTAGAAGAAATGAAATACCCCAAAGTTCAAAAATATTGCCTTATGTCCGTAAAAGGCTGTTATACAGATTTCCACGTAGATTTCGGCGGAACTTCTGTTTGGTACCACATTCTTAAAGGTAAAAAATAGCATTATAAAATAGTTATTTGTGTATTTAGAGCGTAAAGTAACGAAAGATCTCAACGCTCCGCTCCGCGTCGCGCGGCAACATTCTTTTTCAAGCGGCAATTTTACTTTACGCTCGAAAAACACACATAATTTTTTCTACAGTCGCCCTTTTAATAATTAAAATAGTTTTTTATATTATCTTAGGTTATAATAGGAGTGTTAGAATAATCATTTTTGCTATTCATCATGATTAACCTTGAAAAGATCTACTCACTAGGGATGTTAAAAAATAATTCATTTTTATATAAATCGATTATTATTTTCTTATAATCGATTTTTAGTTATCGATTTTTATAGTAATATTAATCGATTTTATAAATTACGTGTTTAAATCGATTTTCGGAAACGGCTCGTATTATTTATTGACTATCTTTCAAAATTTTTGACGATTATTGACCATTTCGCAAAATTTTGACAATTATTGACCATTTTTCAAAATTTTAACAATTATTGACCATTTTGACTGGTTTTCAAAATTAGTTACCATTTTTCCAAATTTTTGGAAATTTTTTACCATTTTTCAAAATGCTGACAATTTTTAACCATTTTTGACAGTTTTTGACAATCATTGTCCATTTTTAACAATAATTGACAATTTTTAACCATTTTTGATAATTATTGACAATTATGGACCATTTTTCAAAATTTTTGACAATTTTTGACCATATTTCAAAATTTTTGACAATCAACTATTTTTCAAAATTTTGACAATTTTTAACAATAATTGTCAATTTTTGACAATTTTTGATACTTTTTGACAAATATTGGCCATTTTTGACAATTTTTCAAAAATTTCAACAATTTTTCAAAATTATTGACCATTTTTGATAGTTTTTGACAATTATCGACCATTATTCAAAATTTTAACAATTTTTGACAATTATTGATCAATTTTGATAATAATTTTACATTTTTGACAGTTTTTGACAATTTTTGACCGTTTTTCAAAATTTTTTTCAAAAATTTTTGACAATTGACCATTTTTCAAATTTTTTTTTTAATTTTTGACAATTTTCGACCATGTTTGACAGTTTTTGACAATTTTTGACCATATTTCAAAATTTTTGACAATTTTTCAAAAACTTCAACAATTTTTGACAATTATCAACTATTTTTCAAAATTTTTAACAATAATTGTCAATTTTTTACAATTTTTTACAGTTTCTGACAATTATTGACCATTTTTGACAATTTTTCAAAATTTTTAGCAATTTTTCAAAAATTTTGACCATTTTTGATAGTTTTTGACAATCATCGACCATTTTTCAAAATTTTAACAATTATTGACTATTTTTCAAAATTTTGACAATTTTCAACAATTGTCAATTTTTGACAATTTTTGTTAATTTTTGATAGTTTTTGAAAATTATTGGCCATTTTTGACAATTTTTCAAAATTATTGACCATTTTTGACATTTTTTGACAATTATCGACCATTTTTCAAAATTTTAACAATTATTGACCAATTTTGATAATAATTTTCCATTTTTGACAGTTTTTGACAATTTTTTACCATTTTTGATAGTTTTTGACAATTTTTGACCATTTTTCAAAATTTTTTTTTTAATTTTTGACAGTTGACCACTTTTGACAATTTTTGAAAATGTTTGACCATTTTTCAAAAACTTTAACAATTTTTGACAATTATCAACCATTTTTCAGAATTTTTAACAATAATTGTCAATTTTTGACAATTTTTTACAGTTTCTGACAATTATTGACCATTTTTGACAATTTTTCAAAAGTTTTAACAATTTTTCAAAAATTTTGACAATTTTTGATAGTTTTTGAAAAGTATTGGCCATTTTTGACAATTTTTCAAAAGTTTTTGAACCTTTTTCAAAATTATTGACCATTTTTGACAGTTTTTTACAATTATCGACCATTTTTCAAAATTTTAACAATTATTGACCAATTTTGATAATAATTTTCCATTTTTGATAGTTTTTGACCATTTTTGACCATTTTTCAATTTTTTTTTTAATTTTTGACTGTTGACCATTTTTCAAATTTTCCTAAAAGTTTTTGACAATTATCGACCATTTTGACAGTTTTCGACAATTATTGACCATTTTTGACAGGTTTTTACAAAAATTGTCATTTTTAACAGTTTTTGACAATAATTGACTATTTTTAACAATTTTTGACCATATTTCAAAATTTTTGACAATTTTCATAAAATTTTATTTGATTTTTAATCTGATAAATAGTTAAATATTCACCAATTGAGTTAATTCGGAGAGCGTGGTTTAATTAAATAAGCGAGCGAAAAGGATTCCTTTTTTGCTCTAGAGCGTAAAGTAACAATCCTCGGCATTTGTCGACTTTACGATTTCACTTGAATATAGTATTTAGTCATTTTACGCACGGCTGTAGAAAAATATTTTTTTAATTGAAAACTTCTTTGGTCGCGATCCGTCACCGTCGCCGACATGCTAATGTGACGTATTGCACTTCGACTATATCATGTGAGTGTTGGACTTATTTTGAATGGGTAACGATTTCTATATCATGGGGTACGATAACATTTTTAAAAGGGGTTAAGTTATTTGTAAAAATTTGTATATCATGGGCGTACGATAAAATTTTTTAAAATGGGTTCAGTTATTTGTATACATCTCTTTATCATATGCGCACGATAAAATTTGTATAGTGTTAATTTTTTTTGTAAAAATTTCCTTCTTTCATGGGCGTACGATACATTTTTTAAATTAAGTTCAGTTATTTGTGAACATTTCTATATCATGGGTGTACGATAATATTTTTAAAAGATGTCATTTATATGTAAAAAATTCCCTAAATCATCTGCGTATGATAAAATTTCCACAAGGGATCAATTTATTTGTAAAAATGTATGTATCATGGGCGTACGATAATTTTTTTTTAAAAAGGGTCATTTATTTGTATACATGTCTTTATCATAAGTATACTATAAAAATTTGAAGGGGGTTAATTAATTGCATAAATTTCGATCTACTATGGGCGTACGGTAAAATTTTTAGAAGGGGGTTAGCTCATTTGCATAAATTTCTAACTGCTCTGGATGTATTTTTTAAAAGGGGCTCATTGAATTTCGAAAATTTCCTATTAATTTAATTGTGAAAATCATGAAATTTTTAGAAGTGATTCATTTATTTCCAAAAATTTCGATCTACCATAGACGTACGATGAATTTTTTAAAAAGTATGTTTTGTGTTTTTACTGCATGTTTTTAAACTGTTTTTAATAATTTTATGGTGTTCTAGGTGGGAAAGTGTTTTGGTTGATACCACCGACGGAGAGCAACCTGGAATTGTACGAACGTTGGGTACTATCGGGCAAACAATCGGACATTTTCTTCGGCGGTACGGTGGAAAAGTGCGCACGGATAGTTTTACACGAAGGAAATACTTTCTTCATTCCCACGGGGTGGATACACGCTGTTTACACTCCCGTGGACTCGTTAGTTTTTGGCGGCAACTTTTTGCATTCTTATGGTATCGACAAACAGTTGAAAATAGCGCAAGTTGAAGATGCAACGAAGGTAAAAAAAATGTATTATTCATAACTTTCGGTTATTGAAATGTCAAACTTCAAATTTTACGTCAACAACAATGTTGCCACGTTCTGTGGTAAAAATAGCAGCTTATGGTATTTGTCATACAATATTTAATTTTTTTTTCAGGTTCCACAAAAATTCCGGTACCCTTTCTTTACGGAAATGTTGTGGTACGTACTCGAGAGATACGTACATTGTTTATTAGGAAATTCGCATCTAACTACAGGTCAAGACGCCCCCATACCGCCGGATAGGTCGCATATACATCTCACCCAAGCCGAATTGCACGGTTTAAAGGTTAGTTCAAATTTTTTTTCTTAATTTTGTTGTAAACAAATATTTTTTTATAGGAAATAGTTTTATACCTTCATATGTTACCGCCCCATAAGAAAAACGTCCCTGATTTACTTAAAGATCCGATCTCGTTAATACAAGACGTCAGGACACTAATTGGCCTTCATAGGCAGGATAGCAGAGAACTGGCAATAACTGGAAGACCAATCCTTACAGGTATTATTTATCTGATTATTACCTATGTTGGACTAGATTTCAATGTTGCCAGGTTGTCTAAATCCTCAGAGAGTCTTGATATATTTAATTTATTGGAATTGATTTAAAAAATAAAAGTTTTCTGAGGTTGCATAGAATTTTAAATATATTAGTGGTTGAGTATATGTCGGCACTAAGAAGTCATTGAAAGGATGGTAAATAAGCTCCTCTTATTGGTATTATTTTTCCAGTACCCGACGAGATGGAAAATAAATCGAAAATTCCCAGTCCTAGAGGTCCTTATAACAAAGCAAACAACATCAACAAATTACCTAAACCTCCGGGAGTGTTTAAGGGTCCGAGAAGCTCTGGCGAAAAAGGAGGACCGAGAAGAAGACGAACAAGGTAACTTTAAACTCACTACTTGCTCGTATTTTACTGAAAATAAAATGTCTTTCTTTAGATGTAAAAAATGCGAAGCTTGTCAACGAAGCGATTGCGGCGAATGCAGTTTTTGTCTGGATATGGTGAAATTCGGAGGACCGGGAAGAGCAAAACAAACCTGCAACATGCGACAGTGTCTACAGCCGATGTTGCCAGTGACGGCAGCGTGTTCACATTGCGGCTTAGACGGGTGGATGCAAACACCGGTGACACCCTTGCAGAAAGGACCGCAACGATGTGAAAGTGCCAGTAATTTGATGGAATGTTCGGTAAGTGTAAACGTCTTTAGCAACGTAACGTCATCATTACCTCGTAACCGTAACTGTTATGCTAAAGTGACGTGCTGCGCCTCGACTGTATCATGTGCTTGATGGACTGTTTTTGGATTTGTAACCATAACATTTTTATTAGGGGTTGATTTATTTGTAAAACATTTCCTTCCATTTATTTATGAAAATTTGTACAACATTGGCGTTCTCCATTGGCTTACGAACAAATTTTTAATGAAGGCTAATTTATTTCCAAAAATTTCCATTTTCCGTGGGCGTAGGATAAAATTTTTAATCGGGGTTAATCTATTTATAAAAATCTGTACATCAAGGGCATACGACAAATTTTTTAAATGGGATTAAGTAAAGGGGCACAATAGATCTTTTATGTCTCAGTGAATGTAACCCCAATATTCATACATAAATAATTTGTGTTTTTTTTTCTTCTTCTAGGTATGTTACGAGATAGCCCACCCTCAATGCGTTCAACGACTCTGCCCCGAATTCACCGGTTACATAAACGAAGACATGCCTAATTCGTGGGAATGCCCGATGTGCTGCAAATTAGGCAAAAACACCGATTATAGACCGAGACATTTCCGCGCGCGACAAAAATCGTCCGATATCCGCCGGATGTCGATAAGCTCCGACGCTTCCAGTGCTATAGACAATAAAATCCATCAAGAACATATATCGGACTCCGGTAGCGATACCGAACATAAAGACGTTAAAGAATTGTTACCCATAAAAAAGAGAAGATCTAGTGAAAGTGCGGAGAGAGAGACTAAGAATGCGTCGCCCGGTGATCCCCCGAGAAAAACCGCATTCAGAATGCAGCTAGCACACCAAATAGTCAGTAATTCCACCAAGGTATTAAAAAAACCGATGATAGTCGTTCGACCGGCTCCAATAGTATCGACAACGATACCGACCAATAATCTATCCATGGACAAACGTTGTATGCTTCTAGTATTTAAATATCTATCGCCTAAAGAACTATTAACGTGCGCTATGGTGTGTAAAAGTTGGGCGACCTTTACCGTAGATCCTTCTTTATGGAAAAAAATGTCTTTCAACAGAAAACACATATCGTCGGACATTTTAAAAGGCATCGTACGGCGACAACCGGAATCTCTCGGTTTAGATTGGTGCCATATAAATAAATTCCAATTACCTTGGTTGATTCAACGTTTGGGCCAACTCAAAGAACTGTCAGTTGTCAGTATCAACGTAAAGACAGCTATATCGTTAAAATCCAACCATTCCGCCGTTCTAGTTGCTCTAGATTTAAGTTTCATATCCGATTTTAACGATTCGGCATTGAGGGATATAATCGGACCGAATAGCGATTCCAGAACGGGCTTACCGTCGGAAAAAATTCGTTTTAGAAATTTAAAAGACTTGAAATTGGCCGGTACCGACGTTACCGATATAGCACTACGTTACGTAACTCAGTACTTACCGAAATTACAATATCTAAGTTTAGGAATGTGTCCGAGGATCTCCGACGCCGGCATCGCTCAATTGAGCACCAAACCGGCGAATACCGTCACGAATCTCATCAGTTTAGATTTGAGCCATTCTAAATTGGTGACCGAAAATAGTTTGGAGCATCTGTCGAAGTGCGAAAATTTGGTTAGGTTGGATTGTAGGCACGCGTTGCAGATTTCTACGCAGGCGCTTATCAAATTTGCCGCGAAGAGCGAGAAAAATTTGCAAGTTAGAGATATCAAATTGGTCGATGTTAGGCAAAAGTAAAAAAGGTGTATATTCACTGGAAATCTAATGAAACAGGTTGGGATATTTTTCTCTTGAACGTGATAATTCACATCTGTAATCAAATACGGACTGTTTGTTCAATTTAAAAATATTTTCAAAATTATTTCTTCGATCTACTCGAAACTTTAAAATTCTAAAATGTTTTTTTTTGTTTCGTGACATTGTTTGGTGATATAGATTTTCTCGAGTAGTTTTTGCTTTTGATCAATTTACTTTACCAAACGTTTCATATAACATACAGGGTAGATCAGAAATATGTTGTAACATATTTATGACACTGTACGGTAAAAATAGATTCTATTATTGTTTTTTTTTTCGTTCTTTTTAATATATTATGTTCTGTTCATTTATTAAACACTTATATCTTAGGCGAATTATTTTGTAAATTGTGAATATTAAGTTTATATATTTTTTTTGTGTTCGGTATTTTCAAGAAAGTTTTAACATGTTTTCTCGATTTTCGTATTAAAAGTGAATAATTTCTTGGGAAATTCATTATTGACGTTAACGTGTGTTCGATTGACAACCTATGCATTTAAAAAAATTACAGGGTGAACGTTTTAATGTAGACATATTTGACGTGAGAAAATGTCTCGATCTTTTTACATTGTTGCCAATCTTTCACGAAACTCTGCTTAAATAAATAATTTATCATGAATTTTCCAAGACGTTGATGAATTTTTCACTTCAGTTGGTTTTTGTAAACCAAATCTTTTTTATACCTACCAAAGTTGTATCATGATTTTTTTATGTGATTTGCGCGCATACTTTTTTTTAAATGTATATAGTTTAGTAACTTTTATTTTCTTGAGAAATTATCAAAAAATCCATTTTCGATATTTTCTTTTCGTGCAATTTCAAAGTGCAGCACCCGTTTTTTGTATAAAAAGTATTATTAGAGGGTAGAAGATATATTTTCGGTTTAATTTGTATAAATTTATAGTACAATAAATTTTTTTACTAAATCTATTTTATTTCTCTTCAACACATTCTATTCACAGTGTGTACAAATTATCCCTCACTTTTACAGGTGGAATTTTAAGATTTTCAACGAATAATATCCCAATTACGCCGAGACCGATATGGGCAATTCACAAGAGACACACTATTTTTTCGACGACTTTCAACAGACCTACACTAGCAATTAGTTATTTTCAATCCAATCTTATACAATGAAAATGAATTTTTGTGTACTGGTATTTTATGCGGTATCCACAATATTTGTTATTGCAAATTCAAGTTCCGTAAGTGTTTGATAGATGGCTGACACTGTTGAACCAAGACCATCACCCTGCCCAGCGCCGACATGCATGATTTCCCCTTCGCAAACCCTTGCCTGTTTAGCCTAAAACCCCTATTCCTACCAACTTCCTCCTCAATCCTATCCATTATTATCCCCTCCATCAATTTACCCATACCACACTGCAGGCTGATGGGCCTTTGTAGTCCCCGCCCGCTTCCCCTCTCTACCCGCCTTCTTCATCAGCTTCACCCTGGCCACCTTCCATCCTTCCGGGAACTCTTCTTCCCTCAGTCTCTTCATCATATCACCTCTCAGGCCATCTATCAATGGGGCTTTCCTTATTTAATGTTTCTCCCCCCTCCTCTACTTCCCACTTCTCTACCGGCCTGATCTCCCTCATTTTCACTACCCCCCTAGTATCCTGGACCTCCCGAATCTTGCTCCCACTCCTCTTTCTCCTCCTCTGAACAATTTCCCTATAATCTCCTTCTCTCAATCTTCCTCTATTATAGCACCTCGTTACTGTTTCACACACCACATCCACTTCCCTCCAAAGAATCACTTCATCTAATATATTTGCATTTCCCTAAATTTATCTGTATCATCCTCCATCCATCCCCTACATTTCTATACAGATGGTGGTATGTGTACTACATTAAATAAGGCGAATAAGGTCAAGTCGCTTACTACATTTTTTTACTTGATATGCAAATGCCGCCCAAGTTGCGCACTACATTTTTTTACGACTTGATATGGCTCTCTTCATTTTTTCTACCACTTAGCGTGGACAAGTCGTCCGCGAAGTACATTTTTTTACGATTTAATGTGGACAAATCTTCCGAGTTGTGCAGTATATTTCTTCTACGACATATGGACAATACATTTTTTCAACAATAAATACGGTCAAGGTACTCGAGTGGCATACTTTATTTTTTCTCCAATTTTTTTACTCGATATGGAATAATCGCGCACGTAGTACATTTTTTCACGATTTAATTGGGACAAATTGCTCAAGTTGAACAGAATATTTTTTCTACAACATAATGTAAAAAAATCGCTCGAGTTGATCACTATATTTTCCCTACGACTTAATTTGGACAAGTCGCCCGTGAAGTACATTTTTTTACGATTTAATATGGACAAATCACCCTAATTGTACAGTATATTATTTCTACAACGTATGGACAAATTGCCAGAGTTGCACACTATCATTTTTCTTCGCCGTAGTATCGACTAATCACCATTTTTTCTGAGTAGTGTCAAATCATCCGAGTTGCACACTGTATATTTTCCACCACGTATTATGGACCAATAGCCCGAGCTTCTACGACTGAATAAGGTTGTTGGAAAATGCTAGTGTTTGTGTATTTTTTTGACACTTTGTATTTTATTTTTAACTAGTAGTTGTCAATATTTGTCATTCTTAATTTTGAGACAGATTGTCAAGGTATATTGAAAAATATCAGTTTTTAAAAGATATCATCAACTCTTTGTATATTTTCAACTTCTAAACTAACTCCGGACCTTGAGGCGTATCAATTCACTGGTTAGGTGCTTTGTACGCTACATATTTTGGCGACCGTGACAGGACTATGGAGAAGGTTTTGAAAGCTGTAACCACATATCGAACTTCGTTCGAACGATTATATGAAGAGTCGATGAAACTATTACTGGACCCGAATCATGACATTGATGATCTACATGGAAATCTTAAAGTTTTGGATCAGAAGATAGAAATCATAATGGAACTTGATAAGCAAATGTTGAACCTGATGTTAGAAGATGATACGACTGCCGAGGACATTGATGCTGAAACTTCTAGAGCGGATGAAATATTAGGGAAGTATAATAGACTTAAGGCTAAAGTAGAAAGAAGTTTGAATAAGGATGCTTTATCTGAATTATCTAACTCAAATCATTCGTGTCATAGCAAACGTAGAGTGAAATTGCCATTGATAGAACTTAAAAAATTTGATGGTGATATAAAATATTGGTTATCATTCTGGAGCCAATTTAAACGCATACATGAAGATGAATTTATACCCACCGAGGACAAATTTAAATACCTTATTCAAGCAACTTCTATAAAATCACGTGCTCGTCAACTTGTTGAAAGTTATCCTCCAACCAAAGAAAATTACCCAAAGGTCATCGAGTGTTTGAAATCCCGCTTTGGTAGGGACGATTTATTGGTTGAATTTTATGTGAGACAACTTTTAAAATTGATTTTAAATAATTTTAACTCGAAATCCAAACTCAGTTATCTGTATGATCAAATCGAATCACAATTACGATCACTTGAAACTTTGGGAGTAAATTCCGATACCTGTGCAGCAATGCTTTATCCACTTGTCGAATCATGTTTACCAGAAAGTTTACTGAGGGTATGGCAGCGCAGTGAAAAATACGATGTATCATTATTTTCGAAAAATCGATTAGATTTATTAATGAATTTTCTCAAAAAAGAAGTTGAAAACGAAGAAAGAATTTCATTGGCAATATCTGGTTTTGGCAATGAAAATAGAAAGCAAGGAGAAAATCAATCAAAATTACCTTCTGTATCTACTGCATCCGGATTATTTAACAAAAATAAATGTCCCAAATGTATTTTTTGCAAGAAATTCCATCTTTCTTCAGATTGTGACGACGATGAGATGAAAAAGCTATCATTTGATGAGAAAAGGAAGGTATTGATTGATCACGGTAGATGTTATTTATGCCTGAGATTTGGACACCTAGCTAGAAAATGTAAAATAGATATTAGGTGTTCTGAATGTAACGAGAAACATGCTACTCTCATGTGTTCTAAGAAAAAACCTCTGTTAGAATCAAATATTTTAACCACGAATGATGCTTCTGGGATTGTTGATAATTTATCAAACACCACGTATCACAATGAAATTATCCTTCAAACACTTGTTGTGCAGCTAAGCAGTAATTTTAAAACTCGATTGGTTAGAGCAATAATTGATACTGGATCACAACGATCATATATTGTGAAACACGTTGCGATTGAAATGGGATACGAAGCTTTGGGTTCAGAACAATTAATTCATGCTCTATTTGGAGGAACAAATTCGGAAACTAGCCATCATAATCGATATCGAATTACTCTGAAAAATTTGAACGAGAAGTATATTTGTAACTTTGATGCTCTTGATCAACCATTGATTTGTAGTCACGTCGCCTCCATATCAGAAGGTCCGTGGATGAACGAAGTTCATCAATTAGGTGTTTCGATCTCAGATAGGAACGACGGTCTAATAGAAATTTTAATCGGAGCTGATATTGCAGGAAAACTTTTTACTGGGAAACGATATTCTCTGCAATGTGGATTGATAGCAATGGAAACTCTTTTGGGTTGGGTTCTAATGGGAAAAATTCCCAGAGACCATTATAGAAATTCATATGCTTCTTCAATGTTGGTTTCTTCTTTTTTCTGCAATAATGATATCTCACATTTGTGGGACTTGGAAAAGTTGGGTATTACGGATCCTGAAAAACGAAATCAGCGAAAGAAGATAGAAGAAGATACAATGGAAAATTTCCTAGAGTCGATTTGTATCAATAGTGAAGGAAGATATGAAGTAGGTTTGACTTGGATTGATGGACATCCTCCAATTGTTAATAATTTCGATATGGCCAAAAAACGACTAGATAATCTTATTAAGAAATTAGAAAAAGATGGTTATTATGATACATATGATAAAACTATAAGTGAATGGAAGGACGAGGGCGTAATTGAAGAAATATTTCCAATTGATAAGGAGACTGGTTTCTATTTGCCACATCGACATGTGGTAAAATTAAATAGTGTCACTACTAAATTAAGGTCTGTTTTCGATGCATCTGCTAGGGATAGAAATCAGGTTTCCTTGAATCATTGCTTAGAAAAAGGAATAAATTTTATCGAACTCATTCCATCGATTCTTATTAGATTTAGACTCCATAAGATTGGTGTTGTATCAGACATCAGAAAAGCGTTCTTACAAATAAGTTTGAATGAAAACGATCGTGATTTCTTAAGATTCTTATGGTTTGATAAGGAAGGTAGTTTGAAATGTTATCGACATGCAAGAGTTGTTTTCGGAGTTACTTCTAGTCCTTTTTTACTGGCAGCAGTAATTAAATATCATTTAGAAAAGGCTCTTGAACAGCCGGAAGGATATTTGAAATTTTCTAATTGGGTGATAACAAAATTGATAAATAGCTTTTACGTAGATAACTGTGTGACCAGTGCTGATAATGAAAAAGATCTCAATGAATTTATTTTGGAATCCACTCAACTGATGCTAGAAGGTAAATTTGATCTTCGAGGGTGGGAGCATACTATGACTAATAAAACAACAGAAAATAGTGATGAGAATTTGACTACTGTTTTAGGCCTTCGTTGGAACAAAGAGACAGATACTCTTCAAATGAATTTCGATCCTTTCAGGAATATTAATACAGATATGATCACAAAAAGAATAATTCTTTCTTTAACACAACGTCTTTTCGATCCTGTTGGTTTTTGTTGTCCAGTTATAATTTTTCCTCGATTATTGATTCAGAAATCATGGGATGCGAAAGTTCCTGAAAATATGAAAGACGACTTCCTATCGTGGTTAAAATGGAAATTTAACCCTCCTGGATCTCCTTGGTGGGGCGGATGGTGGGAGCGTCTGATAGGCATATTGAAACAGCTGTTAAATAAACAACTTGGAAAAGCTTGTCTGACCTATGAAGAGCTTTTTTCAGTTATATGCGAATTTGAATCAGTAATAAATTCACGGCCCCTCACCTATATTACCGACACGAAAAATGAATTAGTTGTTCTAACCCCGTCTATGTTTCTTCAAGATGTCAAGGAAATCGGGACACCTTGTATGGACGAAATTGATGCCACATCTCTTAAAAGGCATCTGAGATACATTCAGAAGATAAGAATTAATTTAAGAAAAAGATTTAGAGAAGAATACCTGAGCCAGCTAGTTTTGCACATGAAAAGAAAAACATCCAGAGAAGTTATTAAAGGAGACATTGTGATTATCGAAAACGAACATTTGAAGAGACTTGATTGGCCTTTGGGTATAGTAGAAGATATTTTTCCCGGAAAAGATGGAAAAATTCGTCTGGTGAAAGTTCGTACTTCAACGGGTTCTTTGATGAGACCCATTCAAAGACTTTACCCCCTTGAAATCGAGACCGAAGAAGATACTTCGGTGAGATGTGAACTGCAAAAAAGACACTTAGAAAGGTTAGATATTGAGAACGAACAGCCTAAGTCCAATACTTCTGAAGAAGACTCAACGATGAGGGAAAGAAAAATAACTACCGTTAGGGAAAGCAGAGCCCCAATTGTTACAAGATAGGGAAGACAAGTTAAGCCCCCGTCGAGATTTGAGTCGTAGATTTTCCTAAGAAGTTGTGCCACTTGGAAGCATGGCACAAGGTGGGAGTATGTTGGAAAATGCTAGTGTTTGTGTATTTTTTTGACACTTTGTATTTTATTTTTAACTAGTAGTTGTCAATATTTGTCATTGAGACAGATTGTCAAGGTATATTGAAAAATATAAGTTTTTAAAAGATATCATCAACTCTTTGTATATTTTCAACTTCGAAACTAACTCCGGACCTTGAGGCGTATCAATTCACTGGTTAGGTGCTTTGTACGCTACAAAGGTCAAGTCGCAACTTGATATGCAAAAGCCACCCAAGTAGCGCACTAACTTTTTTTACGACGTAATATGACCACATTTTTTTCTATGACTTCATTTGGACAAGTCACCAGATTGCCAAAGTATATTTTTTCTACGGCAATTATATAACCCGTCCGAGTTGCCCACTATATTTTTTTCCAATACGTAATATGGACTAATTGCTCGATCTGTACACTATATTTTTTCTACTATTCAATAAAATCAACTCGACACAAGCTGTTTAAATAATACTCGAATCTTACTTAATACTTTAATTCACATCACATCACATCTTCATTTCAACACTTGGTACTTAGAAAATTATCAACTTATCCTAACAAATAAATGGAAAAAAAAATTTGTGTTTTACCAAAAATTTAATACAACTTAATAGTAAACTTTTCCCTGACGCTTACACCGGGTTTTCTAACTATCAATATTCTATCTTCGTTGCTATACGAAGTCTCCAATTCTACAGTTCCTAAACTGTCGCTGTTTAATCTAGCTCCTTGAATACGCGCAGGAGGACCAATAATCACCAATTTTTCTATCCATTCCTTCGTAGGGTAATCGGTCTTATCCAGCGACGCACCGCTTAAAACGTTATTTTCGAAAGAGAAGTAAACGTACAAATATCTTTTATTTTTATATTCGTAGCTCTCTCTATCGTCCACGTACAAATAACCGCTGGCTTTCTTATCGGCGTCCAAAGCTACGTACAAAGTATAAGGATCGTTATGCATTACGGAGGAAGATCTTCTAGGTCTGTCTTTTCTCGATATTATACTTCCTCCTCTATAAAACGCCAAACTCTTGTCCAACGACACTGGAATGTTGTAATTTCCCGTTCCTTGGTATAATTTGTAATCTTCGATGTCGTACCAATACTCAGAAGCGCCACCTGGTAGATAAACGCTAACGCTAGATACACCCGGTTCGGCTATTACTCGAGAAAGGACGGAATTTCCTACTAGAACTTCGTTATCGATATCGAAGACGTTTTCGTCTTTAGGGTAGTGATAGAACAGCGGTCTAATGACTGGTTCTCCGGTGGTTTCGTGTTGGAAGAAAAGAGTATACCAGAGAGGTAAGTGAGCGTATCTTAATCTGTAAAATAAAAAGTTATAAATGGTGTTATATATTCAAAGTGCAATGCCAAAACATCTGTCATATTTCACGTCTTATCACTTGTCAAAAGATTTGCGGTATTTGGTCTTATTGTATTGTATATAAAAAGTGTCTAACTAATTTGACCAACCTTAGAGCATTTCTGATTCTATTTTTAATATCATCAGGGAATAAGAACGGTTCTCTCCTTCTGGTGTCAATATGAGCATGCGCCCTGTAAAACGGCAACCAAACAGCAGCTTGGTACCATCTTTGCAGCAACTCCGTATCGGGATTGTTAAAGAATCCTCCAATATCGGCACCGCAAAAACTGATACCTCCTAGAGCTTCAGCTAAGCACATAGGATAGCTGATGGCCAAATGCGACCATTCCGCAGCGTTATCACCCGTCCACATGGCCGTGTAACGTTGAGAACCGGAAAAGTGACCTCTGGTTAGGATAAACGGTCGTTTGTTGGGAGAGCGTTGGAGGAGACCTTGAAATGTAACTTTCGTCTGTAATTAAAAGGAAATTATTAACTTTCCAGCTTTTATAAAGTATACAATTACTTACATGCGCTAATGCGTATTCGTTATGTACGTCTCTATGTTCCCATCCGCCGTGGTGGATACAATCCTTGGGCATGGTAACTTCGGGTCCGTTGAAGACGGATGGTTCGTTCATGTCGTTCCAAATATTTACATCGTGAGTGGTTCCCTTGAAGTTTTCCAAGGAATACAAATTTTTACTGTATTCTATTGTTTCCGGTTTGTAGAAATCCAAGTAACTGCTGGATCCTGGCCAACACCAACCTTCGTACACATTACCATCTTTATTTTTTACGTAGTAATCATTGGTTAGTGATTCTTCGTGGACGAAGTAACCTAAAAAAAAAGCAATTGTATGGAATGTAACAAGTTTAGTTGGAAAGCAACAAACATTTCCAATTTTTTATGGACACGGGAAAAGGAGAAGAGGGAGAGGCTGAAGGAGACGGAAGGCTAGCAGAAGAGAGATCAGAAGTAAAACTGACAGGCTCCGATGTAATATTCGCAAAGAACGATCTCTAGCGTGTCGGACGAATACGGGGTGGTTTCTGCTTTCCAAACAAAAACAGATTTAGTTATAGAAGAACTAGCGCTTGGTGAAGCCAATTCCACATGTGAACTATATTACAAACGCTGAATATTTACCGCTACGTGACTTAATCGTCATTAAGGCTGCGGTCAGGAAGTGGCGGAAGATAAGTCGGTAAGGTTGCTAGTGAAGGGACGGAGCAAGACGAGGGAAGTGGGGGGTGATAGTGAAGGGAAGGAGAATTCGTATAGAGGAGTCTGTGAAATACCTAGGGGTGTGGTTGGATAGCCAATTATTGTTCAGAACGCACATGTTAAAGCCCGCACAGAAGGGGAAAGTAAGGGCAGCATGGCTGGGGAGATTGATGAGTAATGTGAAGGGGCCGGGAGAGTGGAAGAGGAGGATCATTGGTAGGACGGTAGAGCAGAGTATGCTGTACGGTGCTGAGGTGTGGGGTGAAAGAGCGGGGGTGAATGCAAGGGTTATGCCACTCCTGCGGGTGCAGAGAGAGATACTCCTGAGGGTGGTGCAGCGGTACAGGACAGTGGGACTGGCAGCAGCGATGCTGTCAAGAACGTGATGCTAGAGTCAAGAACAAACGCTGGAGGGGTGCGACCAGAGAGGAAGTACAGGAATGGATGGAAGAGGAAATGGAGAAAAGGTGGGACGAGTATAAGGGCGCGCTAAAAGGAGCGATTGGGGGTAGGAGAGATTGGATGGACCGGAGTTCGGGGAGGTTGACACAGGTGCTCACTGGACATGGGTCGATAGCGGGGTACTTCCACAAGATTGTTTAGACGCTGGAGGAACGAGGAAACTAGGGGAGGCGGTGTAATGGGAGAACACGGTGGAGATAATGTTGAGGACGAATGGATGGGGGTGGGTGGCGTAGAGGAGAGCATTATTAGGGGGAGAATGACTCGATATGAGCGGAGAATGTGCGAGGGACCGCCGTCCGTCTCGAAGTATGCTAGGGTAGAGATTCGGAGGCAGTGGTAACGGCGAGTTCAAGGTGGGTGTGGTTGGTGAGTTCAACACTGTTGCACTGTGCTACGGTCAGAGTAGCTCCAGTATCGGCGGATTATTTCCTCGTCCGTGTACCAGTTTGCGACTGATAGCGGGACAAACTAACATTACTGTCAGCAATGGATTTCAATTCGAAACAGTACTTGCTAATCCCCTACTCAAAGTATTAATATTATTGGATATGGATAATTTTTCTGGATTAACCCCCATTTACGAAGAAAGAAGATAAAGATGGCGGTTGTCCGAACAGTCTGTTAATAGGGCAGTGTATTACGATATACTGTGACCACCTCCATCACAAAACACCATTTTGTTATTTGACCGACTTCGACCATGTAAGGCGGAGTTAAAAATTCTGCTGATACTGGAGCTACTCTGGTCGTAGCCCAAGCTTATTCATATGAATAAAATTAATATGACAGTAGAAGTAAACTCCTCCGCATATGGGTCAATCTGCGACTTGTAGACGCGTTTCTAGTATGACGAGCTTCTTCCTTCCACTCGACTTCTTTGGCAAAGCATTTGGGCCCCGCACAGTGCACACGAGTCATTTAGGGGTCGTCTAGAAACGTACAAGTGGGGATCTCTTCGCTTTCTAACTTACTTAATTAGAAAAAAAAAACAGTTCGTTCGAGTTCGAGATAATTTTGTGTATTTGTCATGTTTATCTTGATTTCACCATTATTTGTTGTACTCCTCTAGTCGTTCAAGGTATATTGTTAGCATCGCTCCTGTTGCTTAAATGTTTATACATCTGACAATGTCACTGCGATTTTTTTAACACCGGAGTAGCAATCGCAACCCAACTCTACACTTGTGGCATCAATGACTGATTTAATTTCAGGTGCGCTAGACCCCTGTGCCTCAAAACTTGTGTAGTTCAGTGTAGCGTCAAAAATGAATAAGGAATGAGTCATGTCATTGTGTACAAGCTAAAAGAGCTCGACACCCCACCGCGCTAGGTAGTGCATAAGGGAAAGGAGAAGGCAAACCACTGAATGGAACACGTGCAACGTACACTATAGTCGATCAGAGCTGCTCCAGAACATAAACTATTAACGATTTTGAAACGTCAAAAGTTTATAAGTAACCTTAAAATGCACTAGTGCAACAAACCGCGTATCGATAGCGTTAAAGTTCATTGTTCATCTTATAGGGTATAAAACTCCCTACAATTTCGATGTCCACAATTTTTTGTACGATCAAATCTAAAAACGTTATAGACGTAAAACTGTTGAATTTCACGTGCTCCAAGCTTCAC
The DNA here is from genome assembly GCA_947563755.1 of Lochmaea crataegi. NCBI lineage: Eukaryota > Metazoa > Arthropoda > Insecta > Coleoptera > Chrysomelidae > Lochmaea > Lochmaea crataegi. The sequence goes on along the minus strand of OX387436.1, from coordinate 15,173,528 downwards.
CGGGATTATCTCAAGAATTTAGGAAAGTAGCCTATACTATATAAACTTTCGTTTAAAAAATTAAATCTAGTCACCCAAGCTTTTCAATTTCCCGACATCTTTCGGCCCAACTTCCCCGGACTATTACGTCAAATTAAAATTCTGTAGTATTAGTGTTAATCAGTTATACCAATTAATATAGATGTACTAGATACGTGAGATAGCGATATCGATTGTTTCATATCGACGGCTATTGGTTAAGCATAATCGAGCAAACACCCAACCAGTGTAAAACACTAAGAAGCGCGCAAGCTGTAGTCGTAGTTTATAAGATGTGTGATCAAAGTAGAAACAAACGTGTAGAAGAAAAACTTATACTAAATTTACCTGCAAACATTTTACTTGCTTTTCCTAGACACTAGACATGCAATAACATTTTAGTTTAGTAACACGGTATAAACAATAGCTCTTTGAAAATATTTACATGTTAATTATTACTATTAAGAACAGTTATTATGGATAACTGTAATAGTTAGACATATAGCCTCGCGGACTTTTTTGAGGGTACTATAAACAAGTAGTACATTATTTCATGTATCATGAATATTTTTTGCAGCACACCCCAAATAATGACTTTTATAGACAAATTTTTTAAACCTTGAGTTACATTATTGTAATTATCGTGAGAAACACTAATTTAAAAAAAAATAAATTACACACCTTAACCTTCCTGATGAATGGTGAAAACCGTAAGGGAATCAGTTCCGTTATTTTTCAATTTATCGCACTCAGAAAGATAAATGACTAATTAAATTATATATATATATAGACATAATTACCTGATTCCCTTTTGATGTGAGGATCAATAATAACCACCAATTTTCTACCAGTAGCAGTTAAATTGTTAACCATTACGTCGGGATGGGGAAATTTGATTGGATCCCATGTGAAATATTTCTTTGAATTAGTGTACTCGATATCCAGCCACATTACATCCACTGGCATATCGTTTGCATCAAAGTTATGAACCACCTAAGTAAAAAAAAACATTAAAACACAAATAATAAGAGTCAAAATTAACTGTCATGTTTAGTTAACTTAACGCCAAAGTTTTAGACCGCTTCGTTTAAAGCTGTACCTAAACCGAATTTTTAAAGTTGATGAGTCAGTCGAAAAATGGTAATAAGCCGAGGAAATTTTCGCGCAATAATTTTTTACAATTTTCGAAGACAGTTGTCTCAACTAGAATGTCTTGCCGAGTTGGTTTCTGTTTTCGACAATGAAGCACCACATCAGTCGACAATTTATCGTTGGTATGGAGAATTTAAACGTGGACGGATTAATCTTAGCAACTATCCAAGAACAGGTCCACTAACAACGGCAGTCACCCAGGAAAACGTTGATGCTGTACGTAAGCTGATCCGAGGAGATTGACATGTTACTTATCATGAAAATGGAGCATCATTGGTCATTTCAAAGACCACAATTCAAAAAATTTTACATGAACAATTATCTGACAAAAATACTTACTTAAACCGAGCATTAAACACTCAAAATATATAAATAAATGGTTAAAACGTTATTAGATTTAAATACAGTTCTGCATGCGTCTTTATATTTCATATAATTTATTATTCCAATTGCTATTTTTTGTATAACAAATAATTTTCCAGTGTTACTATTGTTGCCCCAGAAAATTATTTTATACCTCAAGACAGACTCAAAATTTGCAAAATATAGAGTCTTGAATGCTTCCTTATGCAGGTATATAGTTTGCATTTGACATTTGCAAAAGAAGCTCATGATTTACACAATCAAGGGATTTGGAAGTCACAGAACATCAAGTCAACTTACAAAATACAGTATGATGTTCAAATAAAAGCTTAGAAGATAAAATTCCAAAAAAACATCAATTTATAGCTTGCCTATGTATTAAAAACAGTACTTACCGTAGTTACATCATCTTCATCATTGTAGTTCCATCGACACTGATGCGAAGCCAACGTAAAATATTGAGGTAAAGGATGAACTCCAGTTAAAGAAGCGTACTGCTTTACGGCATCTTTAGGTGTTGGGCCCAATAGAACAAATAAATCGACGATTCCACTTTCACTCATAAAATGTACATCTACATTATTGTCGTTTGACGAACCTGAAAAAAAAATTATTAATAATTGTAAACTATTAAAAATTTAAAACTATACCTGAAACTAAGTTAACAATAGAAGCAACAATACCATCTTTACTGTTGTTTATATCAACCCAAGTCTCAGCAGCGTTGTGCCAGAAAACTCCCACGGTTCTTTTGGGAGAGTGAGCATAAACAACTGGGATAGCCCCATATATAGCCATAGTAGAATCTAATTCATATTCGAACACATCTAAATTATACAGACGATATGGGTCAACTCCACCAGGGCGGGTTGTTTTTAAAGGCAGTCTAAAATAACACAAATATAAAATTTCTTCTCAGAATTACTATTATAGAAATAAATCTTACTGGTCAGCGTGTTCAGGTAATCCGTATATTCTTAAGGCTCCAGGAAAACTGACATCGACACCAACAGCAGAAGGACCTTTAGGTTTACTATCATGATGACTCTTGAAGTTTTCCTCCCACGCTCCTGGATCTTCAGGAACTTGTTGTCCATCTTCAGTCTCAATATTTAAATAAACATTATTATGGAATAAAACATTTATGCTTTTATAACTTACCTGCTCTTGTTTCTTTCTGTAGTGTTCAAAAGTAAACAGTCCTCTTCCATTGATAACACTTACAAGCTCATCTTTATCAAAGAATTCGATTTTAAAAGGTCTTGCATGTATAATAGCCTTATTTGTGTTATATTCAATAGAAACAAATTCTTTATTCCTTTCTATTAGTTTTAACCTAGAACAAAATACACAGAAATGTATTATCAGAGATAAAAATGTAAATATGATAAGCTATCAGATTTTAAGTAGATTCTATTTATAACAAAAATTAGAACTATACTATTTTGACTTACTTGGCTACTTGGGGTTCTCCATTTAATGCAAGTTGTGGCCTGTATCTCTGATATAAAGGAGAAGCTTCATCAATTTGCAACCTAAAAATATTTCCACTTATAGCTGTTAACGAGAACTTGAAAAGAACTCCAGCTTCAGTGTTTAATAACTTTGCTTCAATGGAATCGTCTGTAACTTGTAATTGTTCCAAATCCAATTCATATTTGCTATCACCCGGTTTTACACCTCTTAAACGTCTGAAACATATTGGTAGATATAATTGTTAAGAATTTATTGGAGGTATTGTACAAACCTGCAAAAACTGCTTTGATCACAAGTTTTAAAATTATTCTTATCTACTGCAAAAACGAAAAGCGTAATAGAGAGTATTATATATATGTACCTACAAATAAATAAAAATTACTTTTAATACATAAGTTTTGTTAAATTGCAGAAATAACTTACGACCAGTGATACGCCATGTTGGCAAACCGGCTATTTTTTTCTTGAACAATAAATGTAGGCTTACAGTTTTTTAATCACATACAAAATTTTGTTAAAATAATATTTACTAGTTTACGAATAACGAATATTTTACACCTTCATCACTAATCATAAAGAATAATCTAGACCTATTCTTTTTTAACTTATCAAACTTAACCTAAAATTATGATATGTCAAAAGGAAAACCGAACAACCAATTAACGAACACCACACGATCCAATCACGATGGATTGTGGATTAGGGATGCGCGATACGATCCGATATTCCAGTGTATCGATACTTTTACTTCCGATACTCGATATTTTGTATCGATACTATGCTTTTCGATACATTCCAAGTATCGATACATTTGTAATGTATCGATACCTTGCGATCCGGGATTTTTAGTGGAAGCGGCGAGTGGCGTTATCTACTAACAAAAGCAGATATATTCACGCAACCGTTATTTGTCGTATGCAGTTTACTGTATTAGTGTAAAGTTTCGTCGTTTATTTATAATTTTGAGTTATTAAAAATATCTTTTGATAGGTTTGTTGTTATTTAATTCATTTCATCACCACACTTCGCTTTTTGAATAGACCCGCTGGCAGCTGTAAAATCTCGGATCGTTAACGTATCGATACTTTGAGTATCGATACATTAACATTCGATATTCTACTGTATCGATATTTTATGTTCCGATCCGTATCGATACCTAATATCGATACTTTCAAGTGTATCGCGCAACCCTATTGTGGATCCAATCACAGTCCAATCATATATTTGACTTTGACAAGTTTAAATAAAAGGGATCTTTTTGAAGTTATACGACTTGCAACGTTTATCACAAGAAAGAGAGATACACAGAGGTAGAAAGTAGGAAAGAGAAAGAGAGTGAGTCCTTCGAGATTCGATAACAGATGGCAGTGTTAGTACTCTTTTTATTATTTAAAAAGTAATTTATTAAGAGATTGTAATTTTGAAATGTCCTTCAAATGACCAAAATCTTCGGCATTCATCAAAAAAAGATAGTGTAAATAAACTTTTTTTCTTAAATAAGGTAACTTTTAAAACTTAATTCACTAAAAAATTCCTTTTTTGGAATTTTCTTCATATAACCAAAACCTTCGGCATTCAATGACAGATGGCAGTGTAAGTATTCTTTTCAAAGGATACTTCTAATGCGAAAGGTACACAAAGGTAGAAAGTAGGAGAGAGAAAGAGAGTCGGTAGATCCCAAGCAATGTTAATAAAGTTTGTCTTTTCACTAAAAATCAATTTCTACCCTTTCCAATTTTCATTTCCACATTACGAAGTATAACTTCTTCCGCGCGGAGGGACTGCACGCACTAATTTTTTTTTAAAGTTTCGGTTTGAAAAAATAAACCATGGAGACTAGAAATAAACCATGAAGTTTGTTCATTATTAAAGGATCATTTGTGACAAACCGTTTTAAATTATTCGTTGTGTGCATATTATTATTTATAAAACCGAATCCTGGTGTAACTAAAATGCTATACTTGGAGAACATGAGTGTGTAAAACCTATTTGGCAGCGAATAATTAGTTGAAATAAGGAATGAAAGGTAGGCTTTATCCTTGATTATTTTCATGCCACATTTTCTCCAGTCTGTGGAGCAAGGGGCACGTGCCCACCCCCCAGATGGTATTTTTGTGAACTATGGAGATTCCATCACAGTACATACTTAGAAAGCAAATCAAATGATCAGAGTTGTTAAAATATATGAATAAAGAACACATGAGTGAAACTTTTGTCTATTTATGGCTGGAATTACGAATTTTGTTCGTTGCATCCCTTTCACGCATTTGCAAATAAAAGATGATAACTAGCTCGGACACGTTCAAAAAACTTTAAGGCCATCGCACAAATGAAATTGGTGCAGAAATTACGGTCCGCAGAGTCACCGGCCGTCAAACAAGTCGGCCGAAAATTCAGGCTCAGATGAAGAATATTACCGACTTTCATTATATATTCCTTTTCTAGATTATGTGTTAGGTGAAATATCATCCAGGTTCCCTAGCGCTCCCATGCAAAGAATCCGACAGTTGCTGTCCCATAACTTCAGCGACGAAGATGTAGAGGATGTTTTGCAAGGCGCTGAAGTATATAAAGTAGACCTTCCTTGTTTGTTATAGCTTTGAAGGGAGAGCTAAAAATTTCGCAACATATGAGAGAAAATATCCCAGTATCTCCAGCAGATGCCTACAAAAGAGCAACGGTGCTGCCAAATATTAGAACTCTTTGTCAATTGCTGTGTAAGTTTCCAGTAACTACTAGCACTGCCGAGCGATCTTTCTCCACCTTAAGCCGATTAAAGTCATATCTTCGCAACAGGATGACAGAATTTCGTTTGAATGGATTGGCTTTAATGTATATCCATCAAGACGTTGCGACAAAAATGGACGCCAATGAAGTGCTCTAGATATCTTTAGCAGGAAACTGTCTTTATATTTAATATTTATAAATATTTAAAACCTTCCTATACATACTTAAACTTGTAGAAATAAACTTGAAGTATGATACTTCAAGTTTATTTCTAACAGTTATTGTTGATTTTTTTACCCGTCCGTCCCTTGTGCCCCTCCTAGAAAAAAATCCTGGATCCGCCCTAGCTTGGAGTAGGTAAAGTAAAAAGAAATAGCTTAGTCAATATTTATTTAAAGATTAATTACAACCAACTACAATTAAAATACAAATATAAATATATACAGCAAATTTCAGAATATTTCCAATTGTTTTTCTAATAAATTTTTTGAAAATTACAATAATTGATACTGAAGACAATAGACATGATGACCGACACTAAAAATCACTGAAATAATTATTATATATGATACAGAGATTCTAGAGAAATCACTTATTTTTACATTACATGTGCAATTCGTCATTTTAGCTCAAACACCGATTATTGAACTGCGTGACGTCACGCTTTTGTAAACATCATATTTGACATTTCGTATTACCAAAAGTTCGACAAAGAAATGACTTTTGTTCAGCTGATTATCACAATGTTAACACTTCCATGCAAATATTGCACATATTGGTAGCTAAGACATAAGATTAAGTCACACATTTTTTACTGTTTTTTTTTCAACCGAAAGTTAACAAATATTTATGTATTTTTACATTTTCGAACCGCACACCATCAATACTCATTAGAATTCATGACTATCTTACAAAGTAATTTAAATTATTGATCAATATGAACTTCTGTTAAGTGTTTACAAAAGCGCGACGTCATAAATAGACACCATTACTAGTTTAGCGTTTTGGCGAGGAATTTAAACTGTTTTTTTAAATTTATTTTTCATTAACACCATTATTTTTTGTAGAAATAACATTTATTTTAGATAAAGAATATGTATGCAAATATCGTTGAGCAGTCATCATGCCTATTTATAATGACTAGCCATAACAATTAACAGCAATACTATTTTGTGCAAAAAAAATTTTTTTTTACATATTTGTAGAATTTCTAAAATAACTTGCACAATATATTTTTCAATAGATAATCGTCTAAATATGATCAAAACTGTGGGTTTATAACTTATTACAATATGTCAAAATATATTCTTAATAAATAGCAATTAAATCTACCCCATGTCCACCACTTAAGTCTAAAATACATATATTTCTATAATAGATATAATTTCATTTTATCACAAATGAGTATTCGAACTGATTTCAATATAGTTACCAAAAAAAATTAAAGGACCTTATCTTCAAGTGAAATTGTTTTAAATTAAAGTGTCGAAAGTTATTTAATATGAATTTTTGATACTCGTATAATGCCCAATGAAAAAGAAAAGCTATTTTTATATTATAGTCCGAGTAGGACATAAAATTTTTTCGAGATGGAAATTATGACCCTAATCGGAATCATATCGACCCCCTAATAAGTTTCCTAAATTCTCGAATAAATTCAGAGTAAAAGACCCAATTTCGAGTACTCTACGTTGTGCTTGCAAGCTGCATCGTATGCTCCAGCGGAATTTAGGAAAATTATTAGGGGTAGACAACTCGGAAAAATTTGATACTATAGTCTATTTCAGAAAGGTATAGAGTAATAAAATGGGGAATTCCGTCCAGTTCGGCTCAATTTCGGTGTCGGCCATAGGCGTAGGTCTTGAAATAGTATTGTTTGTAATATTAAAATTTCAAGTAATTGCGTAAGAGAATTAGGAAAAGTATGTTTTCGGGCCTGAAGTGTCAATATCGAAATATTGTGTAGGGATTACTTAGGTAGTAGATTATACAGTTACGTTTTGCGTTTAACAGGTACCGTTTAACCTTCTATTAGTGCCTCTGCCTAATTCCAACCCTGTTTCAGATTCGGCTCAACCATGCCTTACCCAAAATTTTTAGACATTTATAAGTATACTTGTTTAGTTTAACGCATCAGTATTTGCTGTTAAGCCGTAAATAGTGTTCACAGTATTATAAGATTAGTAATAAAATGGCGACATTTACACCAACGAAAAGACGTTCCAATAATTCTCCACTATCAGCGAATGAAAAACTTATTATTTCAAATGTACACGATTGCATAAAATACGATTACCCGAAATTTACTGAACAAGAAACTGTCGACCGATGTTCCCGAATGACTGGAGTTGGAAAGTCCACCGTTTTTAAATTATTGCGGGGGAGAAAGATAGCAGGCCAAGTGGAGCCTCCCAAGAAAAGTCCAGGCAGACCAGTATAAGTCCTTGATGAAGACACCAAAAGTGTAATTCGAAGAAAAGTTCACTCTTTTTATTTTAAAAAAGAAATACCCACCCTAGATAAGATATTAATGGAGCTTGGCCAGGATGACAGTATTCCGTTGATAACTAAAAAACTTTTATGGACCACTTTGAGAAATATGGATTTTGCCTGGGAAAAGCATAACCGTAAAGCACTTTTACTGGAAAGCGATGAAATTGTTTGCTGGCGACGAAAATACTTAAGAAGTATAAAGCAGTACAGAACAGAGCAGAAGAAAATCTTTTATCTTGATGAGACGTGGATCAATGAAGGTTATGCAGTACCAAAAATGTGGCAAGACAAAAATATAACCAGTGCTCGCCAAGCTTTCATGGAAGGCCTGTCAACGGGTATCAAGGTGCCTTCAGGTAAAGGGAAAAGACTAATAATCGTCCATATTGGAAGCGAAGAGGGATTTTTAAAAGGTTTGCTAACATACGGGAGATTAGCACGAGGACATGGATTCGGATGTTTTTGAAGACTATTTTGGTGAAATGATAAAATATCTTCCGGCTGATTCAGTAGTAGTTATGGATAACGCGAGTTATCATTCTCGACGCGCAGAGAAGACTCCAACTTGATCTTGGAGAAAACAAGAAATTATTGACTGGTTAACCACCAAAAGTATTGAATTTGAAGATAATTTGATAAAAAAAGAACTATTAGCTATAGCAAATTTACACAAACATCGTTTTATGAAATACGCCGTGGAAGATATAGCAGAAAAACATAGTGTAACTGTGCTGCGCACACCGCCATATCATTGAGAACTAAATCCTATAGAACTTATATGGGCACAAGTGAAAGGATTTGTAGCAAGACACAACACGACATTCAAAATGAAAGACGTTGAGCTACTGTTTGATCAAGCCATTAAGGAGGTGACACCAGAGAACTGGCGAAAAGCAATCCAGCATGTCATTAAAGAAGAGGAGAAAATGTGGGATCTTGACTAGTTGATCGATCGGATCGTCGACCGGTTAATTATAACGTCAAGAGGAGATGACAGTTCCTCAGAAGACAAAGAATATTATGATTTTTCATAATTTAATTTCTGTATAATGTATTTTTTGTATAATGTTCAATAAAAAATAAGTGTACCTAATACTATGTACATAATGCCTAATTTTTATTCTGTTAAAATAAAATTCTTTCCTTTTTACGAGTATCCTACCGGCACGCCTTTGGCACACTATTTTCAGTGTTTGTGAATGGATAACAATAGGCTAAACCCATATATTGACCCCAACCCGGGTGGTACTACCTGCACTTGATAAAAAGAAATAATTTTGCAATGAAATCAATGCCAAACTATGAAAGTGGCTTAAATATTCGTTGGGTCACTCTGTGTTCCCTTTGCATACCTAATGAGGTTTTATTACTCTATACCTTTCTGAAATAAACTATAGGTAGATTTTTCGACCTTACTTCCCCGGACTATTACAACAAGGTCTTTTATAACTGAAATTTAAAAAGTTATTTTCCAATTTTCCAGCTGTTAAATTTGAAATTTCAAGTTCCAAATTGATCAACATAATGTACACAAACCGGTAGTTTTTGGCATAAAAATAGTTAAATTGTAAAGAAATATAAATTATTCAACTCCAGAAATACATGAACGTCAAAAAATTTAAGAAAAAATCAGTAAATATTTATAAAGGACGGACACCTTAAACCAGACGAAATAAAATAACAAAAAAACAACAACAAATTCCTTAAACGTTAACGGCTTTATCTTGTACAAGACCGGTACTAGCTATCGCTAATAGATGACGTGTGCTAGAACCACTCGTAAAACTATCGCCGCTACTGCGCATACTGGCGTGTGACATTGGAGTACCCGGTAAGCGTTGCGGTGTACTGTCTACGGAACTGTTATTGTTACCTTCGTATATTGGGACGGAAGATGGCGTTGGTTCGTCTGGTGTGTAGTAGTCAGATTCGTCGCCCCTCTCACCTACATTGAAAACATCTGTTTATAAAAAAAGTACGTCAATTAAAAGAGAATTTTCGTACCGTAATTTTTCATTTTATCCGAGTTGTTATGCTCTTCTTGGTCAGTATAAGCATCGTCAATAGTGTCTACGACATCTTCCATATTTAATGGTAAAGTGCCGTTTTTATTACATCTGTCAATTTTTTGCAACAGTGGAGATAATTTTTCAGTTTCACTGTCTTCGTCTACATTCTGAAAAAAAAATACCGACGATATACGATGGTTGTCTTTTATATTTTGCATATACAGCGTGTCTCAAGTTATCGTTTACAGGCAATATCTCGCTAATCCAATACTGTAAAAACTGTTGTGAATGGCATCAAAATTCCTTCCTTATGACTATGGAGGGTAGAAGGAAGGAGCACCATCTGAATGTATTAAAAAGTGTCCATCGAAAAGAAGCAAATTAAGATGGCGCCATAGTAGCAAGTGGAAGGATTTTAAAAAGTAAAAGTCTAGTTTAGTGAACCAACGCGGATTTTGACGAAATATTTTTTTTAAAATTAATTCGAGGTCGCTGAACACGAAAATGAAAAAAGAAATCGGCGCTCTCTTACCAAAAACGAGTTATGAATTTTTGAAGATGAGTTCAGATCAGCACTGCACTGGTTTTATTGTCATATAACAACTGATTTAAATGATGCATTATAAAGTCTACACAATGTTAATTACACTATAATTACTTTTTACGATATTCCTCTCACACACACATTTAAAAAACACTGATATTGATATTCATTTCTTGCAAATTCGTTTTTTAATTCCACAATTATTATATCTTTTGACATTTTCATGTAACATGACTGACATATAAGTTTTGGTCTGTTTCCGCTCAGTCGCACAACTTGTACCTAATAGCAAATCCAGCCATTAGATATTTAGCCACTTGAATTAGTTGCTGAATATTTTCGATTTCATGATCGTGACATAGAAGATATAAACAAGATGAACATCATGAACATACACCTATTTTTCCGATAGCTGGCGCTGTATTTGGCTCAACTTTCGTTTAACTGAAATCGGTTATGGAAAAATTATATGAACAGCCATCTACATACTGTGAGAAAGGCGCGCCGGATCGACGTTTCGCAATTCGCGCGCGCGAATTGCGAAACGTCGATTCGGCGCGCTCGCTTCGCTCGCGATAATCAATCTACTTCATTATTTCAAACGGAAATCCAATCTAATAAATGTATCAAGATGATAAGAAGCGATTGCGATTTCACTTTGATCGGTGTTAGTTGGTCGGGAAGCGATATTAGTAGAATTTTCAAATTTTCTAAAAAGGGGAAACAGCTTCTGATAACCAAAGTCTTATAATATTAGCAGTATGTTAAAAATTTGATTTGGAATTACACCTGCAGCAACTATTTTCGTTGTCAGCAGTGTTTATAGATGCCGAACAACTGAGGAGGTGATTTTTTTAAAGAATTAATTGATGAGTGCAATTCAGAGAAAAAAAATTGTTCAGCATCCTCAATGATCAAATTGAATGGTTCATTATCCTTCAAATAAATGATAAATATCAACCAAACTTATCTCAAAACTAACCATCTTCCTAAAATCAACATCTCTCAAAATTTGAAAAAAAATGTTTCAGCTGTAATACGGCGCTAGCTATCGGAAAAATAGGTGTATGTTCATGATGTTCATCTTGTTTATATCTTCTATGTCACGATATGGTCACGATCATGAAAACGAATATACTCAGCAACTAATTCAAGTGGCTAAATATCTTTTATGGCTGAATATGCTATTAGGTACAAGTTGTACGACTAAGAAGAAACAGACCAAAACTTATATGTCAGTCATGTTACATGAAAATGTCAAAATATATAATAATTGAGGAATTAAAAAAAGAATTTACAAGAAATCAATATCAATATCAGTGTTTTTTAAATGTGTGTGTGAGAGGAATATCGTAAAAAGTAATTATAGTGTAATTAACATTGTGTAGACTTTATAATGCATCATTTAAATCAGTTATTATATGACAATAAAACCAGTGCAGTGCTGATCTGAACTCATCTTCAAAAATTCATAACTCGTTTTTGGTAAGAGAGCGCCGATTTCTTTTTTCATTTTCGTGTTCAGCGACCTCGAATTAATTAAAAAAAAAATATTTCATCAAAATCCGCGTTGGTTCACTAAACTAGATTTTTTCCCATTTTTCGACTGACTCATCAACTTTAAAAATCCAGTTTAGGTACAGCTTTAAACGAAGCAGTCTGAAACTTTGGCATTAAGTTAACTAAACATGACAGTTAATTTTGACATTTGATATTTTTGACAGGCGCCAACTACGTTGTTATATGCAACACTTAAAAGACAACCCTTGTATTTATATAAACTACACTTACAGCTTCTTTGTCATTTTTTTCATTAACCACACGAACGTCATCTCTTTTTCTTCTTCTATCTACCTCCTTTTCTAGCAAAGGCAATTTTCCGTCCTTATTTCTGTCTTCTTCTTCTAATCTTCTAGTAGCCACCATGTTAACTTCTCTGCTGTAGTCTGGACTTGGAGGAGAATCCAAACTTCCACCCCTCTTTTTTGTAGGCGTACTACGATCACATTGCCTGGAATACATTAAGTTTATGTTTCAATAAAGAAAGTCTCTATGTACGAACTTCTTTTTAATATTAACCTATACGTTCATTTCTTCTTTTTCTTCCACATCCTTTAACTCGTTTGGGATTGCTTGGAGACCCTACAAGAATTGGGAAGTCAAAACAAACTATCCTTATCCTGAGTACCAGTCCAATCAGATCATAAGGACAATGAAGAGGCAGTTTCACTAGCCTGAGAAGGAGCTCCTAGAGGTCTAGAACCTTTTTGTGGTACAGCAAAAGCGATACAAAAAGAAACTAACAGTACTTTGATGGAGTATCTACTAAGCCAGAATAGGGGAACAGCCGGGATCTTGGTTGGGACATTGTGGACTTATCAAACACATCAACAACATCAGATTAGTAGACACAACCATATGCAGGTTTTGAGAAGAAGATGAAGTAACTGCAACATACTAGCCTAAGGTTTTCGACAGAGGAGGAAAACTATAACCCTCCCATTATATGGAATTGGGTCTATGGAGTCAAGAGACAAGGCACTCACAATAAATCTGCAAAGGTTGTAGTGGAAAGGATCCTAGAAACATATATTAATCTAATCTAACACTTTCGATTTTCTCTTGTACATTTTCTGTACTTACCTGTTTAAAATCTGAGCAGCTTGGATAGCATGTTCATTATCTGGGGTTTCTACTAAATCTGGCATTACGGCTGATGGAGGTTGGCGAGGCGCGCAAGGTCCGTTGAGTGCCTCGATGAGAGAAACTGCTTCATATCCTGGTGGTATGTTATCACAACTACCCTATTTTTTACGAAATTAACATTTTAATTTAGTAGTTGTGGGTGAATTTAAGAATATACAGGGTGTTCAGCAAAGAATGGGCAAAACTTTGCTTGCTTAGGGTAGGATTACTTATGAAAGTGGATAGATACAATGTTGAAATAACAAGTGACTCTTGCGTTTTTATCCACCCAGTACCAATTTGAATCAAGTTGTGATATATTTTCTGAAATCAGCTCATCAAGGGAGTTTTTACTAAATCATCCAGCAGTACATACTGATACATTTAATTGGTACCAGTAAAAGTCCTTCCAACTGCACTCTGTTGTGCCTAACGCCTGCCTGTTCTCCATTTTCCTTCCTTAAGATACTTTTTTCCTCATTTTTGTATGCCAATAATACACAGTAGACTATAGACGTCGAAGATAATACGATTATAACGCCTTACAAAGTTTTTGAAAAATATTTTTCAAAGAACAGAGACAGTTCACTAAGAAGCAACAACTACTTCTCGGGCTATATGCCCCGACAGACACTTCTAAGTTAAACGGGGTTGGTATATCTGCAAGATACAACCAACCATTCTGGTTTGTAATTAGAAGGGACAACATCACTTGTAGAACAGTTTCGGCGTGTTTCAGCCTCATCAGTACAAGGTAGATGTCAGCCGTCCAAAAGCTCTGAGTGCATAATCCTAGACTGGAGACAACGCTTAAACTACATCAATACATTAACCCCAGTAAAGGAAATGCTAAGAATGCAATAACAGTGACATCCCCACATCTAACCACAAACCCAAATTCTATATTGACAAATTACCATTGCAACCATCTCTGCTGCACCGACATGTTATAGTCTCCACATAAAAAACCGCATTTGTTGTTTACATCATTCATCATTATATCTGACAAAGGACAATCGATACCATTTAAAATTTCTTCAATTTCTGACGCTGATAATAGTGGAGTCAATACTTTATTATCACATTCTTTATTGATTTCTATTTATTCGTCTATTTCTTTAATAATTCGCTATAACCGCTTCAAACCTTTACTTTTTTGAGGTTAAGATGTCATTTTATAAACCACCAAATTTATCCACCACCTCTTGACAACGTTGGAATGGTTTGCAATTTTGGTTGATGCAAAAGTAATAAATGAACAAGTCATTTCTTCAATCCACCAATGAATATAAAAACTCAGTTGGTGAATTGGTGGATCTACCGGTGAATAAAAAAACATGCATAAAGTGATTTATTTACTCTTTGACAATATACAAAACTTAATTTAAACATAAGTGAAAGCTTATAAATTGGATGTGACTCTGAAGGTTTCTGTAATTCCGCATTTTTCAGTAAATATGACAACACCGCTTAACCCTTAGATCCCGAAGTGGGGTCGTTCGTTTGGGTACCCCACTTATAAATAGCTCCTTATCAAAATGTTAATCAAAGCTGTAGGCACTGCCATGTTTATCTATTTAAGGTTATGTTATTTCTATATTTTATGTGATTTGATAGGTATTGTGAAATAATATTAACAATAAGGTAAGCGGGTCCTGTAATTACCCATATAATTGAATTATGATAAAAATATTGAAATAAAAAAATATTTTCTCCAAACTGTAACTTTTTAAACAAGCAAAATCGTACTGAGATAAATGTAAATATTATTTTTGCCCAAATTAACTATACCTATAATTTTGTCTATTCTTTACTGAACATGCAGTACATTAATAAAATTTCAAAAATAATATCAAATGTTAACTTACGTCTGGTGGACTAATTGCAGCTAAATTCGACGAAGAGCATTTTTGCAGTGCTCTAATTTGAAGTAAAGCTCTAAAAGGGGCTCTACAAATTGGACAATTATTCGCTTGATATCTTAGAGAGTCCGCGCAAGAGTTACAAAGACAAAGATGACGGCATGGTAAAATTAAAGTATCACGTACATCACACATACATATAACGCATTCGGAACCATTATCTTCAGTATCATCATCTCCACCGGCCTAAAATTGTGTTCATTTACTTGATATACTTTGAATCAGTTTGAATTTTGAAATATTTACATACCTTCTCGTTATTTTTATTTTCAATACCATAAATTTCTTGTAGAAGATAGCACAAACCATCGACAAATAATTTTTGTTTGAGTGCTTTTAAAAGATATATTCCATCAGTTAACTTCTCAACTGTAGCGATAGTAGTGTGGCTTTGACGCATTTCTTCTGAACATTAGAAGCAGATAAAGAATTAGATATTGAAAATTACTTCCTTAAGAAGATCATTTAACATATTTTTCTAACTCTAATATAGAATTATTACTAATTGATCCTATTATTAAATATTAAAAGAACTAGCGTTACCTGGGCCTTCTTCGGTAACACAATGAATGGCTAGAGGTATAATTTCCCTATCCACATCATACAATAGTTCATCTTCACTGAATCCAGCAGGGTTGAAAACATGAGTAGGTTGACAAAACTGCTGATTAGATCCGCGGCTATAATGGAATGTTTCAGAAGTAATTGACGGATCTCTTGGTACATACCTACATACATATAATTTGAATAAGAATGAATTATTAGTAGTTATTTAGTACTTACGTAACACCAGTTGGTGAAAAATCTTCGGAACTGAAATAATATATTGTTATAGCACACCTTACGTCACAATCAAAAGTGAATTCAATATTAAATGATGTATTTGTTCCCAGTTCCACATCTCTGTATTCATTTTTGTCCACATTAACTTTGCTATAATCACTACTGGTTCGTACAAATCTTAAGGACTCCTTTCTGATATTTACAAGACACTTTAATGTTTTTGTTGGCTCATTTGGTTGAGGAGGAGGGTAGGGAAACTGAAACGGGTAATTAATAATGGTAATTTAAGATATACTGTATATTTAATTTTAGCCTTGAATATATTATTAGTACTTACTGGTGTTGGTCTACTTCCTAAAAAGTTGAGATCTGAATTTTCACCAAACAAATAAGATTCAGGTTGCGGCGTATCAAATCGTTCTCCACCCATTATGAAATGACTCCCAAAATAATTACCTGTAAAATATTTGTAATTCAATTATTTGTATAATTTTATAAATGAAGGCAACATACCAGATCTGGGTGGATACTTGTAAGCATGATTTGAAGCAATGTCGATTTCTTCCACGCCATCGTGTTGTCTTGTTGTTAGTAGAGCACCCATATTTTTCACACCCAATCTTAAATTTACATAAAATATGAATTAAGTTTGCATTTTTTCAAAATATTTACGAAAATTTATTTGACAAACCAAACGTCAAAAATCTGACTAATTTGACAGTATGTCGTTAATGTCAATAGTCAAACTTAATGTCAACTGTCAATGAGTTTAATGATGTGTTTTATGGTTTGTTGATCGTAGTGATATCTATGGTCCTGTACTCGGGTTCTGTAATTTGAGATATTATTAAGAAAATTATTCGCTGTGAAGTGTGCAAAAGAAAAAGCAAAAGGTGTATACAAAACATCGTTTCACAAGTAAACAAGAATTCCGAGATGTTGGCTTCAAAGGAAGTGTGCTGTTCATCAAGTCTGTCTGTCTTTATAATCGGAAACGTCATAGACGCTTCGACGCTTGGCGTCCATCGAATGAAAATAATTAAATTTGTGATAGGGTTGGCGATTCTTTCCAAAAAAGATCGATTTTTGAATCGATTCGAATCGTAGCCTGATGAATCGATTCATAAAAAAATCGAGGTCTAAAAGATCGATTTCTAAAAAATCGATTTTTTTCAAGTTAGTTTTTACAATGTAAATATAAATCCATTTTATGAAAAACAAGAAAGATTCCATAATAAACAATCTCTGGGATCTCTTATCAGTAAAATCATGGATTTTTTAGTTCAGGGAATTCGATAATAACAATTATTTTTATTACCATATCAAAAAATCAGATCAGATATAAAAGAAGACATTTATTTTCTAAATGTATTTTTTACATTAAAAAGTTAAGAAAATAGATAATATAGCTTATAGTTCCCAAAACCAAACCAGAAAAAATCGAATGTCGATTTTCAAGGGTGAAATATCGATCCACTGAATCGATTCAGTACAACATATCGATTTAAAAAATCGATATATTTGGCCCGATGAATCGATTCTTCGATTAATCGATTTCAGATCGCCATCCCTAATTTGTGATTCTCTAGAAATGCATCAAACTAAGAGCAATATTAACGTGTGCACTTGCATCACACTTACACTGGTTTATGTCTGTGACTCGAACGCCTATCTTTTAGTTTGTTTATTTCTATGGTTTTATTTATGTGAAGAAAATGGACATTGAAGAACCAAGCATTGAAAATAATAACAAGATATTAAGTGTAGAAGATCTTAATATTGAAATATTACCCATAATTTACGATATTATTAAAAGGTGAGGTTAAGTTATTACGTAAATATGTTTTGACAATAAAGGAATTTATTTTAGTGTGGATAAAGATAATCACCACGACAATACTGCCAAGACTAGAGATTCACACGACTGTTCACAAAAAGTTTTAGAGCTTCAAAAAAGATTGGAACAGGCTCGAGCTGAGGTGAGTACTATAGTAAAAAAAACTACTATAAATCAATGGAATTATTTTGTAGATTCGTATGCTGCCGGGTGTAGACTACAGTAAAGAACAACAAATAAATCACTTAGAAGCTCTCAAAACACAATTGCGACTTAAACAAGAATTACTTCAAAAGTACCGTTATATGTATTCATTTGAACTACAAAAGTCTTAAGAATGGTACTTCGTTTTATAATAAGAATACTGGCTAACAATGAACAATTGGTTCATAGACTTAGTGAATCATATCCAATGAGAAGAGCAGCACAGATAGTTGTTAGAATAATGTTCTCTGGGAAGAACTTTATAGAAGAACAAAGACTACACGAAAGACTAAATCCTGAACAATTTAGAGGTTTGATGAAAGATGTAGCTGCTAACTTTCAAAATCAACTAAAACAAGCCCAAGATAATATACGTAAGAGAATGAAATAGTTTGTTAACTTCAGATTAAAATGTTAGTACTACTAATGAGTTTTAATTTGTAAACTGTGTTTTTCAGTTTATTACAAAATGATCTTTATACTTACTGTAGCAAATGTAGTTTAATCAGTTTATCACTTTAATATACTCTTGTATTATAATAAAAAGCCATATGTAGTGGCGTGAAGAGAACCACTTCCAAATGTATTTGTTGAAAATGTGTGTGAAATTTTAAACATTGGATGTTACCTATTGTATTTTCGAAAGCCCTGAATTTTGGCCCCTAGTGTAAATCCAGCGCTGTATTTCAACATCTAGTATAAGGGTTTAGAGCAAGGGTGCTCAAACTTATAGAGTAGGCGATCTTCCAGAAAATAATTTGAAAGCAAGGGATCAACTAAACTACTATGTAGATAAATACTAAAAACATTTTTTTAAAATTGTTTTACTGCACTTTTTTGAATTGCCAAGTTTAACAAATTGAAGGAATTGTAATTCACGAATCACAAATGCTGTCTTGATGATGAGGCATGGCACTGCATATCATCCGCTTACTTTTCATAGGATGGAACGTAGTTTCTAAGTCCCAGCCGCAAGCATGCTGTCAGGTGTTCGGCAGTGATGCAAACAATCCTGTTAACTGAAGAGCTACTTCTTTCAAACATGGGTATTTGTCTTCAGATATGAAAGACCAGAAATTGGCATCAATGGCTCTGGCTTTGAGATGAATGTCAGAAATTATACATTCCATATTAAATGTGTTTGATATTTCAGTAGCAGATGTTTCAACGTCTTCACAAGGAAATGGATCTCATGAAAGTGACAATATTTTTCAGTCTGTTGAAGTCAGAGAAACAAGAATGTTTCTTAGTTCTGACACGTAAATATCACAATTCGTTTGAGTACTTGCCCTTGCAGAAAATTTTTTCAAATTGTCCAATTAAACGCGTTTATTGTGCTAAATCACAGAGCCATTTTTCGTTCTTAAGTAGGTACCTCAGTGTCGTCACCTCTTTCGTCTAGAAAGGAAATTATTTCAGGAAGCAATTCAAGAAACCTTTCTAAAAACTTTCCGCGACTCAACCACCTCACGTCCGTGTGAAGAAGTAAATCAGTGTGATCAGCAGACTCGCAGCTTCCAATTGAGCTGGCCCATAATCTACATTTGCGGTACATTTTCTCTTTTTAACTAGTGGTTCTTCGCCTGATGGTTCAGTTGTGGTAGTATGAAAAAGTGTTTTGCGACACTTTCTCTTTTCATGAACATTTGCCTCTTGGGAGAGACATTTTTTTCATAGTAACTAGTTTTCTTCCTGCTAGTGTAATCCTGGTATCTTTTTTGATTTCCCTGAGGCGTTTTCCATAATTTTTCAAGACATGGTTCGTGCATTCAACTTTTTTAACGTCACTTCCTGGGAGCGCGCAGGAAGATAGGTATATTTTGTTGATACATATTGGGCCATAAAAGCTTTATCGTAAGAATATTGCTGGCGATCGACCGTTTGAGCACCCGTGGTTTAGAGCAATAAACAAAAAAAATAGATTATACAGTTTATTTAACATAACCATATTCTTCTTGAATTTAAAGCATAGTTACATATATTTACATCATTCAAAAAAATAAATTATTAGAAAACTTAAAAAAAGAAAAAAATTAACTGCGCAATGAAAATATACATTTATTGTCCTTAAAATATTAATTTTTGTATCGTGATTAGTGTTATTTATAAAGCTACAGCGAGAAACTGAAAACTGTCACAGTCTATATTTTATAATATCTTTGTTAACAATAAAATTTTTAGTTTATTACAAAAAAGTATGTAAGCAGTATTATTAGAAGTTAATTTTGCTAAAAATTTTGGATACTCTAAAATTGAGTACCGTGCCGGTATAGAAAAGATGTCTAAGCTAGAGATCAAAAATTGTTAAAATTTTTCTCTTTTTTAATTTAATTTTAGTTTATTAGGTTAATTTTAATCTACAAATCGACATTATATTATTTATAAACAAAAATTAATAAAATTTTGATTTAAATAAAAAAGCAAGAGAGATCAAATACAAAAGAGGAGTCATCTAAGGGTAGTAACTTTGTTCTATTATGCATTACCTCTTCCTATAAATATATCAGATATCAACTACAGGCTGCCATCTGTATTTACCAAAATATATTTCTCGATGTTTAAAAAATTCTAACACAACCCGTTTACTAATATTATTGCTAAAAATATCAGTTTTCAGTTAAAGTAACTTTATAAGTGTTTGCTACTTTGAAAATGAGAAACTTTCTAAAAGTAAAAAAAACTTAACGTCGCTCAATTGGCTCTGGCATGTGATACATCAAAATATTATTTATATAAAAACAGTAAGAATATAGTTTGTATCATCATCTAGATCTTGTTTACCCCCTAGATAATATAATAACCTCAAATTTAGTACCTATCAAGTAGCAGACAACAAAATATTATTTTGATTATCCATATTCAATGAGTCTTGTCTTACTATAAGATTTTTAACTCAATGAGTTTATAGATCACAAAAAAACTCTTCGTACGAATTTGTTGCAAACTAAACCTCAAATAAAAACACTAAAAAATATATACAGTAAATGTGAGAGTTCATTTTTACAAAGTAAATAACATTTGGTCAATTCGCTATATAATAGAATCTGCTAAAACTCTAATACTTTTTTTGTATATTTTATTAATTTAACAATTACTGTTTTGACTTTGATTCAAAAATAGCTTTCATATCCTTGATGCAGTACGTCGGTGATGTCTTCTCTTTTCTGAAATAAAAAATAATTTTTTAATTAGGATTGTGGATTTCCGACCAACTTTTGGTTTTGTCTACATAAAAACAATAATTTTTCGTTAGTGGTAGTAGACTTCTTATTTAGTTTCATTATAAATAAGAAAGAGTTTAAATGAATAGGTGTACATTTTTAATCGTTTTTACTCATAAAGAGACCAGCCCCTTTGGAGGGAGAAAATTATCAGATTATATACCATCACAATTCATGGGTCATACGAAAATAAGTTATCTGGAATAAATGCTTTTATTAGGTATTTTTTTTCATATATAGGATATTGCTAATACAGGGTCGGGCAGTGAAACGGGAATATTTAAAAAATTATTAATATTTATTAAACTTTTTTACACAAATGAATGAGGATATATGAAAATGTTCATTTTTTGAAAACTATGTCTGTAAGATGGCGTCCTTC
This sequence comes from Lochmaea crataegi, assembly GCA_947563755.1. Taxonomy (NCBI): domain Eukaryota; kingdom Metazoa; phylum Arthropoda; class Insecta; order Coleoptera; family Chrysomelidae; genus Lochmaea; species Lochmaea crataegi. Next base: position 15,151,712 of record OX387436.1, on the reverse strand, counting down.
GTTTCGAACACATTCTTGAAGTCTTTTGGTGATATGCGTAGCATATCCAATGGAATGTTGTTGATCTCCTGTTGGATTCGCTCCTTCAGTTCGTCCCTAGTTTTGTGTGGGTTTGTTTCAAAAACCTAGCTTTAGATAACCCCACAGAAAAAAGTCAGGAGCCTCCAAGTCTGGTGAACAGGTAGGACAAGGAACATCGCCATTCTTACTAATTAAGCGACCAGAAAACGCCAATTTCATAAGTTCATCGAAATGTTAGCAGTGTGGCTAGTAGCACCATCTTGCTGGAATAATGACCGATCATTCACATGTTTGTCAAAAGCAGGAGATGCAAAGTTCACCAACATCTCAGCATACCGTTCAGAGTTCACTGTTACAGTGTTACCGTTTTCACTTTCGAAAAAGTACGGACCAAGCACACCTAGAGAAGACATTGTGCACCACAAAGTTACCTTTCGTGAATGAAGAGGCTTTTCGTGAAGATTACATGGGTTATTGTCACTCCAAAACCGAAAGTTTTGTTTATTGACATACCCACAAAGATGGAAGTGAGCCTCATCACTCATTCATAAATTAGGTAAAAGTCTAGTTTAGTGAACCAACGCGGATTTTGACGAAATATTTTTTTTTAAATTAATTCGAGGTCGCTGAACACGAAAATGAAAAAAGAAATCGGCGCTCTCTTACCAAAAACGAGTTATGAATTTTTGAAGATGAGTTCAGATCAGCACTGCACTGGTTTTATTGTCATATAATAACTGATTTAAATGATGCATTATAAAGTCTACACAATGTTAATTACACTATAATTACTTTTTACGATATTCCTCTCACACTCACATTTAAAAAACACTGATATTGATATTCATTTCTTGCAAATTCGTTTTTTAATTCCACAATTATTATATCTTTTGACATTTTCATGTAACATGACTGACATATAAGTTTTGGTCTGTTTCCGCTCAGTCGCACAACTTGTACCTAATAGCAAATCCAGCCATTAGATATTTAGCCACTTGAATTAGTTGCTGAATATTTTCGATTTCATGATCGTGACATAGAAGATATAAACAAGATGAACATCATGAACATACACCTATTTTTCCGATAGCTGGCGCTGTATTTGGCTCAACTTTCGTTTAACTGAAATCAGTTATGGAAAAATTAGATGAACAGCCATCAACATACTGTGAGAAAGGCGCGCCGGATCGACGTTTCGCAATTCGCGCGCGCGAATTGCGCGAATTGTGAAACGTCGATCCGGCGCGCTCGCTTCGCTCGCGACAATCAATCTACTTCATTATTTCAAACGGAAATCCAATCTAATAAATGTATCAAGATGATAAGAAGCGATTGCGATTCCACTTTGATCTGTGTTAGTTGGTCGGGAAGCGATATTAGTAGAATTTTCAAATTTTATAAAAAGGGGAAACAGCTTTTGATAACCAAAGTCTTATAATATTAGCAAAATTTGATTTGGAGTTACACCTGCAGCAACTATTTTCGTTGTCAGCAGTGTTTATAGAGGCCGAACAACTGAGGAGGTGATTTTTTTAAAGAATTAATTGATGAGTGCAATTCAGAGAAAAAAAATTGTTCAGCATCCTCAATGATCAAATTGAATGGTTCATTATCCTTCAAATAAATGATAAATATCAACCAAACTTATCTCAAAACTAACCATCTTCCTAAAATCAACATCTCTCAAAATTTGAAAAAAAATGTTTCAGCTGTAATACGGCGCTAGCTATCGGAAAAATAGGTGTATGTTCATGATGTTCATCTTGTTTATATCTTCTATGTCACGATATGGTCACGATCATGAAAACGAATATACTCAGCAACTAATTCAAGTGGCTAAATATCTTTTATGGCTGAATATGCTATTAGGTACAAGTTGTACGACTAAGAAGAAACAGACCAAAACTTATATGTCAGTCATGTTACATGAAAATGTCAAAATATATAATAATTGAGGAATTAAAAAAAGAATTTACAAGAAATGAATATCAATATCAGTGTTTTTTAAATGTGTGTGTGAGAGGAATATCGTAAAAAGTAATTATAGTGTAATTAACATTGTGTAGACTTTATAATGCATCATTTAAATCAGTTATTATATGACAATAAAACCAGTGCAGTGCTGATCTGAACTCATCTTCAAAAATTCATAACTCGTTTTTGGTAAGAGAGCGCCGATTTCTTTTTTCATTTTCGTGTTCAGCGACCTCGAATTAATTAAAAAAAAAATATTTCATCAAAATCCGCGTTGGTTCACTAAACTAGATTTTTTCCTTTCTTCAAAATTTCTTACCCATAGATTGATGGCGTTCGCTGAAGGTACATGATCTAGCGGTGACAAATTGAACTCCCGACGGAAAGCACGTTGAGCACCAAATGCACTATCAACATTTTTGTAAAATGCCTTTACGGCGAAAGCACGCTGCTCATTCGTCCAACACATGGCGACTGAAAATAAAATCGACGAAGAAAATCTCGAACACTGACCAGCCGACCTGTCAGTGTCTGTCTAAATTGTTTGCCCTGGTCGGCTATATTAGGTCACATGATCTGGATTGCCTCATAACACCGAAAATATTTGACATTAACAATTTATTGTCAAACAAACTTCATTCCATAATGTTTTATGCAGTAATATTTTTATTACTTTCCATTTTATCTGGTATCAGATTAAAATGTATAAATGGTCCTTTTTCAATAAAAAAATACGATCAAGCCGATTTACTTCAAGAAGATGAAGATAGAAGAGAAATCTTAAGAGATATTAAAACAATTTTCGCACCCGAATACAGAATATACATTAACGATTCCATCTGTAGCACCGTAAGTAGAATTTTACTTTTACACGGGAATATTTGAAACAGTTTCATGTAATTAATTTAGCCTCAATCAGAAAACGAAGTCTTGTAAATTTTTATAAGTTAAATCTCATCCAATAACCAATAATATCAACATCTGTTGTATATGTTTGTTACCACGAATTCTTTGGTTAATGCAATGGATAGAAGCAATTCGCAACAATATTCCGATGGATACATGCAACTTTAGACGAAGGGACAATTCACCATTAAGGGAAGGACGAGTAGAGGATATCCACAAGAAGGAGTGTTATAACCGCTGCTGTGGGCAACCCAAGTCGACGACGGAACTGTCCTCGACAGTCTGCTCAGGAAACACAAATTATCAGCTTTACAAAAAACACGGAACTACCAGACCTAAAACCAATAGTGCTAGGAGGAGTGATGATTCCATTAGCCAAAGAAACAAAGTAGCTAGGAGTACATTTTGATCTAAGGTTTTCATGGAACTCCCACCTTGAGAAAATCATTACCTTCGTCAAATGCAGAAAAAATTAGTGGTAAAAGCTGGAGTCTTAACCCAAATGACTATACACAAGGGTTGTTAGAACAAAGCAAGTAGGAGCTATAAGGCTGTTAAGTAGCACACAAGGATTGCTTGCCTGTGTATTATAGAGGCCATAAAAACCACATTGCGATAGGGGTTCTGTTGAATCTACCACCACTACATATCTTGATATAAGTAGAAGACAGATATGTAACCAAGGTAACAAGACATAAGCCAAACGCACAGTGCTGACTATCGATGATCTAAAAGCGGATGACTTAATGGAGCAACCCTTTGACACAGCAGCCATAAGATATAGCTTTAATAACAGGTTTCAACTAGGTAGGGAAGACTGGAAAAAACTGTACCATACAGGCTGAGACAAACTGGTATTCAGACAGCTCTAAGGCAGAGGTTGGTGTATGAGTTGGTAATGCTGATGTTCCAATAGCGTTCGTAACTGTTAGAACTGTTGGCGGCGGGAACATTTTTGAACCTATCGTAAGTTCCTCACGTTCGGACTGTTATAATGAGCAATGAATGCAAATCTGGTGTCTATTTGATGTCTCTAAAAGAGCCAAATCCCTCGTTTCGTATAATTATTTTCAATGCAAATAGGTTATAGGTAATAATTGAAAATTTGGCGCGCTTTTGCAGTAGCGTTCACAGTGCCTCACACATCAGTCATGCGCATGGCCAGCGAGATTGATGACGTCACTGCTTCTCACAATGTTGAATTTAAGCGCTATAAACACTATTCATACCGGTACTAACTTATATTATGTTTTACAAAATATACGTTTGCAGGTAACTAAAAAGAAGAGAGCAAACGATTATTGTCGAGAGGATATATACAAAGAATATGATCCTAGGAGAGATTTTTTTTCGAAAAGTTCACGAAAAGGTTATTATGAAAATAACGTTGTATATAGCAAGGATTTTAAAAGTAATTATAAAACAGACGATTCGAGTGAAAATACAAACGATACAAGAAATCGCAATGAAAGTATAGACGAGTTTTATTATAGTAAAAATATTTTTCCGCAAAAAGTACTCGACCAACTTCACATCGACAAAAGTGTTTTTGAAGTTGAAAAAATTAACACAGTTGATAAAGACGAAAACAAAGACAAGAATGTTACTAACGTGTAAGTATTTTGTAGCTAAATGTTGACAAATCGACGAGGGTTATTTTTGGAGTCAAAAAGTTGTTAGGACCGTATGCTTTCTTGCTTTAAAAACTCAATTGTTTTTTTAGCAGTGTTGGAACTTGCATTGTCTTGGTGGAGAATCATTCGCCGTTGGTTGGAAGACTGCAGTGAGGTGATCTGCAAATAAAATTGCTTTTTCTTTGTCGCTTCTAGCCCATGGTTCGTGTTTGTTTTTTCATATTGATATTTACTGGCTTCCAGGTGGAATTATCTGTTCTTGTTAGTTTAGACACGTATTCTTCAGATTGTGCATCCCTTATTTCTTTGAGTTTTGTCTTCAATTTGTGACTAAATCGATTATAGATGGTTTTGTCTGCCGGAGTGTGGCTCCTTTACCATCTTGCCCGGGCTTGTCTCTTTTCTGCTATCTGTCTCTTGATTTCGAGTGGGACGTCTTTGTTTTCTTTTTTTTTTCTCTGTTTCGTGTTTGGTGTAGCAGTTTGGGGGGCTGCTAGCTGAAGCTGTGAGCTAAATAGTTCTGTTGCTCTTTCAATTTCTTCTGGTTCTTTAAGCATTATCTTTAAATCTACTGCATCATTAATTTCGTTACGGTACACTTCCCAGTCTGTTTTAAAGTGCGTAGAAGATTGCGCTAAATTTCGAAATTGGGCAGTACATGTGGATTAGGCCTAAAAAAACTTACTCTACCTCAAGGTTGTTTGGAAATGAGTTTTTTAGCCAAAACGCATATTGAAGTATACTTTGTAAACGCTGTAAACATTGTAAAAAATTATTGCGCTAACATTTTTTCGGCTCAATTTCATTTTTCCACTGAATCATCAACTTTAAAAATTCAGTTTAGGTACAGCTTTAAACGAAGCAGTCTGAAACTTTGGCATTACAGTTGATTTTGACATGTGATAGATACAACACTTTAAAAACAACCCTCGTATTTACTGAAAATAAATCTAAACTGAAGCATTAATCATATTACAATTTTAGGATATGGCCTATATGGCATTCGTCTTTAACTACAAAACAAATAAGAAATCTACAAAGTGAAATTATGCGAAAATTCATGAACCTAAACATCGATCCTTGCGTCGATTTTTATGAATACGCCTGTGGTAATTGGAAAAATTATTATAGCATACCGCCAGATCGAGCTACGTACGATATATTCGAAATGGTAAAAAAGCATTTCTAAATATACAGACTGGCTCAGTATTCATAAAAAAAGTATATTACTTTTAGGTGAGAGAAAATCTCGATAAAACATTAAATGATTTACTATCAGAAAAAGTAGAAAAATCACCAGATACTAAATTATATTTCCAAACAAAAAGCTTCATAGACAAAGACTTTTTGCCACACAAACTGTCCAACGCCGTGGTAAAAGCAAGATTATTCTACCAATCTTGCATCAACGAAAATATATTGGAACAAAGACTGGATAAACCTTTGAAAAATATCTTAGAGATATTAGGTCGTTGGCCGATTTTAGAAACGAACTGGGAAAAACGAGATTTTGACATAATATGGTTATTGGCAACATTGCGAATGTTAAATAATGACATACTTATAGCTCAGTGGGTTGGACCTGATATGAAAAATTCCAAAGAGTACATAGTGCATATTGATCAAACCACTCTAGGATTACCAGCAAGGTAAACATTTTTCTCATTGAACATCTAATATTGATTGAATGATTTGATCAGTACATCTAGTCAAGTGCTCGGCACCTCAGTCTTTAGGCTTTTTGTTGTCTTACTTGCACCATCTATGTGAAGAGACTAGTTGTCCGTATCAGGTTCTTTTCAGAAAGTCTTTCTTGGAGAAAACCTCCCTTAGGCCTAGCCCATTTTGGTGAAGCCCTGTCGAAATATTTTTGTTAATTATGTTCTTTTTTTTGTAGAGAATACTATTTAGAAGAATCCAACATAAAATACATCCAAGCCTATCGAATATTCATCCTCACAGTGGCTCAACTCATGGGAGCGTCGCCAAAAACAGCCGAACGGGACGTAGACGAAATAATAAAATTCGAAATGTCACTTGCCACCATAATGGCGTCCTCCGAAGAACGTAGAAACATCTCAGAAATATATTTGAGAACCGACATAGCATCTTTGACGTTATACTTTCCACAATTCGATTGGAAGAAATATTTTGACATCGTTTTGGGTGCGGATATTAATTTGAAGACGCCAGTGGCGTGCTACTGTACCAAATTTTTAATGCAATTGATTTATTTGTTGAGTAATACCGAATCGAGGGTGTTGCAAAATTACGTCTTGTGGAGATTTGTGAGGCATAGGACGAATAATTTAGATAACAAGTAATTTAATTTATACCGACATAAGTATACAGGCTGTTATTTTTTTATTTAAAAATGTTACGCTCAAAAAACCAAAAGCAGCATTTTTAGTTTTCCCTGTAGAACTCGAGACTGAAGAGTGTCCCTGTAATTTTTTTTAACAAATATATTGTTCTCCATCATAGTTACCTTTTTGTTCATTTAATCGTTCTTCGTATCTTATACGGTTTAGAATATAGTAATGTTACCATATGATAAAAGAAGCAGCCTGTATGTTTGAAATTCCATACTATCGTTTACTTTTTTCGACTAATTTGTCGCAAATATTTATTATTAAACTAAACAAATTATTGTAAATTCTGTTTAGATTCTTGGAAGCTAAGCAAAGATTTTATTATACCTTGTTTGGTCGAGAAAAAAGTCCTCCTAGATGGCAGTTTTGCATTACGCAGGTGAATTCGAACATGGGAATGGCACTTGGATCGTTGTTTGTTGAAAAATATTTTGATAAAAGCAGCAAAACTGATACAATTGAAATGACCAAGCAGCTACAAGAAGCATTCAAAATAACTTTAGAGGTAGGTAGGTCAATCAAAATTGCAGAATCCTATTTTGATTGCTTTAAATATTCTTGTATTTCTGTAATATTCTTCTTTTTGGCTTTTTCCACAGTTTCTTCGGCATATTATCTTAAATCATCTTAGTTTTGTGCTTCTCGAATATGATCGTCTTCAGATTACACTATTGTCACATACAATTTTTACACAATTTTCTTTTTTCTTTAAAGGAAAATACTTGGTTGGACAACAATACCAAAGACTACGCCAACATGAAATTGGACGCGATGGATTTGAAAATCGGTTTTCCGGATTTCATTCTAAATGAAACTCTGTTGGATATGAGATACCATGACGTCGAAGTACACGAAAATTATTTTTTCGAAAACGTCTTGACATTTCTAAGACACCTCACACAAATAGAACGAAGAAGAATGGGCGCATCTGTAAACAGAACGCTTTGGAGTACGCCACCTGCCGTCGTAAACGCTTATTACAGCAGAAATAAGAATCAGATTATGTTTCCTGCAGGTACGTGAAGAATATTTCTCTCCTCTGTTTTCACAATTTTCTCTCCACCTCCTCTATTTTATCGCTTCTTTCCGCTTCACTTTTCTTAAAATTTTGCTTCAACCATTATTTCTTTTTCTAATCTTTCATCCTACTTTATTATTTGGAATATTTTTATCCCACTCTTCTTGAATTTGTTTCCACAGTTACCTCTCATTATTTTCTGTATTTTATCGCCTCCTTGTGCTTTTTTGTTTCAAATTTTGCTTCAACCTTCATTCCTTGCTCTATTCCTTCATCCAGGCTTACTTACTTACTTCAACTCTAATTTTTTGTCCTATTCCTTCATCCTGCATTATTATTTGTAATATTTTCAAATCTTTTGTCTTAAAGTTGTCTTCACAGTTATCTCTCCTTTCACACTTTCTCTATTTTATCCTTCTTTCTGCTTTTTTTTATTCAAGTTTTGCTTAAACTTTTATTTCTTGTTCTATTCCATTTTATCGCTTCCTTCTGCTTGTTTTGTTAAAAAATTTGCCGGAACCTTATCTTGTTTTACTCCTTCATCCTGCCTCATTTCCTGCATTCCTTCATCCTGCTTTAACATTTGTTCTATTCCTTCATCCTGCCTTATTATTTGCTCCATTCCTTCATTCGGTCTTATTATTCGTTCTATTCTTCTATACTGCATTATCATTTGTTCTATTCTTTCATCTTGCTTTATTATTCGCTCAATTCCTCCATACTGCCTTATTATTTGTTCTACTCCATCATTCAACTTTAATATTTATTCTATTCCTATATTCGGTCTTAAATTTTGTTCTATTTCTTCATAATACTACCTTATTATTTTTTCTATTCCTTCTTCCTAACTTGCTATTTGCTCTCTTTCTTCATCTTGCCTTATTATTTGTTCTATTCTTTCATTCTACCCCATTATTTGTTCTATTCTTTCATCCTACCCCATTATTTGTTCTTTGCCTTCATCCGATCTTGATATTTGTTCAATTCCTTCATCCTGCCTTATCATTTGTTCTATTCCTTCATGCTGCCTTATTATTCGCTCAATTCCTCCATACTGCCTTATTATTTGCTCTACTCCATCATTCAGCTTCAATATTTATTCTATTCCTTCATCCGGTCTTAAATTTTGCTATATTTCTTCATAGTACCTTATTATATTTTCTATTCTTTCTTCCTAACTTGCTATTTGCTCTCTTTCTTCATCTTGCCTTATTATTTGTTCTATTCTTTCATCCTACCCCATTATTTGTTCTATGTCTTCATCCGATATTGATATTTGTTCAATTCCTTCTTCCTAACTTGCTATTTGCTATATTTCTTCATCTTGCCTTATTATTTGTTCTATTCTTTCATCCTACCCCATTATTTGTTCTATGTCTTCATCCGATATTGATATTTGTTCAATTCCTTCTTCCTAACTTGCTATTTGCTCTCTTTCTTCATCTTGCCTTATTATTTGTTCTATTCTTTCATTCTACCCCATTATTTGTTCTATTCTTTCATCCTACCCCATTATTTGTTCTATGCCTTCATCCGATCTTGATATTTGTTCAATTCCTTCATCCTGCCTTATCATTTGTTCTATTCCTTCATGCTGCCTTATTATTCGCTCAATTCCTCCATACTGCCTTATTATTTGCTCTACTCCATCATTCAGCTTCAATATTTATTCTATTCCTTCATCCGGTCTTAAATTTTGCTATATTTCTTCATAGTACCTTATTATATTTTCTATTCTTTCTTCCTAACTTGCTATTTGCTCTCTTTCTTCACCTTGCCTTATTATTTGTTCTATTCTTTCATCCTACCCCATTATTTGTTCTATGTCTTCATCCGATATTGATATTTGTTCAATTCCTTCTTCCTAACTTGCTATTTGCTATATTTCTTCATCCTGCCTTATTATTTGTTTCCACACTTTAACCTGACGATTAAATTTAAGAGTAGTTCAAAAGTATCATTTATACATCCTTTCTTATTGATCTACTAATAACAATTTTTATCTACTTTATATTTTAGGAATGTTACAACCACCATTTTATAACCGCCATTTTCCCAATGCGCTTAATTTTGGTGGAATCGGTGTAGTTATAGGTCACGAAATCACTCACGGGTTCGACGACAAAGGCAGACTCTTCGATCACGAAGGAAATCTTCACATGTGGTGGAGAGAATCTTCTATTGGAAAATTTTACGAACGATCAAAATGTATGATAGAACAGTACGGACAATACGTGTTGCCAGATATAAATTTACCTTTAGACGGGTACGAAATTTTTAAATTCCTTATTTAGTTGAAAAAAAAAAGGTTTTTACAGATTTATAACACAAGGTGAAAACATTGCTGATAACGGTGGGCTGAAACAAGCTTTTCGAGCTTACGAAACGTGGTTAGAACGCCATCCCGACGCAGACGAAACGCTACCGAAACTGAATTTAACCAATAGACAGTTATTTTTTTTAAACTTCGCACAAGTTTGGTGCGGACAACAGCGCGTAGAAGCGGCTAAAAGTCGGATGAAAACCTCTGTACACGCTCCTGGTATTTTTAGAGTTATCGGTGTTTTAAGCAACTCCATAGAATTTTCCAAGGTTTATGGTTGTCCTAAAAATAGCCCCATGAATCCTGATTATAAGTGTACTATTTGGTAGATAATAAAAATGAAGTATTAAATGTCGTGGGGGTGTTTTTAAACTGGAAAAATTGGGGATTTACCGTAAAATAACCTTCAAATTTAGAATTACTCACCTTGGACTTCTGCTATCCAAACTGATCCTTCTTAACCTCTCAGCTTCGGTCTCCCTCTCTCTAGTGTCAAACGTATGCCTCTTTTCTTTTAAAATATCCCCGTCTCTTCTTTTATGTCGAATAAAATCTAAATCTTTCAATTCTTCATCTATGCTATCCTTCCTGTCTATTCTACCGTACGTTTTTTCGCGATTCTCCAAAGAATTTAGCGATTTTTCGCGACCATAAGAATCGGTTTGTTTCAAGGATCTGTTCTTGTTGATAATTAAACTAGTCGGTGGCGATACTTTTTGTGAATTTTGTTCGAATATAGCAGCTCGCGATTTCAAACTTTCCTTCATCGCTTTGGGTTTGTCGCTGGCGAGTACCGGTGGCTCTTTAACTGATTCGGATTTTTGTTTAGCGGCTTCTTCTAACCTTAAAGCTACTTTAGGTTCTTCTAACCGTAAAACCGGTTTAATATTTTCTATATCATGTTTGGAAGGATCTTCCAATTTGGCCGGTGGTTCTTGACCGTCGCTGTCTTCGCTTCGCGAGCTGCGCCTGCGGCTGCGTGGTGGTCGGTCCGTGTCAAGCATCTTCGGTATTTCGACGGGTTCTTCTTTGGGTTTGTAGATACGTAAGCGGGTCAAAAGGACTTCCTTGTCTTCTTTAAACGATTCCGATCTGGAATTAAACAATGTTTTCGATTATTTGTTTGAAAAATAAACTCCAAAATACTACTTACCTATACCTATCTTGTAAAATTCTTCTTCTCTCTTCCTTATACCTTTCTATCCTCTCCCGCTTTTTCTGTTGTTCTTCTTCACTTAAATTGCTGTTAATATTTTCCGAACTGTGGGCTAGGTGCAACGAATCGACTTTGCCGTCATCTAGCGGCAATGATTTAGGTTGATTCAAGGTTTTAGGTAAGGAGCTCGTTTTGTAGCCTAAAGAGTTGGTTTTATATCCGATTCCTTCGTCAAAGGAAGTTCTTCGATCTCCGATCGAGTTCGTACCGAATTCCTTTTCGAATTCTTCTTCGTCTAAAGAACGGGTTTTCATTTGGTGTTTGAGATTTCTGGCCCGCAAACATGGCGGCAAACTGTCTTTTTCGTAAAATTTCATTAACCTGAAAATAAAAAATATGTAGATATATTCTGTCGATAAGGTACTAACTGGTACTATTAGAATGAGAAGGAGAAGATGAAGTAGTACAGGAAACAGTATTTAGTCACGAATGGGAAAGGACGAGAAAATGACAGTTTAAGACAAAATAAACAAATGGAACAGGACGAGGACAATGAACAATTTCTTGAGAAAATGTGGAAGGAGAAGAAAAATAAAGACTCGATGAACAAAAATTGTGGAGACTTGAAAAAGCATTGATTATTAAGATTAAAAGTTGAATGGCATTTCCAGTCCAAAAAGTGAGAGAAGATACCGTTTTTTATTAAAAATTTGACAAAAAATGATAAGGGTAGAAAAGGTACACTTTCTGAAGCAAAATTTGAAGAAGAAGGTAAGATAGGATAGTTTTAAAATAAATTGGACCAAGTGAAAAAGCAAAAAAGTGAACCGATTTTTAAAATAAAAGGGGGCCAAGGATAACCCAGTAAGAAATTGTAACGATTTTGAAGAAAAATTAGACAAAAAATAGAAAGGCAAGATGGGAAAATGAAAAGTACCCGTTTTTAACGAAAAAGGCCCAAATAAGTGAAAAGGCAAGAGAATGTACCAACGGATTTTCAGAATAAAAAGGGCAAAAAATGAACCAAGTAAGAAAAGGTAAGAATTTAAAAAAATTGCACCAAAAAGAAAAAAGGCAAAATAGGGTACCGTTTTTTAATGAAAATTGGACAAAAAAATAAGAATACAAGAAAAAGTACAGATTTTCATAACAAAAGGGATGAAAAAGTAAAAAAGCACCACAGAATACCATTTTAGGATAAAAATTGCACCAAAAAGCGAAAAGGCAAAAATAATGCCAATAGTAAAAAAGCAAGAAAATGTGCTTGTCTTGGAGAATAAAGGGCCAAAAATGTGAAATAGCACCGATTTGTAAAATTAAAGGGAGAAGAAATTACAAAGCAAGAAAAAGTATCGATTTTTGAGAAAAAAGGAGACAAAAATGTATCGATTTTTGAGAAAAAAGCTAACAAAAAAGTGAAACTGTACCGACTTTGGAGAAAAAATGGTCAAAAAAGGGAAATATCGATTTTTGAGGAAAAAGGTGACAAAAACGAGAAAATGTATAGATTTTTCAGAAAAATAGCAAAAAAGTGAAAATGTATCATTTTTTGAGAAAAAAGGAAACAAAAATGTGAAAATGTATCGATTTTTGAGAAAAAAGGAAACAAAAATGAGAAAATGTACCGATTTTTGAGAAAAAGGGAAACAAAAAAGTGAAACTGTACCGACTATGGAGAAAAAATGACAAAAAACGGGAAATATATCGATTTTTGAGGAAAAAGGCGACAAAAACGAGAAAATGTATCGATTTTTCAGAAAAATGACAAAAAAGTGAAAATGTATCAATTTTTGAGCAAAAAGGAAACAAAAATGTGAAAATGTATCGATTTTTGAGAAAAAAGGAAACAACAATCAGGAAATGCATCGATTTTTGGGAAAAAAAGAAACAAAAATGTGGAAATGCATCGATTTTTGAGAAAAAAGGAAACAAAAATGTGAAAATGTATCGATTTTTGAGAAAAAAGGAAACAAAAATGTGGAAATGCATCGATTTTTGAGAAAAAAGGAAACAAAAATGTGGAAATGCATCGATTTTTGAGAAAAGGGGAAACAAAAATGTGAAAATGTATCGTTTTTTGAGAAAAAAACGAAAGAAAAAAGTGAAAATGTACCGATTTTTGAGAAAAAGGGAAACAAAAAAGTGAAACTGTACCGACTTTGGAGAAAAAATGATCAAAAACGGGAAATATATCGATTTTTGAGGAAAAAGGTGACAAAAACGAGAAAATGTATCGATTTTTCAGAAAAATGATAAAAAAGTGAAAATGTATCAATTTTTGAGACAAAAGGAAACAAAAATGTGAAAATGTATCGATTTTTGGGGAAAAAGGTGACAAAAACGAGAAAATGTATCGATTTTTCAGAAAAATGACAAAAAAGTGAAAATGTATCAATTTTTGAGACAAAAGGAAACAAAAATGTGAAAATGTATCGATTTTTGAGAAAAAAGGAAACAAAAATGTGGAAATGCATCGATTTTTGGGAAAAAAGGAAACAAAAATGTGGAAATGCATCGATTTTTGAGAAAAAAAGAAACAAAAATGTGAAAATGTATCGATTTTTGAGAAAAAAGGAAACAAAAATGTGGAAATGCATCGATTTTTGAGAAAAAAGGAAACAAAAATGTGGAAATGCATCGATTTTTGAGAAAAAAGGAAACAAAAATGTATCGATTTTTGAGAAAAAAGGAAACAAAAATGTGGAAATGCATCGATTTTTGGGAAAAAAGGAAACAAAAATGTGGAAATGCATCGATTTTTGAGAAAAAAGGAAACAAAAATGTGAAAATGTATCGATTTTTGAGAAAAAAGGAAACAAAAATGTGGAAATGCATCGATTTTTGAGAAAAAAGGAAACAAAAGTGTGAAAATGTATCGTTTTTTGAGAAAAAAACGAAAGAAAAAAGTGAAAATGTACCGATTTTTGAGAAAAAGGGAAACAAAAAAGTGAAACTGTACCGACTTTGGAGAAAAAATGATCAAAAACGGGAAATATATCGATTTTTGAGGAAAAAGGTGACAAAAACGAGAAAATGTATCGATTTTTCAGAAAAATGACAGAAAAGTGAAAATGTATCAATTTTTGAGAAAAAAGGAAACAAAAATGTGGAAATGTATCGATTTTTAAGAAAAAAGGAAAAAAGTGAAAATGTACCCACTTTCAACAAAAAAGTGAAAAGGCAAGAAAGGGTACAGTTATGAAGAAAAATTTGGCATTAAAAGAAAAAGGTAAGATAGGGTAGTTTTAAAATATATTGGACCAATAACTGAAAAGGCAAAAAAGTGAACCGATTTTTAAAATAAAAGGGACAAAAAAGTAACCAAGTAAGAAAAGGTACAGTTATGAAGAAAAATTTGGCATTAAAAGAAAAAGGAAAGATAGGGTAGTTTTAAAATATATTGGACCAATAACTGAAAAGGCAAAAAAGTGAAACGATTTTTAAAATAAAAGGGACAAAAAAGTAACCAAGTAAGAAATGGTACAGATTTTGAAGAAAAATTATACAAAAAATTGGAAAAAGGGTCAAACAAGTGTGAAAAGGCAAGAAAATATACCAACCGATTTTTAGAATAAAAAGGGAGAAAAAGGAACCAAGTAAGAAAACGTAAGAATTTGAAAAAAAATGGGACAAAAAATCAAAAGGGCAGCACAGGGTACCATTTTTGACTAAAAATTGCACCAAAAGGTGAAAAGGTAAAAATTAATGCCAATTTTTGGAACGAAAAAGGGCCAAAAATGTGAATTAGCACCGATTTGTAAAAAAAAATAAAAAAGGTGAAAATTGGTACCAATTTTTGGAACAGACAGGTTAAAAATATTTAAAAAGCAAGATAACGTAACGATTTTTCAAAAAAAGGGACAAAAAAGTGAAAATGTATCGATTTTTCAGAAAAATGGACAAAGGTGAAAATGTATCGATTTTTGAGAAAAAAAGGAAGCAAAAAAGTAAAAATGCACCGATTTTTGTGAAAAAATTGACAAAAGAGGGAAAATGTACCGATTTTTTAGAAAAAAGTGAAAATGTATCGATTTTTTAGAAAAAAGAACACGAAAAATAGAACCTGTACCGATTTTTGTCAAATTGAAAAAAATATATTTAAAAAAATCATTTTAGCGAAACACAACTCACCTATGACAATTGGAAACGTTTGTACTATCATCAGACTCCTCTAATCGTAATACTGGATTTTCACTAGGCGCTGTACTAACATCTACCTCTTCTTTCTTATCCTCTACTGTACAATTCGACTCTTCCACCGTATTTTCTTCTTTATCAGTCTTGATCTCTACGTTTTCATACACATTTACACTCCTCATACTTTCACCTTCGATATTCTCATACAAGTGTACGTTTTCCGATTCCAACGAGTCGTACGTTTCCTCCGAGCATTCATTCTTTTCGACAGATCCTTCCGCATCAGTTTCGGAAACTTTTTCATCGTTTTCCAGGTCTAACAAAGCGTTCACTTCGTGTATGGATCTTCTGAAGTACTTGACTTGTTGGTAAATAGAACTATCGTCCATCGGTTCCGATTTTCTTTTATCGTTTATGCCGAATCGATTTTCCGTCGGACTGAACTCGATTAAATTTATCGGGCATTCTTCGGCTTCGGCCGGGAGGTTTTCCAAATTCTCAACGCTAATACCATCGCTGGTGTTTCTTGTTTCAGACGGACTAACCGGTGTTAAAAGTTCGTTTGTAGAACTATCGTAAACTTGCGTCGGACTAACGTTAGGACTAGGACTGTTTTTAGGAAAACTAAGCGAAGTTTGACTCGTGCTTAAGTTGTCTAAAGAGCTTTCAACTACTTCGCTAAGACTTAAATCGCTGTGACTGAAGTTTTCGATGTGATGATAGGGAGCGGAGCTAATGCTAGCCGTGTATTGAACGTTCGAAGTGCTGGATTGATTAGAACTGAGCGTTTTTTGGTCGTTATAGCTACCCAAAGAAAATTGTTCGCTGGTGTTGCAAATAGCGCTGGAACTTAAGTTATTTTTCACGGTGGAATCATTAATAGAAGTTAAATCTTCTAAAGCGCTAAGACTTTTAGGTCTGTCACTGGTATATTCACCGTTGACGGTTAAACTAGCTTCTTGTACTGGTAGGGAAGCTGTAGAGGTAGGTATATCGACTTTTTCCGTGTTTAATATGACATTTTCGTAAATATTATTAATAGGAGGTTTTAAAGGTGATGCTGGAGTACTACGTGGTGGTGATCTGTAAGTTATACTTATGGTAGTTTTAATATTTTCATAATTAGGAGATTTGGAAGTGGGGGTTTTAGGTTCGGTCTTCTGGAAAGTACTTTCTGAATGGGAACTGTCGTATGTAGGAGAAACGCCTGGGGTAGTATTAGCACTGCTATCTTCTAACTGTTTATAACCGGGTGAACCAGGCGTTGGGGTTGTAAGTAAACTGTAGGGTTGTGAAAGATCCAGTTCGGTTAAAGACTTGGGAACGGCAGCTTTGATAGAATTTTCTAAATCTAAAGACTGTCGTTTATCCAAATTATCCGAATTTCTGGGAGATTTATTTTTGGGTTGGTAGGAATCGAACAATTTGTTCGTTTGAACTACCGGACTTTCCGGAAATGGGTGTATCACAGCAGTGGTTGAAACTATGTTGTCCGGAGTATTGCAGTCGATGTATTGGATATCCGAGAGTTGGTCTTCTAAGCGTGTACGTTTTCGCGATTGAGATTCGGGCGATAGCACGACGCGGGGTTGTTTTTTCGGAGACGGGTTTACGGAATTCGTCGCGCTGTTGTATTCTTCCGGTCTGGCTCGGGTTAGGACGCGTCGTTGGGTCTAGAAAAAAAAATTGAGTTTTCTTTTTGTACAAAAATATATTTTTTATACAAACCTCTTTGTGTATCCGAGGAGAGCTGACTAGACTTTCGTCTTCTGAAAATATCCTCATTTCCGATTCTTCCAGTTCGAAATTTATTTGAATTTCGCTAAGATCCAGCAGGGAACCTTCGGAATTGTTTTGGGAATTTTGTAGGGTGTCAAAATAGGAATCGTGGGAAACTGACCTGAAAAATTGAAAAAAATATTTGATAAAAATTAAGTATACATGGATGAAGGTTTATCAAAAGCATATTAATCTGAAGATTCTTTGAAGCTTGCACGACATAGGATTTTTCTGAAAAAATTGTCAAAAATGATCAATAATTGTCAAAAATGGTCAATAATTGTCAGAAACTGTTAAAAATTGTTAAAATTTTGAAAAATTGTCAAAATTTTGAAAAAATGGTCAATAATTGTAAAAATCTGTCAAAAATTGTGAAATTTTTTGAAAAATGGTCAAAATTTTTGAAAAATTGTCAAAAATGGTCAATAATTGTCAGAACCTGTCAAAAATGGTCAATAATTGTTAAAATTTTTAAAAATGGTCTAAATTGGTCAATAATTGTCAGAACCTGTCAAAAATGGTCAATAATTGTTAAAATTTGGAAAAATGGTCTAAAATGGTCAAAATATTTGAAAAATTGTCAAAAATGATCAATAATTTTCAAAACTGTCAAAAATGGTCAATCATTTTCAGAACCTGACAAAAATGCTCAGAAATTGTCAAAAATGGTCAATAATTGTCAGAAACTGTTAAAAATTGTTAAAATTTTGAAAAATTGTCAAAATTTTGAAAAAATGGTCAATAATTGTAAAAATCTGTCAAAAATTGTTAAAAATTGTGAACTTTTTTGAAAAATGGTCAAAATTTTTGAAAAATTGTCAAAAATGGTCAATAATTGTCAGAACCTGTCAAAAATGGTCAATAATTGTTAAAATTTTTAAAAATGGTCTAAATTGGTCAATAATTGTCAGAACCTGTCAAAAATGGTCAATAATTGTTAAAATTTGGAAAAATGGTCTAAAATGGTCAAAATTTTTGAAAAATTGTCAAAAATGATCAATAATTTTCAAAACTGTCAAAAATGGTCTATCATTTTCAGAACCTGACAAAAATGCTCAGAAATTGTCAAAAATGGTCAATAATTGTCAAAAATGGTCAGAATTGTCAGAAACTGTTAAAAATTGTTAAAATTTTGAAAAAATGGTCAATAATTGTAAAAATCTGTCAAAAATTGTTAAAAATTATGAAATTTTTTGAAAAATGGTCAAAATTTTTGAAAAATTGTCAAAAATGATCAATAATTGTCAGAACCTGTCAAAAATGGTCAATCATTGTTAAAATTTTTAAAAATGGTCTAAATTGGTCAATAATTGTCAGAACCTGTCAAAAATGGTCAATAATTGTTAAAATTTGGAAAAATGGTCTAAAATGGTCAAAATTTTTGAAAAATTGTCAAAAATGATCAATAATTTTCAAAACTGTCAAAAATGGTCTATCATTTTCAGAACCTGACAAAAATGCTCAGAAATGGTCAATAATTGTCAAAAATGGTCAATAATTGTCAAAAATGGTCAATAATTGCCAGAAACTGTTAAAAATTGTTAAAATTTTGAAAAATTGTCAAAATTTTGAAAAAATGGTCAATAATTGTAAAAATCTGTCAAAAATTGTTAAAAATTGTGAAATTTTTGGAAAAATGGTCAAAATTTTTGAAAAATTGTCAAAAATGGTCAATAATTGTCAGAACCTGTCAAAAATGGTCAATAATTGTTAAAATTTTTGAAAATGGTCTAAATTGGTAAATAATTGTCAGAACCTGTCAAAAATGGCCAATAATTGTTAAAATTTGGAAAAATGGTCTAAAATGTTCAAAATTTTTGAAAAATTGTCAAAAATGATCAATAATTTTCAAAACTGTCAAAAATGGTCAATCATTTTCAGAACCTGACAAAAATGCTCAGAAATTGTCAAAAATGGTCAATAATTGTCAGAAACTGTTAAAAATTGTTAAAATTTTGAAAAATTGTCAAAATTTTGAAAAAATGGTCAATAATTGTAAAAATTTGTCAAAAATTGTTAAAAATTGTGAAATTTTTTGAAAAATGGTCAAAATTTTTGAAAAATTGTCAAAAATGGTCAATAATTGTCAGAACCTGTCAAAAATGGTCAATAATTGTTAAAATTTTTAAAAATGGTCTAAATTGGTCAATAATTGTCAGAACCTGTCAAAAATGGTCAATAATTGTTAAAATTTGGAAAAATGGTCTAAAATGGTCAACATTTTTGAAAAATTGTCAAAAATGATCAATAATTTTCAAAACTGTCAAAAATGGTCAATCATTTTCAGAACCTGACAAAAATGCTCAGAAATTGTCAAAAATGGTCAATAATTGTCAGAAACTGTTAAAAATTGTTAAAATTTTGAAAAATTGTCAAAATTTTGAAAAAATGGTCAATAATTGTAAAAATCTGTCAAAAATTGTTAAAAATTGTGAACTTTTTTGAAAAATGGTCAAAATTTTTGAAAAATTGTCAAAAATGGTCAATAATTGTCAGAACCTGTCAAAAATGGTCAATAATTGTTAAAATTTTTAAAAATGGTCTAAATTGGTCAATAATTGTCAGAACCTGTCAAAAATGGTCAATAATTGTTAAAATTTGGAAAAATGGTCTAAAATGGTCAACATTTTTGAAAAATTGTCAAAAATGATCAATAATTGTCAAAACTGTCAAACTTGGCCAATCATTGTCAAAAATGGTCAATAATTGTTAAAATTTGAAAAAGTAGTTAAAAATTGTCAATATTTTTGAAAAAATGGTCAATAATTGTCAAAAATTGCCAAAATTTTACGAAAAATGACCATTCTATTGTGTATAAGAAGCAAGCTTCTGTCGGCGCTCACCATTTTCTGTAATGCGGCTCGAGCCGTGGGATGAAACGGCCCATTTATGGAAATGTAAATGCTAGTTGAACAAAAAATTGGGATGTCGAGGGCAAATAATAACTAAGTGAAGAAGCTGAGGTTGTGGTCTTAATTAATCGTGTTAGCTCTCAGTTAAAATTGAGTTTACTATTCCAGTGTATGCAGTTGCTATTTTTGTTTTACGATGAAATAAAAATGTTTAGTCAGTTATTTAACGAAAATTTTTAATAACAAATGTACCTGTTGTGTCCTGGAGGTTTGTGTAAGGAATGGAGTGGTCCTAAAACGTCTTCACAGCTCGCCGGTTCTGAATGACCCGAAGTTAAACTTTCCGCCGACTTTACCGATCTCAATTTTCGTTTCATTTCCGTTAAATCGGATTCTGTGACAAACTTTTCCTAAAAAATGAACAAAAAAGAGTAAGAAAACTGTAAGAAAAACTGTAATTTATGGTACTTTCTTACATTTATGGTTACAGGCGTGGAAGCTTTTCGGTTTTTCGAGACGTTTCCTTGTGTTTGATTCCTAGATTTGGAAAAAAACATCCTCCAACCTAACGGAGAACGTTTGGTATGCCCCCTTTTTCTAGCACCTGAAAAAATAAGAATAAATTTACCGGATCCAACCCTGTTTACAGGAAAATACTTACCCGACGGTAATTCTATAACTGTGTGATATTTTTTGGGGAGATTTTTAGGTCCACCACCGACTTCTATGTAATTACATTCTTCGTTTTTATTAGGTAAATGTTTGTTGCGAGCCTCTTCCAACGTTATCAACTTTGTTGGTGTCGAAATTGCCAAACTATTCGGTCGACATTTCTTCGATAATAAACTTTCGTTTGTTAATGTCGGCTGATCGAGGTTGGGCAGATGATCGCAAAATATTAAATCCGCGTAACAAATCAAAAATTCAGTCACTACCGCCTGAAAAAATAGAAGATAATTTCAATAGATTATTACAGTTTCCTGTAAATTGTCGTATTTAGTAAAACGCGTTACTAATAGATATCGAATAATAGATTTATACTATTAACGCCTTATAAAGTTTTGAAAATATTTTCAATAACAATGACCGTTCACTTAAAAGAAACAACTACTTCTCGGGATATATGCATCATTTAACGAGGTCAGTTAAGAATATAGCTCGAGTGTGCCCGGTTAATGTCTACAATCGATTTAAGTAGGATTTAATGTCTCTGAAATCTGCATTTAAAATTAGTTTGGCATCTTTGGCGGCACCGTAGGAATTTTGTCACGACCTACCTGTACTCCAACTCCTTGCAAAGCAGCAACGCCTCCAACTTCCAACGCTTCGCACCTCAACAAATTAGGAGCCCAAACTATGGCGACGTTTCTTGTGGTCATTCCGGTGCTAGCTCCGTGTTTGGCTACTTTTGCCAAGTGCCTCATTAGATACTCCAGAGTTCTACGAATAAAAAAATAAATTTTGAAATATTGCAAGGAAGAAAAACGTTTGAAAAAAAAATAACCACTTACCTGTAATGCGGAGGCGGCAATTTTTGTACGGTTTCTCTCATTTTCAGCAGTCTATCATGATCCGATTCGGAGTTTCGGATCGCAGTGTTGCAGCCTTGTACGGCGTTAACGAAACTTTGGTAAAGTTGATACGTGCAAAGTGGATTTGGTAATTCTCTGTAAAAGTTTAAGAAGACATGATGATAAAGAGTGAAAACTAAGGTTAGATGTGATATTAAAATGGTGTAAAATTCATTTTGTTATAATTCTCCAATCCTAGATATGAAGTAGAGGCAACGCACAGAAAGGAGCGACATTTTCCCTAGGTATAGAGACTAGGAAAGGGACATGAGCAGGAGTGTATAGTGGAATTAGGAACACAGGATGTTCCTTCTCATTAGGAGAATTTGATACAATGTGCTAGAATGGATAAATACAGGACTGACACAGACACACTCTTCCATATCTTATTTTTTCTGCAGCACTTTCCACCGCCACATGTAGTGGCGTGAAGTTAACAACTATTTCCATGGCCGGTGAAAAATGGTAATTTAAGGATTCAAAATATTTCAGAGACCCAAGGATGAATCATGAGTCATCTTCGCTTAGAAAATAGATATTGAGATGCGGTTTTTACCATTTTTTTTTTAATTCCGCCCTGCAGTTAGTTCGGTCGCTAGTAACTTTTTGTTCCATACTTTTTATATGTAAATAATAGAGAAAAACAAATGGACTTGGGGTATTTCTCCACACAATGGTATATTACCCAATAAAGGAAAAAAGAAGAACCCAACCTAACCTCAATTACTACAGCATGACGGTGACAGTTAAGCGGTGTCGGTTACGCTAACAAACCAGAAGTTTTACACCTACGAAAAAATTGCTAAAAGCGACTAAAGAAATTTTTATGCCACAGTTTGAAACACTTTTTTTAATTTTATTATTTGTCCCCAAAAAAGGAACCCCTTATCCAAAATTGTATGTTTTTTATAGAAAAATTCCTCTATTGTTTATTAGAAGTTAATTCAATCAAAAATGTGTACAATTAATTAATGTTACACCTGCAAATAAATATATTAAAAACAGAAATTTTCCTGTTGTTTGTTTACTTTACTTGGAAGGATCAAACATTGTCAAAAAAAATACGCGTAATGCGGATCTTTTTATTGTTTGAACATAATGGAAGATTATAAATCATTATTTAACAATAAAAATATATAAAGATAAGAAATCGAATGGTTAAGGTCATTCGACAGCGAGATTTCGAAGGTATACGTAGATTCAAGATTAATTTATTATTTATATTTCCATAGACGAAAAATAAATTAAAGATGGGAATAAAAGTGATAATATTTTTGCTGTTTGTGATAAGGGAAACGGTGGGAAAGAGTTTTCTAAAAGGTGAGTGTCATCAAAATAATCTTATATTGAGTTTATTAACCTGTAAAACCTAAAAAAAAATTATTAGTGGGAAGAAAGTAGATAAGAGAGAATAGTAAAATACATTTTATAATGTCAATATTTATTTATTTATTCAATGTTTGTCAATCCGGACAATGTAAATACATTATAGGAAACAATATTGGGATTTCAATTAAATAAATTTCGTTTTGTTGTTTAAATACCAACAATCTTCAGACTCTGCCACTTATGCATAAGTTCGGTTTTAAAAATTAGACTTAGTGAGTGTACCGGGTATAAAATTTCGTGAAAAATATATAGAAACTTCAATCGATTTGTAGTTCCAAATTCGCCCACTACTCCTAGTCAATATTCTTTAAAATAGAAAATTCTACTAAACTAACTTAGAACCAAATATGTAAAATTTCGATGATTAAGAATTTTTAATCGACTTAGTACAAACTACGGCCACTACCTTTGTTTTGAACATTTCTTCGTCAATTTTCTCCAATCCTTCAAAGTACAAAATAAGCAAGAACATTCAACGAAAGTAGTACTAAATAGAAAACATGACCGTGAAATGGAACTTTCATTGGACTAACAGTATCGATATAATTTAGAATAGAAAATTATTAAGACAACTAAACCAAAGAAAATCTGACTGTTAAATGTCAAGAGCTTTCAATCTGCTTATAGACCAACTATGTCAACTCCTTTATTTTCAATAGTTCTTTGTCAATATCATTCAGATTCAAGAAAATTTAACCGAAGAAGTACCAAATATAAAATCTAACCATAAAATGTCATAAAAAATCAATCGACTTATATAACAAATCTCGTCACCACCTTGTTCAAAATCATTTTCCGTCAAGTAGAAAGATGGCAAGAAAAATTCAACAACCAAAGTAGTACCAAATGTAAAATATCAGGAACTTTCATTCAGCATATATTGCAAACTTCGCCAAATACCTTTTACCGTCAATATCATCAAGAAAATTCAAAGTAGTACCAAATACAAAGTCTGACAATGAAAATTCAAAGTAGTACCAACTCACAATTTGACCGTAGAACAAACTTCGCCCATTACTTGCCAATATTCTTAAAAGTAGAAAATTCAACTAAAGTAGTACCAAATTCAAAATTTGGCAGTAAAATATCAAGAGTTTCCATTCGATTTGTAAGGCAAACTTCGTCCACTATTCTTGTTATCACAATTTTTCGTCAATATCTTTCAAAGTAGTACCCAATACAAAATCGGACAGTGAAATATCAAGAATTTTCAATCGATTTGTAGTGCAAACTTTGTCCACTACTTTTTTTAAAAACAATGTTTAGTTGATATCCTTCAAAGTAGACAAGTAGCAAGAATATTCAACCAAAGTAGTACCAACTCACAATTTAACCGTAGAATGTCAGGAATTTTAATCGATTTATAGAACAAACTTCGCCCATTCCAGTCAATATTCTTAAAAGTAGAAAATTCAACCAAAGTAGTACCAAATTCAAAATTTGGCAGTAAAATATCAAGAGTTTCCATTCGATTTGTAAGGCAAACTTCGTCCACTATTCTTGTTATCACAATTTTTCGTCAATATCTTTCAAAGTAGTACCCAATACAAAATCGGACAGTGAAATATCAAGAATTTTCAATCGATTTGTAGTGCAAACTTTGTCCACTACATTTTTTTAAAAACAATTTTTAGTTGATATCCTTCAAAGTAGACAAGTAATAAGAAAATTCAACCAAAGTAGTACCAACTCACAATTTAACCGTAGAATGTCAGGAATTTTTATCGATTTATAGAACGAACTTCGACCATTACCCGTCAATATTCTTAAAAGTAGAAAATTTGCCAGGAAATTCAACCAAAGTAGTACCAAATTCAAAATTTGGCAGTAAAATATCGAGATTTTCCATTCGATTTGTAAGACAAACTTCCTCCACTTTCATCGAGTTGTAGAACAAACTTCAACCATTACCCATCGATATTCTTAAAAGTAGAAAATTTGCAAGGAAATGCAACCAAAGTAGTACCAAATTCAAAATTTGGCAGTAAAATATCAAGATTCCATTCGATTTGTAAGGCAAACTTCGTCCACTACCCTTTTTATCATAATTTTTCGTCAATATCTTTCAAAGTAGAATAGTAGCAATATAATTCAACCAAAGTAGTACCAAATACAAAATCTGACAGTGAAATATCGAGAATTTTCAATCGATTTGTAGTGCAAACTTTGTCCACTACTTTTTTTGAAACAATTTTTAGTTGATATCCTTCAAAGTAGACAAGTAGCAAGAAAATTCAACCAAAGTAGTACCAACTCACAATTTAACCGTAGAATGTCAGGAATTTTTATCGATTTATAGAACAAACTTCGACCATCACCCGTCAATATTCTTAAAAGTAGAAAATTTGCCAGGAAATTCAACCAAAGTAGTACCAAATTCAAAATTTGGCAGTAAAATATCAAGAGTTTCCATTCGATTTGTAAGGCAAACTTCCTCCACTATCCTTTTTATCACAATTTTTCGTCAATATCTTTCAAAGTAGTACCAAATACAAAATCTGAGAATTTTCAATCGATTTGTAGTGCAAACTTTGTCCACTACTTTTTTTAAAACAATTTTTAGTTGATATCCTCCAAAGTAGAAAAGTTGCAAGAAAATTGAACCAAAGTAGTACCAACTCACAATTTAACCGTAGAATGTCAGGAATTTTTATCGATTTATAGAACAAACTTCGACCATTACCCGTCAATATTCTTAAAAGTAGAAAATTTGCCAGGAAATTCAACCAAAGTAGTACCAAATTCAAAATTTGGCAGTAAAATATCGAGATTTTCCATTCGATTTGTAAGACAAACTTCCTCCACTTTCATCGAGTTGTAGAACAAACTTCAACCATTACCCATCGATATTCTTAAAAGTAGAAAATTTGCAAGGAAATGCAACCAAAGTAGTACCAAATTCAAAATTTGGCAGTAAAATATCAAGATTCCATTCGATTTGTAAGGCAAACTTCGTCCACTACCCTTTTTATCATAATTTTTCGTCAATATCTTTCAAAGTAGAATAGTAGCAATATAATTCAACCAAAGTAGTACCAAATACAAAATCTGACAGTGAAATATCGAGAATTTTCAATCGATTTGTAGTGCAAACTTTGTCCACTACTTTTTTTGAAACAATTTTTAGTTGATATCCTTCAAAGTAGACAAGTAGCAAGAAAATTCAACCAAAGTAGTACCAACTCACAATTTAACCGTAGAATGTCAGGAATTTTTATCGATTTATAGAACAAACTTCGACCATCACCCGTCAATATTCTTAAAAGTAGAAAATTTGCCAGGAAATTCAACCAAAGTAGTACCAAATTCAAAATTTGGCAGTAAAATATCAAGAGTTTACATTCGATTTGTAAGGCAAACTTCCTCCACTATCCTTTTTATCACAATTTTTCGTCAATATCTTTCAAAGTAGTACCAAATACAAAATCTGAGAATTTTCAATCGATTTGTAGTGCAAACTTTGTCCACTACTTTTTTTAAAACAATTTTTAGTTGATATCCTCCAAAGTAGAAAAGTTGCAAGAAAATTGAACCAAAGTAGTACCAACTCACAATTTGACCGTAGAATGTCAGGAATTTTAATCGACATAAAGAACAAATTTCGCCCATTACCCGTCAATATTCTTAAAAGTAAAAAATTTGCAAGGAAATGCAACCAAAGTAGTACCAAATTCAAAATTTGGCAGAAAAATATCAAGAGTTTCCATTCGATTTGTAAGGCAAACTTCGTCCACTACCCTTTTTATCATAATTTTTCGTCAATATCTTTCAAAGTAGAATAGTAGCAATATAATTTAACCAAAGTAGTACCAAATACAAAATCTGGCAGTGAAATATCAAGAATTTCCAATCGATTTGTAGAGCAAACTTTGTCCAATACTTTTTTTAAAACAATTATGAGTTGATATCCTTCAAAGTAGACAAGTAGCAAGAAAATTCAACCAAAGTAGTACCAACTCACAATTTAACCGTAGAATGTCAGGAATTTTTATCGATTTATAGAACAAACTTCGACCATCACCCGTCAATATTCTTAAAATTAGAAAATTTGCCAGGAAATTCAACCAAAGTAGTACCAAATTCAAAATTTGGCAGTAAAATATCAAGAGTTTCCATTCGATTTGTAAGGCAAACTTCCTCCACTATCCTTTTTATCACAATTTTTCGTCAATATCTTTCAAAGTAGTACCAAATACAAAATCTGAGAATTTTCAATCGATTTGTAGCGCAAACTTTGTCCACTATCTTTTTAAAAACAATTTTTAGTTGATATCCTCCAAAGTAGAAAAGTTGCAAGAAAATTGAACCAAAGTAGTACCAACTCACAATTTGACCGTAGAATGTCAGGAATTTTAATCGACATAAAGAACAAATTTCGCCCATTACCCGTCAATATTCTTAAAAGTAAAAAATTTGCAAGGAAATGCAACCAAAGTAGTACCAAATTCAAAATTTGGCAGAAAAATATCGAGAGTTTCCATTCGATTTGTAAGGCAAACTTCGTCCACTACCCTTTTTATCATAATTTTTCGTCAATATCTTTCAAAGTAGAATAGTAGCAATATAATTTAACCAAAGTAGTACCAAATACAAAATCTGGCAGTGAAATATCAAGAATTTCCAATCGATTTGTAGAGCAAACTTTGTCCAATACTTTTTTTAAAACAATTATGAGTTGATATCCTTCAAAGTAGACAAGAAGCAAGAAAATTCAACCAAAGTAGTACCAACTCACAATTTTACCGTAGAAAGTCAGGAATTTTAATCGACTTATAGAACAAATTTCACCCATTACCAGTCAATATTCTTAAAAGTAGAAAATTCAATCAAAGTAGTACCAAATTCAAAATTTGGCAGTAAAATATCGAGAGTTTCCATTCGATTTGTAAGGCAAACTTCGTCCACTACCCTTTTTATCATAATTTTTCGTCAATATCTTTCAAAGTAGAATAGTAGCAAGATAATTCAATCAAAGTAGTACCAAATACAAAATCGGACAGTGAAATATTAAGAATTTTCAATCGATTTGTAGTGCAAACTTTGTCCACTACATTTTTTTAAAAATAATTTTTAGTTGATATCCTTCAAAGTAGAAAAGTAGCAAGAAAATTCAACCAAAGTCGTACCAACTCACAATTTAATCGTAGAATGTCAGGAATTTTTATCGATTTATAGAACAAACTTCGCCCATTACCCGTCAATATTCTTAAAAGTAGAAAATTTGCAAGGAAATGCAACCAAAGTAGTGCCAAATTCAAAATTTGGCAGTAAAATATCAAGAGTTTCCATTCGATTTGTAAGGCAAACTTCGACCACTATCCTTTTTATCAAAATTTTTCGTCCATATCTTTCAAAGTAGAATAGTAGCAAGATAATTCAACCAAAGTAGTACCAAATACAAAATCTGACAGTGAAATATCAAGAATTTTTAATCGATTTGTAGTGAAAACTTTGTTCGCTACTTTTTTTCAAAACAATTTTTAGTTAATATCTTTCAAAGTAGAAAAGTAGCAAGAAAATTCAACCAAAGTACTACCAACTCACAATTTTACCGTAGAATGTAGGGAATTTCAATCGATTTATAGAACAAACTTCGCCCATTACCCGTCAATATTCTTAAAAGTAAAAAATTTGCAAGGAAATGCAACCAAAGTAGTACCAAATTCAAAATTTGGCAGAAAAATATCAAGAGTTTCCATTCGATTTGTAAGGCAAACTTCGTCCACTACCCTTTTTATCATAATTTTTCGTCAATATCTTTCAAAGTAGAATAGTAGCAATATAATTCAACCAAAGTAGTACCAAATACAAAATCTGACAGTGAAATATCAAGAATTTTTAGTCGATTTGTAGTGAAAACTTTGTTCGCTACTTTTTTTCAAAACAATTTTTAGTTAATATCTTTCAAAGTAGAAAAGTAGCAAGAAAATTCAACCAAAGTAGTACCAACTCACAATTTGACCGTAGAATATAGGGAATTTCAATCGATTTATAGAACAAACTTCGTCCATTACCAGTCAATATTCTTAAAAGTAGAAAATTCAATCAAAGTAGTACCAAATTCAAAATTTGGCAGTAAAATATCAAGAGTTTTCATTCGATTTGTAAGGCAAACTTCGTCCACTATCCTTTTTATCACAATTTTTCGTCAATATCTTTCAAAGTAGAATAGTAGCAAGATAATTTAACCAAAGTAGTACCAAATACAAAATCTGGCAGTGAAATATCAAAAATTTCCAATCGATTTGTAAAGCAAACTTGGTCCAATACTTTTTTTAAAACAATTATGAGTTGATATCCTTCAAAGTAGACAAGAAGCAAGAAAATTCAACCAAAGTAGTACCAACTCACAATTTTACCGTAGAAAGTCAGGAATTTTAATCGACTTATAGAACAAATTTCACCCATTACCAGTCAATATTCTTAAAAGTAGAAAATTCAATCAAAGTAGTACCAAATTCAAAATTTGGCAGTAAAATATCAAGAGTTTCCATTCGATTTGTAAGGCAAACTTCGTCCACTATTCTTTTTATCACAATTTTTCGTCAATATCTTTCAAAGTAGAATAGTAGCAAGATAATTCAATCAAAGTAGTACCCAATACAAAATCGGACAGTGAAATATCAAGAATTTTCAATCGATTTGTAGTGCAAACTTTGTCCATTACATTTTTTTTAAAACAGTTTTTAGTTGATATCCTTCAAAGTAGACAAGTAGCAAGAAAATTTAACCAAAGTAGTACCAACTCACAATTTAACCGTAGAATGTCAGGAATTTTAATCGACATAAAGAACAAATTTCGCCCATCACCCGTCAATATTCTTAAAAGTAGAAAATTTGCCAGGAAATTCAACCAAAGTAGTACCAAATTCAAAATTTGGCAGTAAAATATCAAGAGTTTCCATTCGATTTGTAAGGCAAACTTCCTCCACTATCCTTTTTATCACAATTTTTCGTCAATATCTTTTAAAGTAGTACCAAATACAAAATCTGAGAATTTTCAATCGATTTGTAGCGCAAACTTTGTCCACTACTTTTTTTAAAACAATTTTTAGTTGATATCCTCCAAAGTAGAAAAGTTGCAAGAAAATTGAACCAAAGTAGTACCAACTCACAATTTAACCGTAGAATGTCAGGAATTTTTATCGATTTATAGACCAACTTCGCCCATTACCCGTCAATATTCTTAAAAGTAGAAAATTTGCAAGGAAATGCAACCAAAGTAGTACCAAATTCAAAATTTGTCAGTAAAATATCAAGAGTTTCCATTCGATTTGTAAGGCAAACTTCGACCACTATCCTTTTTATCAAAATTTTTCGTCCATGTCTTTCAAAGTAGAATAGTAGCAAGATAATTCAACCAAAGTAGTACCAAATACAAAATCTGACAGTGAAATATCAAGAATTTTTAGTCGATTTGTAGTGAAAACTTTGTTCGCTACTTTTTTTCAAAACAATTTTTAGTTAATATCTTTCAAAGTAGAAAAGTAGCAAGAAAATTCAACCAAAGTAGTACCAACTCACAATTTGACCGTAGAATATAGGGAATTTCAATCGATTTATAGAACAAACTTCGTCCATTACCAGTCAATATTCTTAAAAGTAGAAAATTCAATCAAAGTAGTGCCAAATTCAAAATTTGGCAGTAAAATATCAAGAGTTTTCATTCGATTTGTAAGGCAAACTTCGTCCACTATCCTTTTTATCACAATTTTTCGTCAATATCTTTCAAAGTAGAATAGTAGCAAGATAATTTAACCAAAGTAGTACCAAATACAAAATCTGGCAGTGAAATATCAAGAATTTCCAATCGATTTGTAGAGCAAACTTGGTCCAATACTTTTTTTAAAACAATTATGAGTTGACATCCTTCAAAGTAGACAAGAAGCAAGAAAATTCAACCAAAGTAGTACCAACTCACAATTTTACCGTAGAAAGTCAGGAATTTTAATCGACTTATAGAACAAATTTCACCCATTACCAGTCAATATTCTTAAAAGTAGAAAATTCAATCAAAGTAGTACCAAATTCAAAATTTGGCAGTAAAATATCAAGAGTTTCCATTCGATTTGTAAGGCAAACTTCGTCCACTATTCTTTTTATCACAATTTTTCGTCAATATCTTTCAAAGTAGAATAGTAGCAAGATAATTCAATCAAAGTAGTACCCAATACAAAATCGGACAGTGAAATATCAAGAATTTTCAATCGATTTGTAGTGCAAACTTTGTCCATTACATTTTTTTTAAAACAGTTTTTAGTTGATATCCTTCAAAGTAGACAAGTAGCAAGAAAATTCAACCAAAGTAGTACCAACTCACAATTTAACCGTAGAATGTCAGGAATTTTAATCGACATAAAGAACAAATTTCGCCCATCACCCGTCAATATTCTTAAAAGTAGAAAATTTGCCAGGAAATTCAACCAAAGTAGTACCAAATTCAAAATTTGGCAGTAAAATATCAAGAGTTTCCATTCGATTTTTAAGGCAAACTTCCTCCACTATCCTTTTTATCACAATTTTTCGTCAATATCTTTTAAAGTAGTACCAAATACAAAATCTGAGAATTTTCAATCGATTTGTAGCGCAAACTTTGTCCACTACTTTTTTTAAAACAATTTTTAGTTGATATCCTCCAAAGTAGAAAAGTTGCAAGAAAATTGAACCAAAGTAGTACCAACTCACAATTTAACCGTAGAATGTCAGGAATTTTTATCGATTTATAGACCAACTTCGCCCATTACCCGTCAATATTCTTAAAAGTAGAAAATTTGCAAGGAAATGCAACCAAAGTAGTACCAAATTCAAAATTTGGCAGTAAAATATCAAGAGTTTCCATTCGATTTGTAAGGCAAACTTCGACCACTATCCTTTTTATCAAAATTTTTCGTCCATATCTTTCAAAGTAGAATAGTAGCAAGATAATTCAACCAAAGTAGTACCAAATACAAAATCTGACAGTGAAATATCAAGAATTTTTAGTCGATTTGTAGTGAAAACTTTGTTCGCTACTTTTTTTCAAAACAATTTTTAGTTAATATCTTTCAAAGTAGAAAAGTAGCAAGAAAATTCAACCAAAGTAGTACCAACTCACAATTTGACCGTAGAATATAGGGAATTTCAATCGATTTATAGAACAAACTTCGTCCATTACCAGTCAATATTCTTAAAAGTAGAAAATTCAATCAAAGTAGTGCCAAATTCAAAATTTGGCAGTAAAATATCAAGAGTTTTCATTCGATTTGTAAGGCAAACTTCGTCCACTATCCTTTTTATCACAATTTTTCGTCAATATCTTTCAAAGTAGAATAGTAGCAAGATAATTTAACCAAAGTAGTACCAAATACAAAATCTGGCAGTGAAATATCAAGAATTTCCAATCGATTTGTAGAGCAAACTTGGTCCAATACTTTTTTTAAAACAATTATGAGTTGACATCCTTCAAAGTAGACAAGAAGCAAGAAAATTCAACCAAAGTAGTACCAACTCACAATTTTACCGTAGAAAGTCAGGAATTTTAATCGACTTATAGAACAAATTTCACCCATTACCAGTCAATATTCTTAAAAGTAGAAAATTCAATCAAAGTAGTACCAAATTCAAAATTTGGCAGTAAAATATCAAGAGTTTCCATTCGATTTGTAAGGCAAACTTCGTCCACTACCCTTTTTATCATAATTTTTCGTCAATATCTTTCAAAGTAGAATAGTAGCAAGATAATTCAATCAAAGTAGTACCCAATACAAAATCGGACAGTGAAATATTAAGAATTTTCAATCGATTTGTAGTGCAAACTTTGTCCACTACATTTTTTTAAAAACAATTTTTAGTTGATATCCTTCAAAGTAGAAAAGTAGCAAGAAAATTCAACCAAAGTCGTACCAACTCACAATTTAACCGTAGAATGTCAGGAATTTTTATCGATTTATAGAACAAACTTCGCCCATTGCCCGTCAATATTCTTAAAAGTAGAAAATTTGCAAGGAAATGCAACCAAAGTAGTACCAAATTCAAAATTTGGCAGTAAAATATCAAGAGTTTCCATTCGATTTGTAAGGCAAACTTCGACCACTATCCTTTTTATCAAAATTTTTCGTCCATATCTTTCAAAGTAGAATAGTAGCAAGATAATTCAACCAAAGTAGTACCAAATACAAAATCTGACAGTGAAATATCAAGAATTTTTAATCGATTTGTAGTGAAAACTTTGTTCGCTACTTTTTTTCAAAACAATTTTTAGTTAATATCTTTCAAAGTAGAAAAGTAGCAAGAAAATTCAACCAAAGTAGTACCAACTCACAATTTGACCGTAGAATATAGGGAATTTCAATCGATTTATAGAACAAACTTCGTCCATTACCAGTCAATATTCTTAAAAGTAGAAAATTCAATCAAAGTAGTACCAAATTCAAAATTTGGCAGTAAAATATCAAGAGTTTTCATTCGATTTGTAAGGCAAACTTCGTCCACTATCCTTTTTATCACAATTTTTCGTCAATATCTTTCAAAGTAGAATAGTAGCAAGATAATTTAACCAAAGTAGTACCAAATACAAAATCTGGCAGTGAAATATCAAGAATTTCCAATCGATTTGTAGAGCAAACTTGGTCCAATACTTTTTTTAAAACAATTATGAGTTGATATCCTTCAAAGTAGACAAGAAGCAAGAAAATTCAACCAAAGTAGTACCAACTCACAATTTTACCGTAGAAAGTCAGGAATTTTAATCGACTTATAGAACAAATTTCACCCATTACCAGTCAATATTCTTAAAAGTAGAAAATTCAATCAAAGTAGTACCAAATTCAAAATTTGGCAGTAAAATATCAAGAGTTTCCATTCGATTTGTAAGGCAAACTTCGTCCACTACCCTTTTTATCATAATTTTTCGTCAATATCTTTCAAAGTAGAATAGTAGCAAGATAATTCAATCAAAGTAGTACCCAATACAAAATCGGACAGTGAAATATTAAGAATTTTCAATCGATTTGTAGTGCAAACTTTGTCCACTACATTTTTTTAAAAACAATTTTTAGTTGATATCCTTCAAAGTAGAAAAGTAGCAAGAAAATTCAACCAAAGTCGTACCAACTCACAATTTAACCGTAGAATGTCAGGAATTTTTATCGATTTATAGAACAAACTTCGCCCATTACCCGTCAATATTCTTAAAAGTAGAAAATTTGCAAGGAAATGCAACCAAAGTAGTACCAAATTCAAAATTTGGCAGTAAAATATCAAGAGTTTCCATTCGATTTGTAAGGCAAACTTCGACCACTATCCTTTTTATCAAAATTTTTCGTCCATATCTTTCAAAGTAGAAAAGTAGCAAGAAAATTCAACCAACTCACAATTTGACCGTAGAATGTAGGGAATTTCAATCGATTTATAGAACAAACTTCGCCCATTACCAGTCAATATTCTTAAAAGTAGAAAATTCAATCGAATTTTCAATCAATTTGTAATGCAAACTTTGTCCACTACTTTTTTTAAAACAATTTTTAGTTGATATCCTTCAAAGTAGAAAATTAGCAAGAATATTCAAACAAAGTAGTACCAAATACGAAATTTCACGCATTTCGATCCACATTATAGTACACACATTAACTTCCTTATGATTATTTCCCAATGTATAAGGCTGATTTAAAAAAAAACTTCAACTAAAGTAGTACCAAAAACAAAATTTATATAAAACACAAACTAGAGAGTGTTTTTTCCTGGACATCACTTAATACTAATAACAATAGAATTTTACTTTTTTCCAGTATAAATATTTACAACCT
Source organism: Lochmaea crataegi (assembly GCA_947563755.1). Classification (NCBI taxonomy): domain Eukaryota; kingdom Metazoa; phylum Arthropoda; class Insecta; order Coleoptera; family Chrysomelidae; genus Lochmaea; species Lochmaea crataegi. Next base: position 15,116,797 of record OX387436.1, on the reverse strand, counting down.
TTCGCAACTACCGAAATATAAAGTAATCAAAGCAATGTTTGTAAAATAAAATATATTTTTTTATGTTGATTCACGACTTCCTGGGTTTATTTTACGGTAACCAATTCAAAAACAAACAAAATACACCCAACAACATGTTATGTTATGTATGCAAAAAAAATTTGTTTAAACCTGTCTTAGTACGAATAATAATTTCATTGAACAAATTCCACAGCTACAGTTCATTCAGTTGCCACAAATATATTCTTATCTTCCACAAATAAGAACAAATGAATTTAATCTTAAGTAAAATATTTGTAAAAATGGATGAATTCTATTAAAACAATATTAATCGAGAGACTGTTTAAATTTATTATATCATGAGCGTACAAAAAAATGTTCATCTACCATGTGCGTACGATAAAATTTTTATTAGGGGTTCACTTATTTTTTGCAAACATTTCTATCTACCATGGGCGTACCATGAAATTTTTTAAAGGAGTTAATATATATATGTAGACATGTTTAAAGAGGTTTTTTCTGTTTCAGAACCAATACGACCGATTGGATCGAAAGAAAATGCAAATCTAGAAGGAAAACAAATTCCACACGAAACTCAATGCTACCTTTACTACCGCTACGTCTATGGAGTGAAAATAATGAAGGAATGTCCCGATGGTAAACTATTCAACCCCCAAATATCAAACTGCGATTACAACTACAACGTCGACTGTGGCGAAAGAAAATTTTCCGAAGAAAAAACAGTCCCCAACGACTCTATTTACGAGTACTACGAAATAGAAAATGATCAAGAATCTTCTTCGACAACTACAAAACCTTCCGAATGTCCTAAGAAAGAAGATCCCTACGAACCGGATTCGCTTCTTGCGCACGAAGATTCCTGCAATTATTTTTATAAATGCGTGGATGGAAAAAAGTATTTGATGAAATGTCCGGGGGTGTTGCAATTCGATACGAAAGTCGCGGCTTGCGATTGGCCGAGTAATGTAAGATGTAGAATGAATTGGAGGAGCAGTAGTACTACTGAAACGACTTCTACTACCATACAGTTTTGAGGTTAAGTATTAAAATTTAAATGACAAGTAGATTGTAAAAAGTTGGGTTAGAAATAATCATTTCGGTTAACTTCGATCTTACCATAAACCCGTACTAAGACATCATTCAATAATCGTTTTCAAAACAAAATTTAGCATTATTAAGATGATTTTTGGAATTTTTTGAAAATTTTTACAGTATATTTAAACCTCGGAAATTTCGTAGAGTCTGGCAACGTTGGAATTATTTAATAGTGACGTCTGACGTTATTTGTCAGTGTATTGTCAATAGTCAATTGTAAATATATGCGTTTTTTTATTTAACGGGTTTTATTGTATGTAATTTATGAACTGTAAATCAATAGTAATATATACAGGATGTCACATTATTGTACAAAAATACGAAATGAAAAAACTCGCATTTTAATAAAAACCAGTTTTATGGTTCATTTTGAAAATATTTCAAATTTTTAAACAGTATTAGTTAGCGTGTAGCATCGTTTCTCAAGCAGGGGGTCGAGTTTGTTTTTAAAGGGGGTCGGTGGCACTTTTTGGGGGGTGGAAAAAGTCATTATTGCGATTTCCGACCAAAGTTGAGTTCCAAGAAACAAAAGTTGTAGATCTTGGGAAAATCTACAACTTTTTCATCAATGACTTTTTCACATAACCTCAAAATTAGCTCGAAAAACGCAAAAAACTGCATTTTTCGTTTTTTATTTTTAGTTTCGTTGAAAAATGTTGGATTTTCATGAAAATTTGGTAGAAGGTAGTTTTCATAGTCACAAACCATGGAAAAAAATTTCAAATTAAAATATTGGGAATTTTTCGAGTTATAACGTTTTTTCGGTGAAAAACACTTTTTTGGGGGGTGGAAAAAGACATTATTGCGATTTCCTGCCAAAGTTGAGTTCCTATAAAAAAAAGTTGATTATAAAAGTTGCAGATCTTGGAAAAATCTACAACTTTTTCATCAATGACTTTCTCACATAACCTCAAAATTAGTTCGAAAAACGCAAAAAACTTCATTTTTCGTTTTTTATTTTTAGTTTCGTTGAAAAATTTTGGATTTTCATGAAAATTTGGTAGAAGGTAGTTTTCATAGTTACAAACCATGGAAAAAAATTTCAAATTAAAATATTGGGAATTTTTCGAGTTATTACGTTTTTTCGGTAAAAAACACTTTTTGGGGGGTGGAAAAAGACATTATTGCGATTTCCGGCCAAAGTTGAGTTCCTATAAAAAAAAGTTGATTATAAAAGTTGTAGATCTTAGAAAAATCTACAACTTTTTCATCAATGACTTTTTCACATAACCTCAAAATTAGTTCGAAAAACGCAAAAAACTGCATTTTTCGTTTTTTATTTTTAGTTTCGTTGGAAAATGTTGGAAATTTTGGTAGAAGGTAGATTTCATCGTCACAAACCATGAAAAAAAATTTCAAATTAATATATAGGAAGTTTTTCGAGTTATAACGTTTTTTCGGTAAAAAACACTTTTTGGGGGGTGGAAAAAGACATTATTGCGATTTCCGGCCAAAGTTGAGGTTCTAGGAAAAAAAGTTCATTATAAAAGTTGTATATTTTGGAAAAATCTACAACTTTTTCATCAGTGACTTTTTCGCATAACCTCAAAATTAGCCCGAAAAACGGAAAAAACTGCGTTTTTCGTTTTTTATTTTTATTTTCGTTAAAAAATGTTCCATTTTAATGAAACTTTGGTAGAAGGTAGTTTTCATAGTCACAAACCATGAAAAAAAAATTCAAATTAATATATTGGAAGTTTTTTTAGTTATAACGTTTTTTCGGTAAAAAGACATTATTATATATTATCATTTCACAACGTGATTAAAAAATCACGATATCGCTCATCACTAGTATGTATCTACTTGCTTCCTTAGCCTATACTACTTCCCTAAAAATGAAGCTCGGTCTCGCCAGGGTTGCCAGTTCGATTTTTATTATTATTAATCTATTCCCAACAAAATAGTGACGGGGTCGCAAGACATTTTATTTAACTTTTTGGCTTTTTCGTGGGTCGCCACATAAAAATGGTTGAGAAACGATGGCGTATAGTATAGTTAGTATAAAATATTGTAATAAAAAGGTATTGTTTTTATTTTTTTTCATGAAAAGATGTAAATAAAGTTTTTATAACTAATTAAAATGTACTTGTATTATTTAACCTCTGTTTTCTGTGAGCCTCAGTTTTCCAAATGTCTACCCGTAACTGACGAAAAACAATAAGTCAAACAAAAAAAATAATATCGGAATGAATATTACATTCTTAAAAAATCGAATATTAAAATGTATTAAAAAAAATGTGTATAAACCTTTATTTTTAGGTATTGTTGATGAAATATGGCAAAAAGTAAAATTTTTTACCATTTCGTTCAATTTTTTTCAATTTTATAGTGCTATATCTCAAGAAAACTATAAACTAAAAATATGATTTGTGAGGTAAATTTAAGCCCAGTCATGGAGTCAAAAATTTACAAATTTTGAAAAAATGTTGCAGACCCATTTTCGAAAAAATTAGCAAAATGTATTTTCCAACGGAAATTTTTTACTTTTTGCAGAGAGCCATATGGTGGCCAAATGAAAAATTTTCTAAGCAAAAAGTTCCCAATTTTTCATGTACTCAACTCCAGAGAATTTGAATAAATAATTATATATACAGAGCGACCAAAAATAATGCATACATTTTTAATGAACTAAATAAACCATAATATGATAAAATCTCTAAGCAGGTCGATTTTTGAGTTTGATTTTTCAAGAGAATAATCTATCATACAGGGTGAATAATTTTATTCAAATACATATTTTTTTAACGCTTAAACTAAAAAAAAATATTTTTTTTCAACGTTTTTTCAAGATGTATTGTTGAAAAATTAATTTAATTGGAATTATAAAAGGATAGGCCTTCGAAAACCACACATTTTAAGACATTTTTTTTCAATACGATCATTAGAAGTCGAGAAAACGAAAGTCAAAGTTCGGTAGGCACTTACAGAATACTTTAAGGTATTTTAAGTTCGTGATTGATTTGTTAGGTTATTGAATCCAATCAGTAAAGTAATAAATTTTTTCATTTTCGTTGTACCACTGCATGTGTACAAAAGGGACAATTATTGCAGCGCGAGCAATGAAACTATAGCGCGGTAGCGATTAAGCGTCATGGTGGGGTTCAATAACCTAACAAATAAATCACGAACTTGAGTTTAAAGTGTGTGTTTTAAAGCTCTAAATATGTCATATGAATGCTTTATTTGGTCTTGCAACAGCAGAGGAGAAATACCAGGTATTCACTACTTTCGGTAAGTGATGTTGAAATATTCAGAACCGTCTTGTCGATTTTTGAAAATTATAGTTATGAGTTGTTATGGGATATATTTTATAATTTGTTTTTTAGTTTCGGATCCAGAGTCGATGAATGGCTAGCAGCCATGGGGATGTCTGATGTAGGAGCAAATGCCAGGAGTGTTCTTTGTTCCAGACATTTCAATAACAACTGGAGGTCAGAGAGTGTTGAAGAAAGATGCTTTACCTAAGTATTTTCTATTGAAAAGAAAAAGCCAAACAGATATTATTGTTGATTTCCCAAGCATGAACTGTTCCAGGTTGGTAGTTTTATTTTTTAAGTATTAGTTATTTCATTCCTGAGAGCCTTTACTTCATAATTATTCTCAGATTTGATAGAGATAAAATAAAAACCACAAGAATATAACATTTATAATATATCAGAACAATTAATTACTAAAAACATGTATTAGGAACTTTTCCCAATTATTTAATGAAGATCTACCTACTACAAGTAATACTCCAGATATAGATCCCATGGTACGATAGTTCATAACTCTAGTAGAGAAAATATATTGGAAATACTATCCGAGTAACTATTCTACCAATCTATTCAGTCTTCATTGTTGCATTGATTCTAACTAGTTTTAAAACTGATTTAAAGAATTGGCAATATTAAGGTAAAAATATAACATTTTTTGATTATAGATCCCTCACTTCTACAGACAGTGCAGGACTGAAACATTCTCCCAAGCGGGCAAGGAAGTTAATCAAGAAAATGCATATTTTTTGGTATGTATAAGAGTTTGGATTTTCTTGTTCTTCAACTAAACTTTTCAATATATTTTAGCACAGCTTGGAAAATAACTGAACAGCTGGAAATCCATAAATCTAAATACAGTGTTCTCAAACAAAAATATGCAGTAGAAAAGCAGAAAAATAAAAGGTTGAGAAAAAAAGTCAATAATCTCAGAGATTATAATGAAAAAATATTTGTTGAGTGACGATGCTTGTACTGTTTTGGAGAAATCTTTCTCTGGGGTGCCTTTCGCTTTGATGAAGAGAATGTTGATGAATTCTAAAAGAGGAAAAGTAGGAAGACAGAAATTTGATGAAGTTATTAGAAGAACGACATTGCAATTTTATTCAACTAAAGCTTATGGTTATGTCAGGAGAATTTTCAACTTAGCTCTACCATCTCCGAGAATAATTCGTTCCTGGTTTTCTAATATTTCATGTGGTCCAGGATTTTCTCAGCCTGCATTTGAATCTCTCCAAGCAAAAGCATCACAAATTGAAAGCAAAGGATATTCAACAGTTTGTAATCTAGTGTTAGATGAAATGTCCATTAAAAATCATATAGATTTTTCTAATGGAAAATCTTGGGGCTATGTTGATTGTGGAACAAATTTAGGAGAAGATAATAGTATAGATTATGCTTCTGAGGCAGAATGGAAAATGCCAGTAGCATATTTTTTTATAAAATCTTTGAATGCCCAAGAGAATCCTAATATTGTTCATGAAGCTTTAATGATATTACATGAATGTGGTATAGTGATTACATCCTTAACATGTGAATTTCAAAATGATCAGTGAACTTGGTGCACAAATTAAAGATCCAGATAACATTGTACCATATTTTTTGTTCAAAAGTTTTTGTAATTTTTGATGCCTGTCACATGGTCAAGATAATTAGAAAATAATTGGGAAAATTTGATGAAATTTGTGGACCAAGAAGGTGGAATTGTTGATTTCAACTATTGAGCATATCGATCCTTTTCAATCACCAGTAGTTGTTAGTGATTTGGATAACGGACCATATACTTTGTACATAATTACTGTTTCTGTTGTATAAAATTGAATAAAATGAAAGATACTTTTTAATTCAGGATTTTAGGATTACTTCAATTTAATTTGGCACAATGTGTTATTTGTGAGTTCTTTTGAATCCTCCATTATTAAAGAAGAGTTATTAATTTATAAAACTTTTTTGGTACAATTTTATTTCCCAAGATTTTCAAACGTTGTGAAGATAGTTTTATATATTCTCAAAATTTAAAAACACCAACTGTTTCAGGAATATTTCCTCTATATTTCCTTATATTATCACTTTGATTTTGTCATTTTAATTATACTTGCCGCTTAAATAAACAAAATTTCAAATTGTTCAACAATTTTTGAAAAATTAAGAATCATAAGATTTCCTACAATTGTTTGTGCGATCAAAAGTGATATTAGCGTAAAAGACAATTTCGAGTTTCCTACGTTGTGCCTGCAAGCTCCAGCGGTATTCATTCGAGAATTTAGGAAACTGTTTGGGGGTCGATAAGTTTTCGATTAGGGACATAATATTCCTTCTCGAAAAAATTTGATGTTTGTATCCTAACTTCTCCGGACTACATAGCGGGTGTTACTTTCTGCATTTCCTGCCTGATTCGTGCTTTTAGTTAGTAACCCTTGGTTACATTATTTTAATTTTCGTGTAATTTTTTCAAATTAAAATACAGCCCATGCTACTCGCACATAATGTAGCTTTCTGTGAGTGAAGGAATTTTTAAAATCAGTCAAGTACTCTGCTTTCTTACATTGGTTTAGAAACTTACCTAAAATACATTTTCAAAAGCGACGCCACCGAGTGAATGTCTTGCAAAATATCTTCAGTAAACAAATTCGGTATTCTATCTTCGTCGAAAGCATTTCGAAGTTTCTGGATGTTGGAAGTCACTCCGGACAACCTGGATGATTAAAAATTCCTTTAGAAATAACTTTTAAAAACCACAAAATAAAATAGGGAAGCTAAATTTTTAGACCAATTGAATTGCACTTTGACAAAAATCTGGCGCAAACTGGAAATGGTGAACTAACTTATAAAATGAACAAAAGCAAAAATAAATGCGTGAGCGGAGGGGTGTTGCGGGGAGAATTGGAAAGGGGTGAAAATGTGTGAAACATAGTATTAATGGAATTACGGCGAAATTTGACGTCAGAGAGAAAAGGGAGAAAATAGAGATCATTGAAAATTCTACACACTTTTTGACATATGCTCAAAATAGCCTAGAAAAATGCGAAAAATTGTTTTTTTTTCAAACATCAGACAGGTGAAATGATAATTGTTGTTTGCGTTTTACAGGACACCTTGTATACGGGGTGATTCATTAGTGCGATAAAGTCAAATTTCTTGTAAATCCTCAGAATTGCAATATCACAAAAACTATTCAGTGAGAGTATAGGGAGTACTCTATAAAATTGAAAGTATAGTAAAGTAACTTTCATTTACCATTATAAATAACAGGATGATCCATATCACGTTGAACATATTACGATTTTCAGGAACAAGTGGTCAGAACTTTTTGAATACACTGTATAACCTATTACAACCTTATAACATCGCAATAGCGATTCAAGCAGAATTCAAATTTGAACTAAAATAAAAAAAATATGCTTCGATCTGGCACGGCTAAAATCGGTTAACATTTTATCTAAATATCATTGATTATTTACAAGATATTGGACTTTATCGCAATAATGAATCCCCCCGAATACCAATTTTTCGCATTATTCTAGAACATTTTGAGGATATGTCAAAAAAGACTAATAAAAAAATAGATTTTTTTATAATCTTCAACTTTTCCTTTTGGAACTTTTCTCTCTGACATTACCTTTTTCCGGAATTCAAATGATACCTCTTTTCACCCCTGCCCAATCACCACCAAAACATTTTTTTCCTCCATTAAGACAAGTACTGTTTACAAATTTTATTTATTTTGCTAAATTTCAAAAAAAAAGGTAACGCAGTCAAAATCAACAATCTCGTTTAGTGACAAAAAATAAAAACTTACCTGTAGATTCCATCGACGATTCCGTTTTTCTCGATGAATTCCGCACAGCATTTGAGCACCATCGGTACGTCGTTTCCGGAATTGAGCAGATGTTCGCCGAGATCGCAGCCGAACACTCTCTCTTTCAAAATTCCCGATTGTTTTAATCTTCTTCTCGAAGGCCTGTTCAAAATAAAACTCCTAAAGAACGTGATCAGTTTACCGTGTTTCCTCAAAACTGGTTTAATCGGTGTTAATGCTAAAGACCTACAACAACGAAAAACACCGATGCGTTAATTTTTTTTTTGAATCGGTTTGAGCGCGAGGACACATGCACCGGAAAATTGAGTGAAAGAATGAACTCCTCTCGTTTTCCCATCGTACGCCTTTGGTAACGGCGAAGAAACTCAGTTTTATCGACTGCATATTTGAAAGAAGAGTCGAATAATGATTTGACCTGCTTACAACCCTGATCTCAATCTAATCGAGCATAATCGGGACGCTAATTACTAAAAGGAGCTGCAAGAGTTCGAGTAAATTCCTCAAGAAATTGCTACAAATCTTATGCATCGTCAAAAAAATGAAGTAGTTTTTAACAAATTAATTGTTTCAACCCTTGATTAAAGAAAATTAGTGATTAACAAATTCCACAACATATTTTACTCGACCGGTTTCACAGATTATGTAGTAATTTTTAATAAATTACTGATATTTTATTGTTTTTACACTCCCTGGTGCACCGTTGCAAGTAACCGGACAGTTTTAACTCGGCCAACTGGGACATAAAAATTGTTGAACATCTGGCCTGACCTGGGTTAGAACGTCCAGGAGTGTGCGTGAATTGTGTTGTAGAGAAATATTATCACTGGTAATACCACTAGAGGTCAAATTATTTCCGGAAATTTTTTCGAGCTCATGAATATTTTGTAAATTATCCGTAGTCGAAGACAGCCATCCATGTAAACGTAAGTCCAGTTCAGTTTCGTTAAATTTGTAAAATAATATTGCTATGGGATGAAAAGACTCCTGAAGTCTTATGCGTAAATTTCGCCATATTGCTGCTGAAGAATTAGCTTGGCGAGGAGTTGTTTGTCTGGTGGATTTTTTCAAATCGAGAAAAATAACGATGACTCTCCAACAAATCGTATTGAATAAAATCCGGTGAAAAATGCCTCATAATTTTAAGGCAAATTTCTCAAGCTTCTTGCTTGATACCAAGCAACGAGCTTTCGATTGTCATAAAATTATCTCGTTTATAATCAATGCCCTTGGGATATTACTACTGATAACTTTGTCCTTAGTAGAGTTTAAGTTATAATTATATTTCTAAAATGTCTAGTCATATGTTGTCCTAATCAAAACTATATATTTATGCTTACTAACACTTTTATATCAATGTTGATAAACATATCTATCCAATATTATAAAAGTTAATTGAGCTATTTCGTGAATTATACGAGGGACACTACACCTCTACGCTTGGACCCTACCTATCAATGTTCTGTTCGGTATTATAAACTACCATTAACCGCGACTGCGACTTACACACTCTGTATATCAGTGAGAAGTCAAACTTCAACCAGTCCGATATTTATCCCATCTATTTAGAATATTAACGAAACTGCTCGTAAATATATTCGAATGTTTATATTTTGTTTACTCACAGAAAATAACACGTGGCCGAAGACGTGGCCGTATCTATTCGTCTACGAAGCAAATTAAACGTTATAATTAGGTCAAAGTGGTAAAAAGATAACACTACTAAGTAGGTAATTTCATAGTTCATTTAGTTTTTTTTTTCACACGAAGTAACAGGAAACATTCTACTTAAATTACTTTATTTAAATGACAAGATTATGTGTATCACTTTAGCTAATTACCAGTTTGGATTATGTAGCGTTCGGTCATAAAATACGGAATTTATTCACATTGTACTTGAAAAAAATTATTATTGAGGTTAGTGTAAGACGCAGAACTTATAATACCGATCCGAACATCGATAGGTAGGAGCTGTCGTCGCGTTGGGCTTAGCGTAAGGGCTTCTAACCGAGGGGTTCGATTTCGCTCTTTCAATTTTCGGAATATGTAGCAGCGTGAGTAATGAGGAACTGTACATATTCTGCATCGTATTGAGACTCCTATGGGAAATATCAAATCACCATTAGGATACCTAGAACGGTTCTATCGCCAGTTGGAACGAACCTATTATGGAATAAAATACAACTATCCGGGTCCGGACACAAAATACGAACGATCCTTTATAAAATACCGGTGGATGTGTCTCTGGAGTGCAACGAAAACATCATGCGAAAACATGCTATTAAACAAACAATATTTACCCTACGACCGGCGGTGGTAATGGCATATTTCTTGGCACTTTATCTCCGATAATATGAACGCAATGTTGAGGAAAAAACCCCACTTGGAAACCTCTTTTTCCTCGCCACCACATCGATTCTCCTGGACTAGCCATGTCGATGACGGATATCATATCGCCTACTTCCAAATTTAATTCGTCTCGTGCCTAAAAAATAAATTAGAAAAAATAATAATAACAAGTCCAAGATACGATGGTGGTGCCAAGAGTTCCCCACTAACGTTGATAGTGTAGTCGTTTAAAATTTAAAAATAATGACTGTGGTGTAAAGTATAATGTTCGCCAAGATATACCGTTGACTTTCTATCTACCTTTTTAGATGATAAAGTTGACCCGGGAACAGGACTTAAACAGCCTTGTTGTTCCAAATTGTAAATTAATGTATGCCTTGTTGCTTATGAAGGGGTAGGCCAAAGATCAAATGATTAACGAATTTGTCCAACCAGATTATTTCAGGTGGCACCATTTTATAAGTTGTTTTTTCTTCTTCTAAATTGTACATGGTAATGAACAGATCGTTTTAAATTGTACCTAATGTTTCTAAGCGCTGATTAAAGCAAAATTAAAGTGTCGCTTCTTGCTTGTCCTGATCTAATGATGTAATGTTGCCAATGGATTTTTTTTATTCCATTCCATTCCATTCCAAGTCTGAATTACATCATTGGTTTTAATAATTTGTTGATCGTAGATTTTTTTACTTTCTGATCAAACCATTTAAATGTAGGCTCGCCAGATGGTCGGGATTCGTCGGGATAATCCCTACTTTTCATATGATATCCCGACTCCCGACAAAATATACCGAGTCCGGCCCTGCTCGGAACTTATAACACATTATTGAAGGCGGTCAATGGTATACTTTGGCGAGTATTATACCAACCTTACTAACGTGAGAATACTTTATATTTTTTTACTAAAAGTACCTTTTAGTAGGTAGTTATTTACACCAACTTCAGGACCCATCGCCCCTTTTTCGTCCCCTTTAGGTATAATTTATGCTGACAAGTTTGACGAAGATTTTATGAAGGGATGAAAAAAAAAACCAGTATATTTACCTGCGAAACGTATCTACGCACACTGTAAGCAGCAGCTACAGCCGGCGTATTGATCGATCGACTTTCCTCACTCGGTACCAGTAATCTGTGACCTTTATTGTCCATCTGAATCCAGTTTAAAACGGGTCCGCAATTTACGGAATTGTCGGCTATTTTGCTGAAACGTTCCAGGTAGACGATCAGTTTGGTCTGAAACAATAAAATTTTGCTTTAAAAAAATGTTCTATCGATATGGAGAAAGTCTGTGACAGTGTATTGTAACCAATTGGAGAATTTCGAATAATAAAGGTTTCTATTTTCTATTTTTTTTTGGATATAGAAAGATACTCCTCATGAGGCTGTCAAAAGAGCATGACAGGATTGGAGGACGATCTGAGGGTGTCAAAAGGGAAAAGGATGTTCATTAGGAGAATGGTGACAGGGGACTTCAATGCTAAGAATACTGTATGGGGGGAAAGCTTTGTTTGTGCATAGGACGAGCGCGGAGGGTACTGGAATTTTCGAGAATTGAGAAGGACTATATATACGCGGGTGTTTCGAGTTCTTGGACCTTTTCTATTGTTGGGAGGTCACCAACTCAAAGCCGGCCCTGTCCCTCGACTGTAAATTTTGGTGGCTGCGCCCCTTTCGAGAACTTTCGAGTAAAACGCTTTGTTTGTGCATAGGACGAGCGCGGAGGGTACTGGAATTTTCGAGAGTTGAGAAGGACTATATATACGCGGGTTTTTGAGTGCGTGAACAATTAGTGAAGAAAATACTTAAATTATGTGATAATAAAACATCAGAAAGCATCATCTTTCTAATTGAAGGTTTATCTACCGCACCTTGTATGTATATATACACTATTTGGGAAAGGATACAATTCTAGGATAATTTCCTGCCTTTTATTAAATATCTCTATAGCATAGCGTCGTGGTGAATAGGACAGGAATCGATTTTATGTATGCTATCACCAAAGAAACGGGAACAAAGTTTATATGGGTTACACGGACTATGAATTATACAAGTATTTGTATTTGTATCATTTGTAAATATAAATAAACTGCTTCAACAGAAGTTAGGAAATTTCACAAATATTGGATTTTTGTTAAAAAATTATTAACTGCTTTTGTCGACGAGCTTCCACTTTCTATACACCGTGTCCCAAGTTATCGTTTACAGGCAATTAAAAAATAATCCAATACTGTAAAAACTGTTGTGTATGGCATCAAAATTCCTTCCTAATGACATATCAGAAACTTTATTTCACTGAACAGTCCTTTGGCAGTCACCCCTCACTTTCTATTTTCAAATGGCACCCCCTGTATATTTTGCTAGTCACTCTATCACTGTCACTCACTGTTATTAAAAACTTCACGAGATAGAAGTAGATCAATCTTTTGTTTAAAAAAACTGATGCTTTTTATGTCAAAAAATTAATAATAATAAGTGTAGAACAACAATCATTTGCGAATAATACCTAGGGTATAAGGTAAAACCACCAATAGATGACACCCCACATTCATTCAAAATTATTAACATCTACAAACACTTTTTAATATTTAGTGCAATATGGCAACGTTGTTTGGTAATTATGTGATCCTGTCTAGGGATGGCGATTCTTTCTAAAAAAGATCGATTTTTAAATCGATTCGAATCTTAACCTGATGAATCGATACATAAAAAAATCGAGGTCTAAAAGATCGATTTCAAAAAATCGATTTTTTTCAAGTTTGTATTTTTTACAATATAAATATAAATCGATATTTTTATTGAAAAACAACAAGAAAGGTACCCCTAAATAAACAATCTCTCTCCGGGATCTCTTATCAGTAAAATTGGGGATTTTTTTAAGCTCAGGGAATTCGATAATAATAACAATTATTTTTTTATTACCATATTATTATCACAAAGTATCGGATTAGGAATGTGTGAGATTAATGGAAAAGAATCATCGATAAATTAAAAATCGATTTTTCTTTATTAAAAATTAATGGATTTGTCGAAAAAATCGATTTCTGCGAAAAGATCGTTGATTTTTTTTTGGATTTTTTTAAAAATGGACATGCTTTTCGTATATACTCCGATAATAAACCTAAGAGATTTATTCGTTAACGATATTTATCGGATTGAAAAAAAATCAAATAAAATTATATGAAAATTGTCAATAATTGTTGAAATTTTGAAAAATGGCCAAAAATTTTCAAAAATGGTCAAAAAATTTGGAAAAATGGTCAATAATTGTTGAAAAACTGTCAAAATTGGTCAATAATTGTTGAAAAACTGTCAAAATTGGTCAATAATTGTTGAAAAATGGTCAATAATTTTTAAAAAATGATCAATAATTGTTGAAAAATTTGGAAGAATGGTCAGTAATTGTTGCAAAACTGTCAAAATTGGTCAATAATTGTAAAAAAGGTCGATAATTTTAAAAAATGATCAATAATTGTTGCAAAACTGTCAGAATTGGTCAATGATTTTTAAAAAATGATCAGTAATTGTTGAAAAACTGTCAAAATTAGTCAATAATGGTCAAAAACTGTTAAAAATGGACAATTTTTGTAAAAAACAGTCATAATTGTCAAAAATTTTGTAAAGTGGTCGATAATTATCGAAATTTTTTAAAAAAATTTGAAAAATGGTCATTAATTGTCAATTATTGCTAAAAAATGGTCATTAATTTAAAAAAAAATGAACAGTAATTGTTGAAAAACTGTCAAAATTGGTCAATAATTTTAAAAAAATGATCAGTAATTGTTGAAAAACTGTCAAAATTGGTCAATAATTAAAAAAAAAAAGATCAGTAATTGTTCAAAAACTGTCAAAATTGGTCAATAATGGTAAAAAATGGCCAATAATTGTTGAAAAACTGTCAAAATTGGCCAATAATTGTAAAAAATGGTCAATAATTTCAAAAAATGGTCAAAAATTGTCAAAAAGTTTGGAAAAATGGTCAATTATGTTGAAAAAATGTCAAAATTGGTCAATAATTGTCAGTAATTGCCAATTATTGTCAAAAACTGCTGATAATTGTCAATAATTGTCAAAAATTTTGAAAAGTGGTCGATAATTATCGAAAAATTTTTAAAAAATTTGAAAAATGGTCATTAATTGTCAAAAACTGTTGAAAATTGTCAATAATTGTTAAAATTTTGAAAAATGGTCAATTACTGCAAAACTGTCAAAATTAATCAATAACGGTCAAAAAATGTTAAAAATGGACAATTTTTGTCAAAAACTGTCAATAATTGTCAAAAATTTTGTAAAGTGGTCGATAATTATCGAAATTTTTTTTAAAAATTTGAAAAATGGTCACTAATTGTCAATTATTGCCAAAAACTGTTGAAAATTGTCAATAATTGTTAAAATTTTGAAAAATGGTCAGTAATTGATGCAAAACTGTCAAAATTGGTCAATAATTTTTTTAAAAATTGTCAATAATTGTTGAAAAACTGTCAAAATTGGTTAATAATTGTAAAAAACGGTCAATAATTGTTAAAAAACTGTCAAAATTGGTCAATAATTTTAAAAATGGTCAATAATTTTAAAAATGGTCAATAATTTTAAAAAATGGTCAAAAATTGTCAAAAAGTTTGGAAAAATGGTCAATAATTGTTGAAAAACTGTCAAAATTGGCCAATAATTGTTAAAAAATGGTCATTAATTTTAAAAAAATGAACAGTAATTGTTGAAAAACTGTCAAAATTGGTCAATAATTTAAAAAAAATGATCAGTAATTGTTGAAAAACTGTCAAAATTGGTCAATAATTAAAAAAAAGATCAGTAATTGTTGAAAAACTGTCAAAATTGGTCAATAATTGTAAAAAATGGTCAATAATTTCAAAAAATGGTCAAAAATTGTCAAAAAGTTTGGAAAATGGTCAATAATGTTGAAAAACTGCCAAAATTGGTCAATAATTGTTAAAAAATGGTCGTTAATTTTTAAGAAATGATCAGTAATTGTTGAAAAACTGTCAAAATTGGCAATAATTTTTAAAAAATGATCAGTAATTGTTGAAAAACTGTCAAAATTGGTCAATAATTGTTTAAAAATGGTCAATAATTGCCAATTATTGTCAAAAACTGCTGAAAATTGTCAATAATTGTCAAAAATTTTGAAAAGTGGTCGATAATTATCGAAAATTTTTAAAAAAATTTGAAAAATGGTCATTAATTGTCAAAAACTGTTGAAAATTGTCAATAATTGTTAAAATTTTGAAAAATAGTCAATTACTGCAAAACTGTCAAAATTGGTCAATAATTTTTAAAAAAATGATCAGTAATTGTTGAAAAACTGTCAAAACTGGTCAATAATTGTAAAAAATGGCCAATAATTTCTAAAAAATGGTCAATAATTGTTGAAAAACTGTCAAAATTGGCCAATAATTGTAAAAAATGTTCAATAATTTCAAAAAATGGTCAAAAATTGTCAAAAAGTTTGGAAAAATGGTCAATAATGTTGAAAAACTGTCAAAATTGGTCAGTAACTGTTGAAAAACTGTCAAAATTGGCCAATAATGGTCAAAAACTGTTAAAAATGGACAATTTTTTTCAAAAACTGTCAATAATTGTTAAAAAAATGGTCAATAGTCGTCAAAAGGTGTCAAAATTTTGAAAAATAGTCAATAAATAATACGAGAGCCGTTTCAGAAAATCCACTCCTCAAACACACGTAATTTATACAAAATCGATTAATATTACTCGAAAAATCGATAATTAAAAATCGATTATAACAAAATAATAATCGATTTATATAAAAATCGTTTAATTTTTTAAACATCCCTGCTTAGAGTTCTCTATAAGCTTTTTTGAAAAAAAAAATCAACAGTGTCTGTCGAGTCTACTGGGATCCGAGCGGTTCCGCTCTCATCACTACTTGCGATGTTGCCGGGGCAATTGAAAAAAAAACCGCTCTACCAAAAACACAAAAAGAAATCGAAAGTCGATTTTCAAGGGTGAAATATCGATTCACCGAATCGATTCAATACAACATATCGATTTAAAAAATCGATTTAATCGGTACGAGGAATCGATTATTCGATTTCAGATCGCCATCCCTAATCCTGTCATCTATGTTATTCAGTTGTTTCTAGGTTATGGTACAGTGTAGACCTTCATTTTTCATGCAGTGTTGATCCTAAGTTATCTTTTAACAAATTTCAATCTAGTCAGTAAGAAGGTAAGTAACAAAATATTTTTTTACTACATCTATATGTTTATTAAAATTTATTTTTGCTGTACTGTGGAGAGTTTGTGCCACTTGCAGTGTAATTTTATTTTTGCTGTACTGTGGAGAGTTTGCGCCACTTACAGTAGTTATATGTAATATTGTTTGTGGAGAGTTTGTGCCACATTTTCCTTACATGCACTGGGGAGAGTTTGCGCCCCTTGCAGTGTAACCTTATTTTTACTGTACTGTGGAGAGTTTGTGCCACTTAAGAGTAATTTTATTTCTGCTGTACTGTGGAGAGTTTGTACCACTTACAGTTTAATTCACAAACCTATACTGTATTGTGGAAAGTTTGCGCCACTTACGGTTTGTCCATTTCTGATGCAGAGTGACTTTTCACGTTACCCATATCTCCTTCCACCCCCCTGTATTGTGGAGAGATTGTGCCACTTGCAGTGTAATTTTATTTTTCCTGTACTGTGGAGAGTTTGCGCCCCTTGCAGTGTAACCTTATTTTTACTGTACTGTGGAGAGTTTGTGCCACTTACAGTGTAACCTTATTTTTGCTGTACTGTGGAGAGTTTGTGCCACTTGCAGTGTAATTTTATTTTTGCTGGAATGTGGAGAGTTTGTGCCACTTGCAGTGTAATTTTATTTTTGCTGGAATGTGGAGAGTTTGTGCCACTTACAGTAGTTATAATATTGTTTGTGGAGAGTTTGTGCCACATATTCCTTACATGCAGTGTGGAGAGTTTACGACACTTGCAGTGTAACCTTATTTTTGCTGTACTGTGGAGAGTTTGCGCCACTTACAGTAGTTATAATAATGTTTGTGGAGAGTGTGTGCCACATATTCCTTATATACACCGGGGAGAGTTTGCGCCCCTTGCAGTGTAACCTTATTTTTACTGTACTGTGGAGAGTTTGTGCCTCTTGCAGTGTAATTTTATTTTTGCTGTACTGTGGAGAGTTTGCGCCACTTACAGTAGTTATAATATTGTTTGTGGAGAGTTTGAGCCACATATTCCTTATATACACCGGGGCGTTTGCGCCCCTTGCAGTGTAACCTCATTTTTACTGTACTGTGGAGAGATTGTGCCACTTGCAGTGTAATTTTATTTTTGCTGTACTGTGGAGAGTTTGTGCCACTTACATTTAAAGTACTTATTTGCATAATCACAATTCAAACACACTAGAGGCTCCTTGCATATTATTAATACTTTCATTAATTTTGGGGATTTTAACTATACTGACTTTCATTTGAATAATTATTATTATTTATGGCAAATTGACTGATACCCCCTGAAACCTCCTGATATTATGATAAGAGCAATTAAGGAGGTTAAAAACGAGAAAAGAAGCATTAGGGCTACTGCTACTAAATATGATATGCAAGGTATTGCGCTGAAATTCCCAATGAAAAACTGGAAGTTGCAGAATTAGATCAGGTTATTGGCTATAAACCAAATAGAAAGGTATAAGAAAGCAACCTTGATTTTTCAAAGTTTTTAGTTTGTGTTGTCTTTAGATCATTTCAACTGCTGAAGAGGAAGAATTGAGTAAATACTTGAAAAAAGCTGCGGATATGTATTTTGGACTTTGTCCTAAGGAAGTGCGTAAGTTTGCCTATCAATATGCTGTATTTTTAAATAAAAAAAGTTTTAATGAAGATTTAAGCAAATTAAATTGTTTTATTTTATCTTGTCATCATTCAATAACCCTTCAATTTTACTAAAAAGCACACTAGATAACCCACAAAACTTCCCAAATATACATAAAAACAACAAATTGGACAATATTAAAATTTTAAATATGTATTTTAATTCTTCCGCAAAACTGAATCTCTACTAAAACTTCAAAACTTTTTGTTTTGCGCATCGTTAAAAACGGCCTTCAAATGAAAACACTGAATGTAGGTCAGCAAGAAACTGGAGCGACCCTGCAGCCAGTTTTGTGGAATCAAATAAATCGTCGTATATTTGGCGTCTATATTCTGGATTCCCCATCGCTTTCCAATGTTGCTCGAAGAATTTATGTTTTTATAAACATTCCAAGTTGGAAAGTATGGCACTAGACTAAGTCAGTCGAAAAACCGGCATAAAACTTTAATCAGAGCAGCTTGCTTTATTTAAACGAGAGATAGATAGAGGTAGGGATGTGAGATTAATGGAAAATAATCAATTAAATAAAAATCGATTTTTTTTATTCAAAAATCGACTTTAATAAAAAATAAATCGATTTCTGCGAAAAAATCTATTTTTTTTTTGTATTATTTTAAAAAGTACATGCTTTTCATATTCCGGTAATAAACCTAAGAGATTACATTCATAAATAATTTATCAGATAAAAAATCAAATAAAAGTATATGAAAATTGTCAAAAATAATGTAAATAATTCTCGAAAATTGTCAATTATTGTCAAAAACTTTAAAATAATTTTGAAAAATGGTCAAAAATTTTCAATAATTGTCAAAAGCTATCAAAAATGGTCAAAAATTTTCAAAAGCTATCAAAAATGGTCAAAAATTGTCAAAAACTGTCAAAAATGGACAAATATTCTTAAAAATTGTCAAAATTTTGAAAAATTGTTGATAATTGTCAAAAATTGTTAGTTTTCGAAAAATTGTCAAAATTTTTGGAACATGGTCAAAAATTTTGAAAAATTTTCAAATATGGCCAATAATTGTCAAAATTTTGAAAAATAGTTGATAATTGTCAAAAATTGTTAGTTTTTGAAAAATTGTCAAAATTTTTGGAATATGATCAAAAATGGTAAATAATTCTCAAAAATGGTCATAAATATGGAAAAATGGTCCATAATTGTCAATAATTATCAAAAACGGTCAATTATTTTGAAAAATGGTCTAAAATTTTGAAAAATAGTCAAAAATGGTCAAAAATAGTCAAAAATGGTTAAAAATTGTCATCATTTTGAGAAATGGTCAAAAATTATCAAAAATTTGGAAAAATTGTCAAAAATGGTCAAAAATAGTCAATTTTTCAAAAATTTTGACAATCATTGACCATTTTTTTTAAATATTTAACAATTTTTGACAATTCTTGGCGATTTTTGATTGGTTTTGACAATTATTGACCGTCATTGACAATTTTTCAAAAATTTTAACCATATTTCAAAATTTTTGACAATTATTGTCCATTTTTTGAAATTTTTTATAAATATTGACAGTTTTTGACAATTATTGACCATTTTTTGAAATATTTGGCAATTATTAACCATTTTTCAATATTCGACGTACCATTTTTGACAGTTTTTTATAATTATTCACCATTTTTTCAAAATTTTCACAATTTTTGACCATTATTCAAAATTTCAACAATTATTGACCATTTTTGAATGTTTTTTATAATTATTGACCATTTTTTCAAAATTTTGACAATTTTTAAAAATATGTAACAATTTATGACAATTTTTGACAGGTTCTGACAATTATTAACCATTTTTTCAAAATTTTGACAATTTTTTTTAAATATTTAACAATTTTTGACAATTCTTGGCGATTTTTGATTGGTCAAAAATTATAAAAAAACTGTCAAAAATGGTCAATAATTGTTAAAAATTGTCAAAATTTTTAGAAAATGGTCAATAATTGTCAGAATTTGTCAAAAATGATCAATAATTGTCAAAACTGTCAAAATTGGTCAATAATTGTCAAAAATGGTCAATAATTGTTAAACTTTGAAAAAATAGGCAAAAATTTTGAAAAAATGGGCAATAATTGTCAAAAATTGTAAATTTTTTTTGAAAAATGGTCAAAAATTATAAAAAATTGTCAAAAATGGTCAATAATTGTTAAAATTTGGAAAAATGGTCTAAAATGGTCAAAATTGATCAATAATTGTCAAAAATTGATCAATAATTGTCAAAAAAGATCAATAATTGACAAAACTGTCAAAATTGATCAATAATTGTCAAAAATGGTCAATAATTGTTAAAATTTGAAAAAATGGTCAAAAATTGTTAAAATTTTTGAAAAAATGGTCAATAATTGTCATAATTTTTGAAAAATGGTTAAAATTTTCGAAAAATTGTAAAAAATTGTCAAAATTTTGAAAAAATGGTCAATCATTGTTAAAATTTTTGAAAAATGGCCAATAATTGTTGAAATTTGAAAAAATAGTCGAAAATTTTGAAAAAATGGCCAATAATTGTTAAAATTTGAAAAAATAGTCAAAAATTTTGAAAAAATGGGCAATGATTGTCAAAAATTGTAAAAAAAATTTGAAAAATGGTCAATAATTGTTAAAAATTGTCAAAATTTTTAGAAAATGGTCAATAATTGTCAAAACTATCAAAATTGGTCAATATTTATTAAAATTTGAAAAAATGGTAAAAAATTGTCAAAATTTTTGAAAAAATGGTCAATAATTGTCATAATTTTTGCAAAATGGTCAAAATTTTCGAAAAATTGTAAAAAATTGTCAAAATTTTGAAAAAATGGTCAATAATTATAAAACACTGTCAAATATGGTCAATATTTGTTAAAATTTTTTGAAAAATGGCCAATAATTGTTAAAATTTGAAAAAATAGTCAAAAATTTTGAAAAAATAGGCAATTGTCAAAAATTGTAAAAAAAATTTGAAAAATGGTCAAAAATTATAAAAAAACTGTCAAAATTGGTCAATAATTGTTAAAATTTGAAAAAATGGTCAAAAATTGTTAAACTTTGAAAGAATAGTCAAAAATTTTGAAAAAATGGGCAATAATTGTCAAAAATTATAAAATTTTTTTGAAAAATGGTCAAAAATGGTCAAAATTTCTGGAAAATTGTCAAAAATGATCAATAATTGATAAAACTGTCAAAATTGGTCAATAATTGTCAAAAATGGTCAATAGTTGTTAAAATTTGGAAAAATGGTCTAAAATGGTCAAAAATGATCAATAATTGTTAAAATTTGAAAAATGGTCAAAAATTGTTAAAATTTTTGAAAAAATGGTCAATAATTGTCATAATTTTTGAAAAATGGTTAAAATTTTCGAAAAATTGTAAAAAATTGTCAAAATTTGAAAAAATGGTCAATAATTATAATACACTGTCAAATATGGTCAATAATTGTTAAAATTTTAGAAAAATGGCCAATAATTGTTAAAATTTGAAAAAATAGTCAAAAATTTTGAAAAAATGGGCAATAATTGTCAAAAATTGTAAAAAAAATTTGAAAAATGGTCAAAAATTATAAAAAACTGTCAAAAATGGTCAATATTTGTTAAAAATTGTCAAAAATGGTCAATAATTGTCAAAACTGTCAAAATTGGTCAATAATTGTTAAAATTTGAAAAAATTGCCAATTGTTAAAATTTGAAAAAATAGTCAATAATTGTCATTCTATTGTGCATGGGAAGCAAGCTTCTGTCGGCGGTCCGACGACCGCTCACCTTTTTTTAAATATTTGTTATTGTAAATAATGATTTCTTGCTCATAACAAAGTCTAGTTTTCTAGATCTATTGAGGAAGAAAAAAAGTTCTCAGGTTTTTTTGCAGTCAAGTATAAACGAAAAACGTTATTTTCTCTGAAATCCCACCTTGAGTACATATTTGTCTACATCACATTTTCCGTCTTTACACGCAAATTCAGCCACTACAAGGAAAACAATGTGAAATGGTAATTTTTAGGGTATATTTCTTGGACTAATACGTAGACTGTCTTATTTTATTATTATTATTATTATCAAGAATGCATCGGAAGAGTCGAGAAATGATCATGCTCTAGCTAAAAAGATAATTAGAAGAAGACAATAATTCTATTTTTTTTTAAATTTTCTTTTATGTTCAACCTTTAAAATGTAGATTTGTGACAGCGTTATTTTTTTTTAAACAAAGTTATGCTCTTTTAGGAATAGACACATTTTTATAATTTTTTTAAGTAGCGAAAAGAACGCATACAGGGTGTGTCATCCAAAATAATAATTTCTCCCAAATACAGAACTGCCCTATCGTTTTTCAATGAGGTTGGGATCCAGAAATTACGAGAATTATGGGAAGAAAATTTATTTTTTAAATTATGTGTCATCACATTAATTTGTAATCCCGAAACCAGTCCTGGGTTTTGTGAAGGTCGCTGATCTCTTTATAATACAATTATTTACGGATATGCACTTCACCCCTATCCCTCATGATATCATTTCAAAGGGAATTTATATAGCATCGTGCACCGTTATAATTACACAAATCTGCACGACGAAGATACCACCATCGATGTCGATTATATCAACATAGACATATCACAAAACATGAAACGACATCATAATAACGACAAAAATAAAATAAAAATTATAATATACAAGCTAAAATATTCGGAACACTGAAAAAGCTAAAATATTCGGAACACTGAAAAAGCTAAAATATTCGGAACATTGAAAAAGCTAAAATATTCGGAACACTGAAAAAGCTAAAATATTCGGAACACTGAAAAAGCGAAACCATCGTCACTTCACGTATCACGTGACACGTTACCCTTCAAACGTCACTTTACATATCCCGTGACACGTCAACGCATCACGTGACTCGTTTCACCCGTCAAACGTCATATTTGAAACGTCGAACGACATTTTACGGGTTTGACAGGTAACGTGATACGTAAAGTGACGTTTGACGTTTCCATGACTCCTGCGTTCCATAACCACTGCGCCCCGCGACTGCTGCTGTGACGTCTCTCTCTCTCTCTCTCTAACACATTGTTTTCCCTATGGTTAAAGTCGTACCGACATTGTATATCTACTTATATTTTTTCTACGATCTTGAATAAAATAAAGTTTAAATTTAATTTTTTTTAAACGTTCTAATCCGGTTCTGGCGGACGCCCAGACGTCCAAAGCTGAAGCCAAGGAATGCATTTTAGTGTTTTAAAAGCGAGATTTAATGTTTAAATCCATTACGCTAGAATTCTAAAGTAAGTTATGGACCAACCTGTAATTAAGAAATATGAAGCTTAAAACTGTCAAATAACTTTTTTTAGAATCTTTTATAATAGAACAGACCTACTGAGCTTTATCACACTAATCAATCACCCTGTATATGCGAAGAATGGGAGTGAAAATAACTATTGTTTCTTACCTCCAGATCTTCATCGTTTAGAGATTGACTAGACAGATCTTGAAGTTGGGAAATCTTCCTGTCGAAGATACACTGATGAAGTTGGTCGTCCAACATTTGGAAATTCTCGAAATTCCTCTGGATGATCCAACAAGCATCTCCCGACGTAACCTGGACCATGAACCACTCAACATCGGTATCATCATTAGCTAAACAAAAATTTAAAAATGTCACAAAGAAAAATCTACCATCATCATCTTACTGTGTTGCGAATGCAGTGATTGGTCCATGTTGGTCTGCAGAGTGACGGTCAACTGAGGTAATTGCACCCTTTCGTAATGGAAATGGGCGCATTCCTCGAGTTTGGGAAATCTGCACGGCTCAGCTCCCAGTGCCGGCACCCCGCCGGCCGCCTCACTGATCTGCATTTCGTACACCTCAGTACATAATGCCTGAAACAAAATAAGACAACATTAATTTGGTCTGTTCAGTCTCCCACTGAGATTCGTGGAGGTTTATTAAGTGCACTGCCAAACATAAAAACTGGATCTGGAAAGGGTTTTCCAGTCCAGTCACGCCTTTGGCACACTATTTTCAGTGTTTGTGAATGGATAACAATAGGCTAAACCCATATATTGACCCCAACCCGGGTGGTACTACCTGAACTTGATAAAAAGAAATAATTTTACAATGAAATCAATGCCAAACTATGAAAGTGGCTTAAATATTCGTTGGGTCACTCTGTGCTCGCTTTGCATACCTAATGAGGTTTTATTACTCTATACCTTTGTGAAATAAACTATAAAGACAACTGAAAAATTGTGTGAAATATTTTAATTCTTACCCCTAAGGCAAAGAACTGTCTTCCTCTAAGCAAATTCCGATTATTCATCTTCGATTTGTCTACGAAACACTTTTTTTTATTGTAAATTCATTCCACTTTGGACACAAAATGAACTGGTTTGGAGAAAGAGCAGCGTCAAACTAACCAAACTTATTAAAGTGGTCTGCGTGAAAAGTAAATTAAAATTTTATTATTGTAATGTTTTTAGGTATTTGAAAAATTTTCACGATTCCATGAGATGAATCAGCTGAACGAAAACAAAATTTTTGTATCGATGAATATTACCAATTATAATTAATAAATATTTAAATGCGTGTTTGTGTAAAATTTACAGCATAATATAATTAATCATTTATTTCAAAAACAAATACCTTCGTTTTACATATACAGGGTGTGTCTAGGGATGCGCGATTCTATCCGATATTCCAGTGTATCGATACTTTTACTTCCGATACTCGATATTTTGTATCGATACTATGCGTTTCGATGCATTCCAAGTATCGATAAATTTGTAGTGTATCGATACCTTGCGATACGGGTTTTTTAGTGGTAGCGCCAAGTGACATTATCTATAGTGATGAGCGATATCGTGATTTTTTAATCAAGTTGTGAAATGTCACGTTGTCGTGCTTTTTTTAACGAAACGAAAAATAAAAAACGAAAAATGCAGTTTTTTTGCGTTTTTCGAGCTAATTTTGAGGTTATGTGAAAAAGTCACTGATGAAAAAGTTGTAGATTTTCGCAAGATCTACAACTTTTATAATCAACTTTTTATTCTAGGAACTCAACTTTGGCCGGAAATCGCATTAATTTCTTTTTCCACCCCCCATAAAAGTGTGTTTTACCGAAAAAACGTTATAACTCGAAAAATTTCCAATATTTTAATGTGAAATTTTTTTTCATGGTTTGTGACTATCAAAGCTACCTTCTACTAAATTTTCATCAAAATCGAACATTTTTTAAGGAAACGAAAAATAAAAAACGAAAAATGCAGTTTTTTGCGTTTTTCGAGCTAATTTTGAGGTTATGTGAAAAAGTCACTGATGAAAAAGTTGTAGATTTTCTCAAGATCTACAACTTTTATGATCAACTTTTTATTCTAGGAACTCAACTTTGGACGGAAATCGCAATAATGTCTTTTTCCACCCCCCCCCAAAAGTGTGTTTTTTACCGAAAAAACGGCATAACTCAAGAAATTTCCAATATTTTAATTTGAAATTTTTTTTCATGGTTTGTGACTATCAAAGCTACCTTCTACTAAATTTTCATCAAAATCGAACATTTTTTAAGGAAACGAAAAATAAAAAACGAAAAATGCAGTTTTTTGCGATTTTCGAGCTAATTTTGAGGTTATGTGGAAAAGTTGTAGATTTTCTCAAGATCTACAACTTTTATAATCAACTTTTTATTCTAGGAACTCAACTTTGGACGGAAATCGCAATAATGTCTTTTTCCGCCCCCCCAAAAAAGGGTTTTTTACCGAAAAAACGTCATAACTCGAAAAATTTCCAATATTTTAATTTGAAATTTTTCAAAAATTTTAACCATTTTTCAAAATTTTTGACAATTTTTTAAATTTTTTAATAAATATTGACCATTTTTGACAGTTTTTGACAATTATTGACCATTTTTCCAAATTTTTGACCATGTTTCAAAAATTTTGTCAATTTTTCAAAAATTTCAACATATTTGGCAATTATTAACCATTTTTTCAAAATTTTTACAATTTTTGACCATTTTGACCAGCTAGTGACGTGAAATTGTAACCAATAAACAAAAAGCGCTCGCCCGTTAACTCCATATGTCCAACTCATTGATATTTCAAACAGGGTGTTTTAAACTTAGCCGCCAACATGCACAATTTAACAACGATTGGCAATTTTTGACAGTTTCTGACAATTATTGACAATTTTTCAAAAATTTTGACAATTATTCTACATGTTTCAAAATTTTAACAATTATTGACTATTTTTACCATTTTTAAAAATATTTAACAATTCTTGACCATTTTTGACAGGTTCTGACAATTATTGACCATTTTTGACAATTTTTGACCATTATTCAAAATTTTAACAATTATTGACCGTTTTTGACAATTTTTCAAAAATTTTGACAATTTTCAACAATTATTGACCCTTTTTGGAATGTTTTTTATAATAATTGACCATTATTTCGATTTTCAATAATTGTCAGAAACTGTCAAAAATGGCCAATTATTGTTAACATTTTGAAAAATGGACAAAAATTATCAAAATTTTGAAAAAATGATCAATAATTATAAAAAATGTCAAAAATGGTCAATAATTGTTGAAAATTGTCAAAAATTGTCAATAATTGTCAGAAACTGTAAAAAATGGTCAATAATTGTTAAAATTTTGAAAATTGGCCAAAAATTGTCAAAAATGGTTAATAATTGTCAGAACCTGTCAGAAATGCTCAAAAATTGTCATAAATTGTTAAATATTTTTAAAAATGGTCAAAAATCGTCAAAAGTTTTTTATAATTATTGACCATTTTTTCAAAATTTGGACAATTTTTGACCATTAGTCAAAATTTTAACAATTATTGACCATTTTTGAATGTTTTTTATAATTATTGACCATTTTTTCAAAATTTTGACAATTTTTAAAAGTATGTAACAATTTATGACAATTTTTGACAGGTTCTGACAATTATTAACCATTTTTTCAAAATTTTGACAATTTTTCAAAAATTTTGACAATCATTGACAATTTTTTTAAATATTTAACAATTTTTGACAATTCTTGGCGATTTTTGATTGGTTTTGACAATTATTGACCGTCTTTGACAATTTTTCAAAAATTTTAACCATTTTTCAAATTTTTGACAATTATTCACCATTTTTTAAATTTTTTTATAAATATTGAGTTTTTGACAATTATTGACCATTTTTCCAAATTTTTGACAATTTTTGGAAATAGTTGGCAATTATTAACCATTTTTTCAAAATTTTGACAGTTTTTGACAATTATTGACCATTTTTCCATATTTTTGACCACATTTCAAAATTTTTGACAATTTTTCAAAAATTTTAACATATTTGTCAATTATTAACCATGTTTTCTCAAAATTTTGATAATTTTTGACCATTTTTGACAATTATCACTAGCCTTCCCAAAAGTCTTATGTCGCGCAATAAGAAGCAAGCTTCAAAATGTTCACTTCTAATAGGCACTAAATAAAGGCCCAAAAATATCTTGCAGTTGAGTTACGCTACTGATCGCGGTAATAAAAAAAAATGTATGCTCGACTTTTGAGCCACACTGTACACTCAGTTTATCGTAGTTAATGAAGAGCAACACATTTTTTCGAAATAATATAAGCGAGCAGTAGAGACACAGTGAAATTCGAAGAATTTTTATAGTTGAATGTGATAGTGGTTTCATAGGATGTATGTGTGTATTTTCTCTCGGCTTTCACAATACGGTTGTGGTGTTTTATTTTGCAACGCGGAGTCGTCTAACTTTAGCTCATCGAATAGCTGAAATAGCTTCCTAGCTATAGACCGGTATCTACGACGGGAATTCTCGTTTAAATTAAGAAAACTGGATGGAAAACCAGTCAATTGAAAAGTTGGATTTACTTATAAGGGCGGTGGTAAATCGATAAATAAGAATTATAATAAAAATTATTATTGTATTAAGTATGATGGAAGTTAGCGACTGAGCTCCGTCTGAAAATTTTAACAATTATTGACCATTTTTTACAGTTTCTGACAATTATTGACCATTTTTGACAATTTTTCAAAAGTTTTGACCATTTTCAACGATTATTGACCATTTTTGACTGTTTTTATAATTATTGACCATTTTTTCAAAATTTTAACAATTTTTGACCATTTTTCAAAATTTTAACAATTATTGGCCATTTTTGACAGTTTCTGACAATTATTGACCATTTTTCAAAAATTATAAAAAAATTTTTTATTGTGTAGAGTATGATGGAAGTTAGCGACTGAGCTCCGTCTGAAAATTTTAACAATTATTGACCATTTTTGACAGTTTCTGACAATTATTGACCATTTTTGACAATTTTTCAAAAGTTTTGACAATTTTCAACGATTATTGACCATTTTTGACTGTTTTTTTATAATTATTGACCATTTTTTCAAAATTTTAACAATTTTTGACCTTTTTTCAAAATTTTAACAATTGTTGGCCATTTTTGACAGTTTCTGACCATTTTTGACAATTTTTCAAAAGTTTTGACAATTTACAACAATTATTGACCATTTTTGACTGTTTTTTATAATTATTGACCATTTTTTCAAAATTTTAACAATTTTTGACCATTTTTCAAAATTTTAACAATTATTGGCCATTTTTGACAGTTTCTGACAATTATTGACCATTTTTGACAATTTTTCAGAAATTATTATTGTGTTGAGTATGATGGAAGTTAGCGACTGAGCTCCGTCTGAAAATTTCAACAATTATTGACCATTTTTTACAGTTTCTGACAATTATTGACCATTTATGACAATTTTTCAAAAGTTTTGACAATTTTCAACAATTATTGACCATTTTTGACTGTTTTTTATAATTATTGACCATTTTTTCAAAATTTTAACAATTTTTGGCAATTTTTCAAAATTTTAACAATTATTGGCCATTTTTGACAGTTTCTGACAATTATAGACCATTTTTGACAATTTTTCAAAAATTATTATTGTGTTGAGTATGATGGAAGTTAGCGACTGAGCTCCGCCTGAAAATTTCAACAATTATTGACCATTTTTTACAGTTTCTGACAATTTTTGACAATTTTTCAAAAGTTTTGACAATTTTCAACAATTATTGACCATTTTTGACTGTTTTTTTATAATTATTGACCATTTTTTTAAAATTTTAACAATTTTTGACCTTTTTTCATAATTTTAACAATCGTTGGCCATTTTTGACAGTTTCTGACCATTTTTGACAATTTTCAACAATTATTGACCATTTTTGACTGTTTTTTATAATTATTGACCATTTTTTCAAAATTTTAACAATTATTGGCC
>OX387436.1:14964764-15086952 GCA_947563755.1 Lochmaea crataegi | reverse complement strand
TGTCAAAAATGGTAAATAATTGTCAAAATTTTTGAAAAATTTTCAAAAATGGTAAATAATTGTCAGAACCTGTCAAAAATGCTCAAAAATGGTCAATAATTGTTAAAATTTGTAAAAATGGTCAAAAACGGTCAATAATATTTAAAATTTGGAAAAATGGTTTAAAATGGTCAAAAATTTTGAAAAATGGTCATTCTATTGTGCATAAGAAGCAAGCTTCTGTCGGCGGTCCGACGACCACTCACCTTTTTTTGTTTTTTTAACTGCTTAAGTATCATACCAACAGGTAGGTAAATAAATAGGGTCAAAATACTTTTAGAATTTTCCAATTATTATTTATAAATATAAGTGTAATGTGGCCATCTATCCCCCAGTTCAGTGGGGTTAGATGGCCGTATGGTTGAGGGAGAGATGGCCACAAAATACAAATGAAAATAGATTAGAAAAACATTGAAATAACAAACTTTTTATAAGGGCGAAATAAAATATTCTACCTTAACATTAATTTTTCTTCTTTTTGAACGCGGTTTTACCACAATTTTGACAAGTGTTTAAAAAAGGAGAGCAATTTTCATCTGGCATATTATTGCAAACAATCGTCTTTTTTTCGGGAGTTGTTGTAGCTTTCTCCACATCCTGAACATTCGGTTTCATCCACGGTTATCACTTTCTTTTTCGAAAAAAAATTTTTTTTCTGGAATTTTCTTTTTTGTTTGTTTGCTTTTCTTTGCAGATCTTACTTTCACAATCGCAATGTGTTCAGGAGAAGTTAATAGGGTAGCGACGGACTTTGCTCGTTTTTTTGCAGCAACGACTAGTTCGGGTGTAGGATTAAATCTGGAACAGATGTTCCCTCAACTGGAGTTATACATCGAGGTTCTGGATATGCATGGGAGCAGGATGGCACTGCATCATCTATCATATTGATCGGGAGACTTACTTCTTGTATTGATACATCGTTTTTCACTTGAGAGTTCGAATGTCGTGACGGTGTTTCCTGACTTTCTTTTGTTTCGTTGTTTACTATTCGATCAGAAACAGAGTAAGCATGATCGGATACGGAATCAGGCTTCCAGGGAAATATCCCAGTGGCTCTGAAGCCTGACAATGCATTTCCAGCGGTAGCTGATTTTCCCCAGATTTTCTTTAAAAGTTCCTAGTTTTCTTCCGAGGTGACTCTCCATCCATTCTCTGCATGCTTGATAGAAGAAGGTTTAGGACTTAAAAAAAAGCCCTATCGAGTGGTTGCAAATAATGCGTGGTATGCGGAAGAAGGCACAACAAAACGACATTATTAGCTTCAGCTGTTTCTAGAAGTTCAACACGAGAACAATGAGATGCATGCCCGTTAAGAATTAATAGGGCCTTTCCTTCGCCTTCACATGGTAAGAAGTGACATAGGCTGATTTTTGAGACATCCATCACAATATGTGAAAAAATCCCTCGGCATTACAGCAAGCTATGCACGAGATCGACTCACCCCTTTCCCCTGATGTCACTGCAACAACATCTTTCGCTCCTAGATATAGAAGAATAAATAAATTTTATTCAACGCTTCACAACTAACTTTGAAAAATATTTTTCAAAAACAGTGGCCGTTATTTGAATAATTCTTAATACACACTTTAATTATTTCTGTTTCATTGTTTACAAAGTCGAATTATTTGTTGGATGACATTGACAATTGGCCGTGACAGTCGTGTCTTGGATAAAAGCGTTCGTCCGTCATGCCGTGAGTGTTTTACTCGCGAATGCGTATTGACTTACATAAAGGAAAGTGTAGCACTTTATGACTTGATCTGTGCGGAACTCGCTCAGTGTAGTTCGGATTTATGTTTCGGGTAAGTTTCTCTATGGTAGTATTGAAGTTGAGGAAGTGTCAGTCACTTTTTCCACTGTGCGCTTTCTACTAGATGGCTTGGTTTCCAAAAGTGCATCGAACGAGAATCTGAATTTTGTTAATGACTGGGAAGTCATCCCCTGCTGGGTTTTATAAGTTCTCGTTCTGAATTAGTTGTGGAATATACGGTTTAGTATTTTGTTCTACAGGAGTTCGTTTTGTTGGAGAATTCCCTTCTGTTCTGGAAGCCGTTTTTACAAAACCTTATAGGGGATATATTGCACCCAAACGATTGTAAGTACTTTCTCTACTTTCTGATTTCGCATCACTATGTATTTATCACTATTTAAAGGAAACCGCCAACGTTGAAGTTATAGCATTGGAGGTGTGCTACCTGCAGATTCAAAATGAAGAAGAATTAGAAAAACAAGGTCAATATGAACAAGAAGAATGAGAAATATCAAATAAGGAAGTTCTGGAAGTCATAAAGGGGTTGAAAAAAGGCAAATCAGCAGATCATGATCCAATCACAACAGGATAGAAAGCAAATTACAGAGTATGGAGATGAAATACTTACGAAAGGTCGCAGAAATTACAAGGAGAGACAGAATAAGAAATTCAACAGTAAGAGAAAACCTTAATGCACTACCAGTAATCCAGATAATACAAGAAGGACAATTAAAATGGTTTGGACACTTGACTAGATTAAGCAATAACATGCTAGTAAAACAGATATGGGAGGCAAAAGGACATGAAAGCAGAACCAGGGGAAGACCAAGGAAAACATAGAAAACGTTTTGAAAAGCAAAGGTATAACTTTAGCGGAAGCACGAATTTATTTTTCGGAGAACGTAGAATTAAATAAAAAAGTTGCCTTTGTAATGGATGAAAGCCGGTGGATACGTTGGTAGACTAAAGGTGTTGAAGGGCCTCTGAATAGGTGGTGTTGCGGGTCACTTGGAGACTCATCGTAAGGGAATGAAACAACTACTTCTAGCACTGGGATACGTTTATATTTTATTTACTATAATACATTACACTACTAGCCGTATAGCATACTTATACGTAATGTAATGATTACTAATAGCTGACTATTCAACTATATAAAATGGTCTTCTTCAAGTATTCTGCATCGACTTCTTCTCATGATAAATACTGAATGTATATTTATATATCTAGTCAAGTTCGAGTAAAACAGATAAACATATAATTGTTTTGTCTTACTTCACGCTTTGAACTTGACTTTCTATTCAGTAACCTTCTTAATTTATATTTATATAATAATGAAATGTTCGAACGTTTTGTTGAAATAAGATCAAGGGAATTTAATTCTTATTTTAAATATTTATTATTATATTGGGCCAAAAGGCATCACACCTTGTCCCAGTGTTTTTGATCATTCTTCTATAATAAGGCAACAAATACTTACTTTTTTTCAATAAGTGGGTTCGACACTGTATATCTATCAGTTGTTCTAAGACAACAATCGATAGTTTTGCGACAACAGCCGATAGAAGTAATTAAAAAAAAAACAACAAAAGTCGATTAAATAAAACACATCGATTTGCATAAGATAAAATCAATAAATTTTAATGTTACATAACAGATATTCACGACCTCTTTAGCATCCACAACAATAAACTGCTTTCTCCTCTAAAAACTGTTTTCGACAGATACACCGTTAAAATCAGTTTATTTTTAAAAATTTCTAAAAACAACCGAAATTTTTTTGTTCACGCGATGAGTCATTCGTTTAAATTTTACGACCTCACTAACACTAATAAAATCTGTATGTACGAATACATTACATCGTTTGTAATCTTTTTGTAAACAAAGCTCTTTTTAGTATCAAATTGACCCACTTTTTTTTACTAAAACAGAAGTTATGTTGTTGTTTGTGTTTATTTATATATTTTGCGTGATTCATTTTTTCTATACTGGAATTATATGCCATTTACAACAAAAAAATGAAGAAACAGTATCTCGCCTCTTTCACATTACACGGTTTTAATCGTGCGGTTAAAAACCGTACCGTACGGCTCTAACAGCATATTTGTAGTTCAGTTTGCGTTTATTGTTTCAAGTGGAATTAAGAATGGGTGATATTGAAAACTGTCAAAATGGTCAAGAATTGTTAAAAATTGTCAAAATTTTTGAAAAATGGTCAAAATTTTTAAAAAATTGTAAAAAATGGTCAGAAACTGTCAAAAATGGTTAATAATTGTAAAAATATGCCATTTACAACAAAAAAATGAAGAAACAGTATCTCGCCTCTTTCACATTACACGGTTTTAATCGTGCGGTTAAAAACCGTACCGTACGGCTCTAACAGCGTATTTGCAGTTCAGTTTGTGTTTATTGTTTCAAGTGGAATTAAGAATGGATGATATTGAAAACTGTCAAAATGGTCAAGAATTGTTAAAAATTGTCAAAATTTTTGAAAAATGGTCAAAATTTTTAAAAAATTGTAAAAAATCGTCAGAAACTGTCAAAAATGGTCAATAATTGTAAAAATATGCCATTTACAACAAAAAAAATGAAGAAACAGTATCTCGCCTCTTTCACATTACACGGTTTTAATCGTGCGGTTAAAAACCGTACCGTACGGCTCTAACAGCATATTTGTAGTTCAATTTGCGTTTATTGTTTCAAGTGGAATTAAGAATGGATGATATTGAAAACTGTCAAAATGGACAAGAATTGTTAAAAATTGTCAAAATTTTTGAAAAATGGTCAAAATTTTTGAAAAATGGTCAAAATTTTGAAAAAATTGTAAAAAATGGTCAGAAACTGTTAAAAATGGTCAATAATTGTAAAAATATGCCATTTACAACAAAAAATGAAGAAACAGTATCTCGCCTCTTTCACATTACACGGTTTTAATCGTGCGGTTAAAAACCGTACCGTACGGCTCTAACAGCGTATTTGCAGTTCAGTTTACGTTTATTGTTTCAAGTGGAATTAAGAATGGATGATATTGAAAACTGTCAAAATGGTCAAGAATTGTTAAAAATTGTCAAAATTTTTGAAAAATAGTCAAAATTTTTGAAAAATGGTCAGAAACTGTCAAAAATGATCAATAATTGTAAAAATATGCCATTTACAACAAAAAAAAAATGAAAAAACAGTATCTCGCCTCTTTCACATTACGCGGTTTTAATCGTGCGGTTAAAAACCGTACCGTACGGCTATAACAGTATATTTGCAGTTCAGTTTGTGTTTTTGTTTCAAGTGGAATTAAGAATGGATGATATTGTTTTAATAACATTGGTCGAAGCAAAACCTTCCTCCTCTCTCCTCCGATTAATGGGGTGCACCCAAAAATGGCGATCTCGTGCTATTATTTTTCGATTCATATTGTCGTACTAAACAAATGAAATAAAAATATTACGGTAAAAATTCGTGCCAATGTGAAAACAACAATGTTCGCCGCTAAAAATCTCGGACGATTTTTAACCGCACGATTAAAATCGTGTAATGTGAAAGAGGCGTTAGAGTATCTAAAACAAAAATACCGATAATCTATATTGGAATTCACATTGTGATGGTAGCGTTAGAGAGATACAGGGTGTTTCATTGGGAAAGGGCCTAGCTTTAACTGTGGATACACATCACTTTGGTGGTTCCAAAAAACTTACCTATATTTAATGTGCCTTCTACACTTTATAACCCCCAAAACTTTCATAAATTATAACTTTGACGGTAAAATGTGTCTGCTAGAAACTAAAATGCAAATGGGTAGATTCAATTTTTTATGAACTTCTGAAAACTGCTGCTGCATGAGAGGTATCCCACTGTATCTCAGAAACTATTTATCGATGAAATAAAACAATTTAATTTGTTTAAATCTTCATTTTTTATTTATCGTACACCTTAGAGAAAGAAATCTGTATAACAAACTCGCATACGAGAAACTGCTGGAAATTATTTTCAAGTTTTCTACTCCACCGCAATAATAACATAAAAACGTCATTTTTCTATAATAAATGTACCGTTCTAGTACCACAAAATTTGAATATTCGTAATCATTAGATTATTTTACTTAAATTTTCTCCAGTACTTTTTCCTCTATCTTGTAAAATAACTGGTAGGGGTGAGTGGGAATGCCGACTCAATAAAACTGTTATAACTTTTGTTCTGTTTTATGGATTTTGACAAACTTAGTATCCTTTGAAAGGGAATTCAATGCCCAATGAAATAGTGTATAATCGTTTTATTCCAGTGGTATAATAGCCAAATATTTTCAAAAATGGTCAATAATTGTCAAACATTTTGAAAAATGGTTAAAATTTTTGAAAAATTGTCAAAAATGGTCAATAATTGTCAAAACCAATCAAAAATTGTCAAAAATGATCAATAATTATTAAAATTGTCAAAATTTTGAAAAAACGGTCAAAAATTGTCAATAATTGTCAAAGACGGTCTATAATTGTTAGAATTTTTGAAAAATTGTCAAAAAAATTTAAATATGGTCAAAAATTGTCAAGAATTTGGAAAAATAGTCAAAAACTGTCAAAATTTTGAAAAAATCGTTAATAATTGCCAAATATGTTCAAAAATTGTCAAAAATTTGGAAAAATGGTCAAAAACTGTCGAAAATTTGAAAAAAACGGTCAATAAATTTAAAAGACTGTCAAAAATAGTCAATAATTGTTAAAAATTGTCAAAATTTTTGAAAAATTGTCAAAAATGGTCAATAATTGTCAGAATCTCTCAAAAATGGTCATAAATTGTTAAATATTTTAAAAAATGGTCAAAATAGTCAATAATTGTTAAAAATTTGAAAAATGGTCAAAAATCGTTAAATATTTTGAAAAAATGGTCAATAATTATAAAAAACTGTCAAAATGGTTAAAAATTGTCAAAAATGGTCAAGAATTGTTAAAATTTGGAAAAATGGTATAAAATAGTCAAAATTTTTGAAACATTATCAAAAATGATCAACAATTGTCAAAACTGTCAAAATTGGTCAATAATTATTAAAATTTTGAAAAATGGTCAAAAATTGTCAAAATTTTGGAAAAATCGTAAAAAATTGTCAAAATTTTGAAAAAATCGTTAATAATTGCCAAATATGATCAAAAATTGTCAAAAATTGTCAAAAATTTTTAAATATGGTCAAAAATTGTCAAGAATTTGGAAAAATCGTCAAAAACTGTCAAAATTTTGAAAAAATCATTAACAATTGCCAAATATGTTCAAAAATTTGGAAAAATGGTCAAAAACTGTCGAAAATGGTCAATAATTGTCAGAATCTCTCAAAAATGGTCATAAATTGTTAAATATTTTAAAAAATGGTCAAAATAGTCAATAATTGTTAAAAATTTGAAAAATGGTCAAAAATCGTTAAATATTTTGAAAAAATGGTCAATAATTATAAAAAACTGTCAAATGTGGTTAAAAATTGTCAAAAATGGTCAATAATTGTCAAAAATGCTCAAAAATTAAAAAAATGGTCAAAAATTGTTAAAATTTGGAAAAATGGTATAAAATAGTCAAAATTTTTGAAACATTATCAAATATGATCAATAATTGTCAAAACTGTCCAAATAGGTCAATAATTATAAAAATTTTAAAAAATGGTCAAAAACTGTCAAAATTTTGGAAAAATCGTCAAAAATTGTCAAAAACTGTCAAAATTTTGAAAAAATCGTTAATAATTGCCAAATATGTTCAAAAATTGTCAAAAATTTGAAAAAATGGTCAAAAATTGTCAATAATTGTCAAAGATGGTCAATAATTGTCAAAGACGGTCAATAATTGTCAAAACCAATCAAAAATTGTCAAAAATGGTCAAAGATGATCAATAATTATTAAAATTTTGAAAAATGGTCAAAATTGTCAGATGTTAAATTTTTTGAAAAATTGTCAAAAATAGTCAATAATTGTCAAAGACGGTCAATAATTGTCAAAAACAATCAAAATTCGTCAAAAACTAGCAATAATTGTTAGAATTTTTGAAAAATTGTCCAAACATTTTAAATATGGTCAAAAATTGTCAAGAATTTGGAAAAATCGTCAAAAACTGTCAAAATTTTGAAAAAATGGTCAAAGATTGTTAAATATTTTTAAAAATGGTCAAAAATAGTCAATAATTGTTAAAATTTTAAAAATGGTCAAAAATTGTCAAAATTTTTGAATGTTGTTAAAAATGGTCAATAATTGTCAAAAACTGTTAAAAATGGTCAATAATTGTTAAAATTTTGAAAAATTGTCAAAATTTTGAAAAAATGGTCAATAATTGTCAGAATCTGTCAAAAATGGTCGAAAATTGTTAATATTTTGAAAAATGGTCAAAAATTGCCGACATTTTTGAATGTTGTCAAAAATGTCCAATAATTGTCAGAAACTGTCAAAAATGGTCAATAATTGTTTAAATTTTGAAAAACGGTCAAAAATTGTCAAAATTTTGAAAAAATGGTCAATACTTATAAAAAACTGTCAAAAATGGATAAAAATGGTCAATAATTGTCAGAACCTGTAAAAAATGCACAAAAATTGTCAAAAATGCTCAAAAATTGTAAAGAATTGTTAAAATTTGGAAAAATGGTCTAAAATGGTAAGAATTTTTGAAAAATTGTCAAAAATGATCAATAATTGTCAAAACTGTCAAAAGTGGTCAATAATTGTCAAAACTGTCAAAATTGGTCAATAATTGTTAAAATATGAAAAAAATTGTCAAAAATGTTGAAAAAATGGTTAATAATTGTTAAAAATTGTCAAAATTTTTGAAAAATTGTGAAAAATTCACGAAAAATGGTCATTCTATTGTGCATAAGAAGCAAGCTTCTGTCGACGGTCCGACGACCGCTTACCTTTTTTTTCTCTAAGCTGTACGATAGTTTTTGAGATGCAGCGGGTTAACTCTCCTAATCAGACTTCCGGTACTTTAATTTTTAATAAAATTACAAAGGTACACAGCCTTAAATTGTTGTTTTTGTTGTTTAAAACTGCAAATGTATTCCGCAAAAGGGCAAACAAACGCTTACATAATAGAAAAAAAAATGCAATTTATAACATATGCTAACCTCTTGTCTTATCATATTATACAAATTTTATTACGTATTTCGGGTGGAAAAATCAGATAGTGTTGTTAATTTTTTGATAGAAGGAATATATTTCCTAAAAATTCGACTTTCCTAGATTTTCTTTCAATTTTTCGGTGTGTGAATTCAACCCATTTTTTGAAATGACCGTATTAAAAAAACTCCTATGCGAAATGCCAACAAAATCGGACCAACCGTTCAGGAGAAGTTCAGTACGAATCCGATTGCAGCGCCACATACCGGGACTAATTGTGAATCTAAACCATCCAGTTACTTACTCAAACACACAAAAAATTTCATCAAAATCGGTCCAGCCGTTTAGGAGGAGTTCAGTGACATACACACGTACAGTGGAATTATCTGAGAAAAATACTATATTGACTTGTTGCATACTATATTATTTCTACGACCCATTAACCACGGAAATACACAATTAACCAAATCATAAACTGATTTTTTTTTTCATGTTTTGTTACACAAAAGAACAATAGTATTCAAAAAACTTCTCTTTCAACATAGGTTAGATTCCAACGGTATTCTTGGATAAATTTTAAAATAATATTAAAAGGTAATCAATCACTTTTGACAGAATTTCCTTTGTAAACTCGGAACAAACAAAAGTTTCAAAGCATACAAAACGCCAGTACTGACAACATGAAAAATGTTAAAGCTTTTGAAAATATAAAATTAAAACCGAATTTAATAATACACAGACTTAAATAACTATTTCTTTTTCCCAGCCCCGCCAACCTTTTCTTTTTTTCTCTCTCAACAACCCCTTGGAAACCTCTTGGATACCATTCACCAATTGTAATTGTTCAATTAAAAGTTTTTCTATTGGATTTTAGTCGATTGTCAACCTTTATTTATTTTGTTACGAAATAATATAAAGAAAGAGTCCGATCCTGTACTTTCTATGGAACTAGTTTTAGAAATTTTTTGAATATTTACCAATATGGAGATGTATTAGCTAACTGCTAACTCAAAAATAAAATCGGTGAAAGCATGAAAGATCGACATTGTTATATTCACAGGGTCACGGATACGGAAAGTTGTGAAATATCGGAAACTGTCGTAACCGTGAATTTCGTTAGAAGCAAATTTGTGTGATTCCGAGCGTATTAAAAAAAAATTAGTGTTCTTTAGACCACACAACCGAAGTAAAACTTCTAAAATATGTAATGCATTGAACAAAATATTAATTTATAAATAACGAAATGAAATTACAACAAAATTATCGAGAAATCCCCGTTCGCGTAACGCTAGCAAACTCGCAAACGAACTACTGACTGAGATATATACATATATGTCATGCACTGGCTATGAGAGAAAGAGAGGAAGAAAATGTGCGCGCGCACAGTAACATACGTAATATACTCTCAACTTTCGTTCGCCTCAACCGATCACACTTTTCGTAACGCTCTAGTCACGCATTCACCAGCTTACTCCCCAAGTCAAGAGTGCGTAAAGAAATTTTATTTAAAAAAAAAACCTTTTTATTCAGTGAAGAAATATATTATTGTAGTCGTTTTTTTATAAAAAAAAATATATTGATTTTACCTTGTAGTCCTATTATTCTTGAAATTTATATAAATTTTCTATTATTAAACAGCCTACCTAAATGTAATTACCCACAATACTGACAACACACTTTCTTTATTACCCACATCTCAGAGCTCAGAACTGTTCAGAACTTGTTTACTCGTGAAAATGTATTGTAAACACCACTTTTACATTTTCTTTTGCACACTTCACAGCTAATTAAATAAAATTTAAAAACGAATGAACAGAGTATCATTAGTTGATTTGCATTAAAATTGCTTCATAAAACTAACAATAGTTCTATACAAGAGTCATGTTCAAAAACAAAACAAACAACTGTCGACCAACATGTATGTAGTGTTGGCTGTTCTAAATATAATTTAAAAACGAATGAAGAAAGTACCCTTAGTTGATTTTCATTAAAATTGCTTCATAAAACTAACAATAGTTCTATACAAGAGTCATGTTCAAAAACAAAACAAACAACTGTCGACCAACATGTATGTAGTGTTGGCTGTTCTAAATATAATTTAAAAACGAATGAAGAAAGTACCCTTAGTTGATTTTCATTAAAATTGCTTCATAAAACTAACAATAGTTCTATAGAAGAGCCATGTTCAAAAACAAAACAAACAACTGTCGACCAACATGTATACGTTGTTGGCTGTTCTAAATACAATTTAAAAACGAATGAACAAAGTATCCTTAGTTGATTTGCATTAAAATTGCTTCATAAAACTAACAATAGTTCTATACAAGAGTCATGTTCAAAAACAAAACAAACAACTGTCGACCAACATGTATGTAGTGTTGGCTGTTCTAAATATAATTTAAAAACGAATGAAGAAAGTACCCTTAGTTGATTTTCATTAAAATTGCTTCATAAAACTAACAATAGTTCTATACAAGAGTCATGTTCAAAAACAAAACAAACAACTGTCGACCAACATGTATGTAGTGTTGGCTGTTCTAAATATAATTTAAAAACGAATGAAGAAAGTACCCTTAGTTGATTTTCATTAAAGTTGCTTCATAAAACTAACAATAGTTCTATAGAAGAGCCATGTTCAAAAACAAAACAAACAACTGTCGACCAACATGTATACGTTGTTGGCTGTTCTAAATACAATTTAAAAACGAATGAACAAAGTATCCTTAGTTGATTTGCATTAAAATTGCTTCATAAAACTAACAATAGTTCTATACAAGAGCCATGTTCAAAAACAAAACAAACAACTGTCGACCCAGATGTATGCAGTGTTGGCTGTTCTAAATATAATTTAAAAACGAATGAAGAAAGTATCCTTAGTTGATTTGCATTAAAATTGCTTCATAAAACTAACAATAGTTCTATACAAGAGCCATGTTCAAAAACAAAACAAACAACTGTCGACCAAGATGTATGCAGTGTTGGCTGTTCTAAATATAATTTAAAAACGAATGAAGAAAGTATCCTTAGTTGATTTGCATTAAAATTGCTTCATAAAACTAACAATAGTTCTATACAAGAGCCATGTTCAAAAACAAAACAAACAACTGTCGACCAACATGTATGCAGTGTTGCCTGTTCTAAATACAATTTAAAAATGAATGAACAAAGTATCCTTAGTTGATTTGCATTAAAATTGCTTCATAAAACTAACAATAGTTCTATACAAGAGCCATGTTCAAAAACAAAACAAACAACTGTCGACCAAGATGTATGCAGTGTTGGCTATTCTAAATACAATTTAAAAACGAATGAACAAAGTATCCTTAGTTGATTTTCATTAAAATTGCTTCATAAAACTAACAATAATTCTATACAAGAGCCATGTTCAAAAACAAAACAAACAACTGTCGACCAACATTTATGCAGTGTTGCCTGTTCTAAATACAATTTAAAAATGAATGAACAAAGTATCCTTAGTTGATTTGCATTAAAATTGCTTCATAAAACTAACAATAGTTCTATACAAGAGCCATGTTCAAAAACAAAACAAACAACTGTCGACCAAGATGTATGCAGTGTTGGCTGTTCTAAATATAATTTAAAAACGAATGAAGAAAGTATCCTTAGTTGATTTGCATTAAAATTGCTTCATAAAACTAACAATAGTTCTATACAAGAGCCATGTTCAAAAACAGAACAAACAACTGTCGACCAACATGTATGCAGTGTTGCCTGTTCTAAATACAATTTAAAAATGAATGAACAAAGTATCCTTAGTTGATTTGCATTAAAATTGCTTCATAAAACTAACAATAGTTCTATACAAGAGCCATGTTCAAAAACAAAACAAACAACTGTCGACCAAGATGTATGCAGTGTTGGCTGTTCTAAATATAATTTAAAAACGAATGAAGAAAGTATCCTTAGTTGATTTGCATTAAAATTGCTTCATAAAACTAACAATAGTTCTATACAAGAGCCATGTTCAAAAACAAAACAAACAACTGTCGACCAACATGTATGCAGTGTTGCCTGTTCTAAATACAATTTAAAAACGAATGAAGAAAGTATCCTTAGTTGATTTGCATTAAAATTGCTTCATAAAACTAACAATAGTTCTATACAAGAGCCATGTTCAAAAACAAAACAAACAACTGTCGACCAACATGTATGCAGTGTTGCCTGTTCTAAATACAATTTAAAAATGAATGAACAAAGTATCCTTAGTTGATTTGCATTAAAATTGCTTCATAAAACTAACAATAGTTCTATACAAGAGCCATGTTCAAAAACAAAACAAACAACTGTCGACCAAGATGTATGCAGTGTTGGCTGTTCTAAATATAATTTAAAAACGAATGAAGAAAGTATCCTTAGTTGATTTGCATTAAAATTGCTTCATAAAACTAACAATAGTTCTATACAAGAGCCATGTTCAAAAACAAAACAAACAACTGTCGACCAACATGTATGCAGTGTTGCCTGTTCTAAATACAATTTAAAAATGAATGAACAAAGTATCCTTAGTTGATTTGCATTAAAATTGCTTCATAAAACTAACAATAGTTCTATACAAGAGCCATGTTCAAAAACAAAACAAACAACTGTCGACCAACATGTATGCAGTGATGGCTATTCTAAATACAATTTAAAAACGAATGAACAAAGTATCCTTAGTTAATTTGCATTAAAATTGCTTCATAAAACTAACAGTAGTTCTATACAAGAGCCATGTTCAAAAACAAAACAAACAACTGTCGATCAACATGTATGCAGTGTTGGCTGTTCTAAATACAATTTAGAAACGAATGAACAAAGTATCCTTAGTTGATTTTCATTAAAATTGCTTCATAAAACTAACAATAGTTCTATACAAGAGTCATGTTCAAAAACAAAACAAACAACTGTCGACCAACATGTATGCAGTGATGGCTGTTCTAAATACAATTTAAAAACGAATGAACAAAGTATCCTTAGTTGATTTTCATTAAAATTGCTTCAAAAAACTAACAATAGTTCTATACAAGAGACATGTTCAAAAACAAAACAAACAACTGTCGACCAACATGTATGCAGTGTTGGCTATTCTAAATACAATTTAAAAACGAATGAACAAAGTATCCTTAGTTGATTTTCATTAAAATTGCTTCATAAAACTAACAATAGTTCTATACAAGAGACATATTCAAAAACAAAACAAACAACTCTCGACCAACATGTATGCAGTGTTGGCTATTCTAAATACAATTGAAAAACGAATGAACAAAGTATCCTTAGTTGATTAGCATTCAAATTGCTTCAAAAAACTAACAATAGTTCTATACAAGAGACATGTTCAAAAACAAAACAAACAACTGTCGACCAAGATGTATGCAGTGTTGGCTATTCTAAATACAATTTAAAAACGAATGAACAAAGTATCCTTAGTTGATTTTCATTAAAATTGCTTCATAAAACTAACAATAATTCTATACAAGAGCCATGTTCAAAAACAAAACAAACAACTGTCGACCAACATGTATGCAGTGTTGCCTGTTCTAAATACAATTTAAAAATGAATGAACAAAGTATCCTTAGTTGATTTGCATTAAAATTGCTTCATAAAACTAACAATAGTTCTATACAAGAGCCATGTTCAAAAACAAAACAAACAACTGTCGACCAAGATGTATGCAGTGTTGGCTGTTCTAAATATAATTTAAAAACGAATGAAGAAAGTATCCTTAGTTGATTTGCATTAAAATTGCTTCATAAAACTAACAATAGTTCTATACAAGAGCCATGTTCAAAAACAAAACAAACAACTGTCGACCAACATGTATGCAGTGTTGCCTGTTCTAAATACAATTTAAAAATGAATGAACAAAGTATCCTTAGTTGATTTGCATTAAAATTGCTTCATAAAACTAACAATAGTTCTATA
Organism: Lochmaea crataegi; assembly: GCA_947563755.1. Classification (NCBI taxonomy): domain Eukaryota; kingdom Metazoa; phylum Arthropoda; class Insecta; order Coleoptera; family Chrysomelidae; genus Lochmaea; species Lochmaea crataegi. Next base: position 15,072,169 of record OX387436.1, on the reverse strand, counting down.
CAAGAGCCATGTTCAAAAACAAAACAAACAACTGTCGACCAACATGTATGCAGTGATGGCTATTCTAAATACAATTTAAAAACGAATGAACAAAGTATCCTTAGTTAATTTGCATTAAAATTGCTTCATAAAACTAACAGTAGTTCTATACAAGAGCCATGTTCAAAAACAAAACAAACAACTGTCGATCAACATGTATGCAGTGTTGGCTGTTCTAAATACAATTTAGAAACGAATGAACAAAGTATCCTTAGTTGATTTTCATTAAAATTGCTTCATAAAACTAACAATAGTTCTATACAAGAGTCATGTTCAAAAACAAAACAAACAACTGTCGACCAACATGTATGCAGTGATGGCTGTTCTAAATACAATTTAAAAACGAATGAACAAAGTATCCTTAGTTGATTTTCATTAAAATTGCTTCAAAAAACTAACAATAGTTCTATACAAGAGACATGTTCAAAAACAAAACAAACAACTGTCGACCAACATGTATGCAGTGTTGGCTATTCTAAATACAATTTAAAAACGAATGAACAAAGTATCCTTAGTTGATTTTCATTAAAATTGCTTCATAAAACTAACAATAGTTCTATACAAGAGACATGTTCAAAAACAAAACAAACAACTCTCGACCAACATGTATGCAGTGTTGGCTATTCTAAATACAATTGAAAAACGAATGAACAAAGTATCCTTAGTTGATTAGCATTCAAATTGCTTCAAAAAACTAACAATAGTTCTATACAAGAGACATGTTCAAAAACAAAACAAACAACTGTCGACCAACATGTATGCAGTGATGGCTGTTCTAAATACAATTTAAAAACGAATAAACAAAGTATCCTTAGTTGATTAGCATTCAAATTGCTTCAAAAAACTAACAATAGTTCTATACAAGAGACATGTTCAAAAACAAAACAAACAACTGTCGACCAACATGTATGCAGTGATGGCTGTTCTAAATACAATTTAAAAACGAATAAACAAAGTATCCTTAGTTGATTAGCATTCAAATTGCTTCAAAAAACTAACAATAGTTCTATACAAGAGACATGTTCAAAAACAAAACAAACAACTGTCGACCAACATGTATGCAGTGTTGGCTATTCTAAATACAATTGAAAAACGAATGAACAAAGTATCCTTAGTTGATTAGCATTCAAATTGCTTCAAAAAACTAACAATAGTTCTATACAAGAGACATGTTCAAAAACAAAACAAACAACTGTCGATCAACATGTATGCAGTGTTGGCTGTTCTAAATACAATTTAAAAACGAATGAACAAAGTATCCTTAGTTAATTTGCATTAAAATTGCTTCATAAAACTAACAGTAGTTCTATACAAGAGCCATGTTCAAAAACAAAACAAACAACTGTCGATCAACATGTATGCAGTGTTGGCTGTTCTAAATACAATTTAGAAACGAATGAACAAAGTATCCTTAGTTGATTTTCATTAAAATTGCTTCATAAAACTAACAATAGTTCTATACAAGAGACATGTTCAAAAACAAAACAAACAACTGTCGACCAACATGTATGCAGTGTTGGCTGTTCTGAATATAATTTAAAAACGAATGAAGAAAGTATCCTTAGTTGATTTGCATTAAAATTGCTTCATAAAACTAACAATAGTTCCATACAAAAGCCATGTTCAAAAACAAAACAAACAACTCTCGACCAACATGTATGCAGTGTTGGCTATTCTAAATACAATTTAAAAACGAATGAACAAAGTATCCTTAGTTGATTAGTATTCAAATTGCTTCAAAAAACTAACAATAGTTCTATACAAGAGACATGTTCAAAAACAAAACAAACAACTGTCGACCAACATGTATGCAGTGATGGCTGTTCTAAATACAATTTAAAAACGAATGAACAAAGTATCCTTAGTTGATTTGCATTAAAATTGCTTCATAAAACTAACAATAGTTCTATACAAGAGCCATGTTCAAAAACAAAACAAACAACTGTCGACCAACATGTATGCAGTGTTGCCTGTTCTAAATACAATTTAAAAATGAATGAACAAAGTATCCTTAGTTGATTTGCATTAAAATTGCTTCATAAAACTAACAATAGTTCTATACAAGAGTCATGTTCAAAAACAAAACAAACAACTGTCGACCAACATGTATGCAGTGTTGCCTGTTCTAAATACAATTTAAAAATGAATGAACAAAGCATCCTTAGTTGATTTGCATTAAAATTGCTTCATAAAACTAACAATAGTTCTATACAAGAGCCATGTTCAAAAACAAAACAAACAACTGTCGACCAAGATGTATGCAGTGTTGGCTGTTCTAAATATAATTTAAAAACGAATGAAGAAAGTATCCTTAGTTGATTTGCATTAAAATTGCTTCATAAAACTCACAATAGTTCTATACAAGAGCCATGTTCAAAAACAAAACAAACAACTGTCGACCAACATTTATGCAGTGTTGCCTGTTCTAAGTACAATTTAAAAACGAATGAAGAAAGTATCCTTAGTTGATTTGCATTAAAATTGCTTCATAAAACTAACAATAGTTCTATACAAGAGCCATGTTCAAAAACAAAACAAACAACTGTCGACCAACATTTATGCAGTGTTGCCTGTTTTAAATACAATTTAAAAACGAATGAACAAAGTATCCTTAGTTGATTTTCATTAAAATTGCTTCATAAAACTAACAATAGTTCTATACAAGAGCCATGTTCAAAAACAAAACAAACAACTGTCGACCAAGATGTATGCAGTGTTGGCTGTTCTAAATATAATTTTAAAACGAATGAAGAAAGTATCCTTAGTTGATTTGCATTAAAATTGCTTCATAAAACTAACAATAGTTCTATACAAGAGCCATGTTCAAAAACAAAACAAACAACTGTCGATCAACATGTATGCAGTGTTGGCTGTTCTAAATACAATTTAGAAACGAATGAACAAAGTATCCTTAGTTGATTTTCATTAAAATTGCTTCATAAAACTAACAATAGTTCTATACAAGAGCCATGTTCAAAAACAAAACAAACAACTGTCGACCAAGATGTATGCAGTGTTGGCTGTTCTAAATATAATTTTAAAACGAATGAAGAAAGTATCCTTAGTTGATTTGCATTAAAATTGCTTCATAAAACTAACAATAGTTCTATACAAGAGCCATGTTCAAAAACAGAACAAACAACTGTCGACCAACATGTATGCAGTGTTGCCTGTTCTAAATACAATTTAAAAATGAATGAACAAAGTATCCTTAGTTGATTTGCATTAAAATTGCTTCATAAAACTAACAATAGTTCTATACAAGAGCCATGTTCAAAAACAAAACAAACAACTGTCGACCAAGATGTATGCAGTGTTGGCTGTTCTAAATATAATTTAAAAACGAATGAAGAAAGTATCCTTAGTTGATTTGCATTAAAATTGCTTCATAAAACTAACAATAGTTCTATACAAGAGCCATGTTCAAAAACAAAACAAACAACTGTCGACCAACATGTATGCAGTGTTGCCTGTTCTAAATACAATTTAAAAACGAATGAAGAAAGTATCCTTAGTTGATTTGCATTAAAATTGCTTCATAAAACTAACAATAGTTCTATACAAGAGCCATGTTCAAAAACAAAACAAACAACTGTCGACCAACATGTATGCAGTGTTGCCTGTTCTAAATACAATTTAAAAATGAATGAACAAAGTATCCTTAGTTGATTTGCATTAAAATTGCTTCATAAAACTAACAATAGTTCTATACAAGAGCCATGTTCAAAAACAAAACAAACAACTGTCGACCAAGATGTATGCAGTGTTGGCTGTTCTAAATATAATTTAAAAACGAATGAAGAAAGTATCCTTAGTTGATTTGCATTAAAATTGCTTCATAAAACTAACAATAGTTCTATACAAGAGCCATGTTCAAAAACAAAACAAACAACTGTCGACCAACATGTATGCAGTGTTGCCTGTTCTAAATACAATTTAAAAATGAATGAACAAAGTATCCTTAGTTGATTTGCATTAAAATTGCTTCATAAAACTAACAATAGTTCTATACAAGAGCCATGTTCAAAAACAAAACAAACAACTGTCGACCAACATGTATGCAGTGTTGGCTGTCCAAATATAATTTAAAAACGAATGAACAAAGTATCCTTAGTTGATTTGCATTAAAATTGCTTCATAAAACTAACAATAGTTCTATACAAGAGCCATGTTCAAAAACAAAACAAACAACTGTAGACCAACATGTATGCAGTGTTGCCTGTTCTAAATACAATTTAAAAATGAATGAACAAAGTATCCTTAGTTGATTTGCATTAAAATTGCTTCATAAAACTAACAATAGTTCTATACAAGAGCCATGTTCAAAAACAAAACAAACAACTGTCGACCAACATGTATGCAGTGTTGGCTGTCCAAATATAATTTAAAAACGAATGAACAAAGTATCCTTAGTTGATTTGCATTAAAATTGCTTCATAAAACTAACAATAGTTCTATACAAGAGCCATGTTCAAAAACAAAACAAACAACTGTAGACCAACATGTATGCAGTGTTGCCTGTTCTAAATACAATTTAAAAATGAATGAACAAAGTATCCTTAGTTGATTTGCATTAAAATTGCTTCATAAAACTAACAATAGTTCTATACAAGAGCCATGTTCAAAAACAAAACAAACAACTGTCGACCAAGATGTATGCAGTGTTGGCTGTTCTAAATATAATTTAAAAACGAATGAAGAAAGTATCCTTAGTTGATTTTCATTAAAATTGCTTCATAAAACTAACAATAATTCTATACAAGAGCCATGTTCAAAAACAAAACAAACAACTGTCGACCAACATGTATGCAGTGTTGGCTATTCTAAATACAATTTAAAAACGAATGAACAAAGTATCCTTAGTTGATTTTCATTCAAATTGCTTCATAAAACTAACAAGAGTTCCATACAAAAGCCATGTTCAAAAATAAAACAAACAACTGTCGACCAACATGTATGCAGTGTTGGCACTGCCTTCACTCATTTGTCTTGTGAACATTCGATTACTTATTAATCACCTTGTATACTATTCGTCAGCGATGGGAGATTATTTTTAAACATACCGTATATTGAATATGTTTGCTAAAAGAAAAGTCGTGCTGTTTCTCAAATGTTCTGTGCGAAATATTAAATATTTTGGTAATAAAAAGAATCGGACTTGTGATATTTTCTCCTTGAAATCTAAATTTAAAGTATATTTCAAACAAACAAACCATCAGTTAACTACTTTGTGAACGATGAGTAGCACAAAGCAGCTTGAGTGCATTTCTTTTTAACAGGACCGGTTCCAAGGAACATTTAGTTTGATCAAAAGGTTCTTTTTTTTTCTTCTTCGAAAAAAAAGGGTAAGGTAAATGCACCAGTTATTGACAGTTTTCCGATAATTGACACCTAAAGGTAAATCTTCCACCAAATAAGCTAACTCCACGTTTCAGAGCCATTTTCAATACAAAAACTTGATAAATATGACATTTGGCAACACTGTACAAGCTATGAAACAAATCAGCTGATAACTGCCTGTTACCAGTTGGATTTGAAAATTTGAGAGATTAGTTAAAAGGTTATATTTTTTATTCTATAATGTATTTATGTTTGATAAAAAATTTTGACAATTTTTCAAAAAATTTACTATTTTTCAAAAATTTTGACAATTTTCAACAATTATTAACCATTTTTGATAGTTTTTTATAATTATTGACCATTTTTTCAAAAGTTTTGACCAGTTTTTCAAAATTTTGACAATTTTTGACCATTTTTTCAAATTTTAACAATTATTGACCATTTTTGACAATTATGACAGTTTTGACAATTATTGATCATTTTTGACAATTTTTCAAAAATGTCGACCATTTTAGACCATTTTTCCAAATTTTAACAATTATTGACCATTTTTGACAGGTTCTGACAACAATTGACCATTTTTGACAGGTTCTGACAACAATTGACCATTTTTGACAATTTTCAACAATTATTGATCATTTTTGACAGTTTTTTATAATTATTGACCATTTTTTCAAAATTTTGACAGCGGCACGCCTCTCTCTCTCTCTCTGCACTGAACGTACACTATGGCCTGCGTCTTTCTCTCTCTTTCTAATGAGTCATCGCGTGACGAACGCTTTTTCGTAACATCACACGTTTCACGAGTTCACTAGCCTTCCCAAAAGTCCTGTGCAATAAGAAGCAAGCTTCAAAAAAATAAAAAAAATTATAGACACAATTTATTAAATATGACTATTTCTTAACTTTTTTGCCACTAAAAAATTATTATAAACAAAATAATCAACTTTTTGCCGCGATCTTCTTGAGTACACATGCTGCAAGAGGGGACAACATTTTAGAGCAAAAATTTAAACAATTGCCTTCAATCAACACATTTGGCAACACTGTACCAGCTATGAAACCAATCAGCTGATAACTGCCTGTCATTTCAAAATGTGACAAGTTTCGTTACCAGTTGGATGTGAAAATTTGAGAGATTAGTTAAGGTAATATTTTTTATTCCATAATGTATTTATGTTTGATCAAAAATTTTGACCATTTTTCAAAAAATTTACTATTTTTCAAAAATTTTGACAATTTTCAACAATTATTAACCATTTTTGACAGATTTTTATAATTATTGACCATTTTTTCATAATTTTGGCTGACCATTTTTTCAAATTTTAACAATTATTGACCATTTTTGACAATTATTAATAATTTTGACAGTTTTGAAAATTATTGATCATTTTTGACAATTTTTCAAAAATGTCGACCATTTTAGACCATTCTTTCAAATTTTAACAATTATTGACCATTTTTGGCAGGTTCTGACAATAATTGACCATTTTTTACAATTTTTTAAAAATTTTGACAATTTTCAACAATTATTGATCATTTTTGACAGTTTTTTTATAATTTTTGACCATTTTTTCAAAATTTTGACAGCGGCTCTCTCTCCGCACTGAACGTACACTATGGCCTGCGTCTTTCTCTCTCTTTCTAATGAGTCATCGCGTGACGAACGCTTTTTCGTAACATCACACGTTTTACGAGTTCACTAGCCTTCCCAAAAGTCCTGTGCAATAAGAAGCAAGCTTCAAAAAAATTAAAAAATTTATAAACACAATTTACTAAATATGAATATTTCTCAACTTTTTTGCCACTAAAAAATTATTATAAACAAAATAATCAACTTTTTGGCGCGATCTTCTTGAGTACACAGGCTGCAAGAAGGGACAACATTTTAGGTCAATAATTTAAACAATTGCCTTCAATCAACACATTTGGCAACACTGTACCAGCTATGAAACAAATCAGCTGATAACTGCCTGTCATTTCAAAATGTGAAAAGTTTCGTTACCAGTTGGATGTGAAAATTTGAGAGATTAGTTAAGGTAATATTTTTTATTCCATAATGTATTTATGTTTGATCAAAAATTTTGAACATTTTTCAAAAAATTTACTATTTTTCAAAAATTTTGACAATTTTCAACAATTATTAACCATTTTTGACAGTTTTTTATAATTATTAACCATTTTTTCAAAAATGTTGACAATTTTTGGCCATTTTTTCAAAATTTTGACAATTTTTCAAAAATGTCGACCATTCTAGACCATTTCTTCAAATTTTAACAATTATTGACCATTTTTGACAGGTTCTGACAATAATTGACCATTTTTGACAATTTTCAACAATTATTGATCATTTTTGACCATTTTTTATAATTGTTGACCATTTTTTCAAAATTTTGACAGCGGCACGCCTCTCTCTCTCTCTGCACTAAACGTACACTTTGGCCTGCGTCTATCTGTCTCTCTTTCCAATGAGTCATCGCGTGACGAACGCTTTTTCATAACATCACATGGGCCCACATAGACTATTATTATAAATATAATTCTATAAATGTACGCCAATGGTTTACTTGTTTTCGATAATTTTAATACTCTCTTCTGATGGCGAAACGACTATAATTAACAATCTCCTAACTTGCTGCAAAACTGAGTTAGATCGATTTTTCCAACGAGACTTTATTCCTTCAAGACTCGATAACACACCATAATTAATTTGAATTTTTTAACTGATCTTTAATAATAAAAATAAAATTATTTCATGTGACAATCGCTTAAGCGCGCGCGAATTTTCAAATAGCACGTTAATTTAAAATTATTAGCAAAAGAGATAGATTTCCGGTTGTTCGGGCGTTTTCATTGTAAATTTCCCTCTCTTTAAGAAACTTTTTTCAGATTTAGATCATCTTTTATAGTTTCTGAATTATTCGCAAAAAACTATATACCTTTTTTTGCTATTAATTTGTTTATAACTTTTGCAAATTTTTATCTGCTACTTAAATTTTTTGAAACTATTTTTATTGTAAATTTCCCTCTCTTTAAGAAACTTTTTCGGATTTAGATTATCTTTTATAGTTTCTGAATTATTCGCAAAAAACTATATACCTTTTTTTGCTATTAATTTGTTTATAACTTTTGCAAATTTGTATCTGCTACTTAAATTTTTTGAAACTATTTTTATTGTAAATTTCCCTCTCTTTAAGAAACTTTTTTCAGATTTAGATCATCTTTTATAGTTTCTGAATTATTCGCAAAAAACTATATACCTTTTTTTGCTATTAATTTGTTTATAACTTTTGCAAATTTTTATCTGCTACTTAAATTTTTTGAAACTATTTTTATTGTAAATTTCCCTCTCTTTAAGAAACTTTTTCGGATTTAGATTATCTTTTATAGTTTCTGAATTATTCGCAAAAAACTATATACCTTTTTTTGCTATTAATTTGTTTATAACTTTTGCAAATTTGTATCTGCTACTTAAATTTTTTGAAACTATTTTTATTGTAAATTTCCCTCTCTTTAAGAAACTTTTTTCAGATTTAGATCATCTTTTATAGTTTCTGAATTATTCGCAAAAAACTATATACCTTTTTTTGCTATTAATTTGTTTATAACTTTTGCAAATTTTTATCTGCTACTTAAATTTTTTGAAACTATTTTTATTGTAAATTTCCCTCTCTTTAAGAAACTTTTTTCAGATTTAGATTATCTTTTATAGTTTCTGAATTATTCGCAAAAAACTATATACCTTTTTTTGCTATTAATTTGTTTATAACTTTTGCAAATTTTTATCTGCTACTTAAATTTTTTGAAACTATTTTTATTGTAAATTTCCCTCTCTTTAAGAAACTTTTTTCAGATTTAGATCATCTTTTATAGTTTCTGAATTATTCGCAAAAAACTATATACCTTTTTTTGCTATTAATTTGTTTATAACTTTTGCAAATTTTTATCTGCTACTTAAATTTTTTGAAACTATTTTTATTGTAAATTTCCCTCTCTTTAAGAAACTTTTTTCAGATTTAGATTATCTTTTATAGTTTCTGAATTATTCGCAAAAAACTATATACCTTTTTTTGCTATTAATTTGTTTATAACTTTTGCAAATTTTTATCTGCTACTTAAATTTTTTGAAACTATTTTTATTGTAAATTTCCCTCTCTTTAAGAAACTTTTTTCAGATTTCGATTATCTTTTATAGTTTCTGAATTATTAGCAAAAAACTATATACCTTTTTTTGCTATTAATTTGTTTATAACTTTTGCAAATTTTTATCTGCTACTTAAATTTTTTGAAACTATTTTTATTGTAAATTTCCCTCTCTTTAAGAAACTTTTTTCAGATTTCGATTATCTTTTATAGTTTCTGAATTATTCGCAAAAAACTATATACCTTTTTTTGCTATTAATTTGTTTATAACTTTTGCAAATTTTTATCTGCTACTTAAATTTTTTGAAACTATTTTTATTGTAAATTTCCCTCTCTTTAAGAAACTTTTTTCAGATTTCGATTATCTTTTATAGTTTCTGAATTATTCGCAAAAAACTATATACCTATTTTTGCTATTAATTTGTTTATAATTTTTGCAAATTTTTATCTGCTACTTAAATTTTTTGAAACTATTTTTATTGTAAATTTCCCTCTCTTTAAGAAACTTTTTCGGATTTAGATTATCTTTTATAGTTTCTGAATTATTCGCAAAAAACTATATACCTTTTTTTGCTATTAATTTGTTTATAACTTTTGCAAATTTTTATCTGCTACTTAAATTTTTTGAAACTATTTTTATTGTAAATTTCCCTCTCTTTAAGAAACTTTTTTCAGATTTAGATCATCTTTTATAGTTTCTGAATTATTCGCAAAAAACTATATACCTTTTTTTGCTATTAATTTGTTTATAACTTTTGCAAATTTTTATCTGCTACTTAAATTTTTTGAAACTATTTTTATTGTAAATTTCCCTCTCTTTAAGAAACTTTTTTCAGATTTAGATCATCTTTTATAGTTTCTGAATTATTCGCAAAAAACTATATACCTTTTTTTGCTATTAATTTGTTTATAACTTTTGCAAATTTTTATCTGCTACTTAAATTTTTTGAAACTATTTTTATTGTAAATTTCCCTCTCTTTAAGAAACTTTTTTCAGATTTAGATCATCTTTTATAGTTTCTGAATTATTCGCAAAAAACTATATACCTTTTTTTGCTATTAATTTGTTTATAACTTTTGCAAATTTTTATCTGCTACTTAAATTTTTTGAAACTATTTTTATTGTAAATTTCCCTCTCTTTAAGAAACTTTTTTCAGATTTAGATTATCTTTTATAGTTTCTGAATTATTCGCAAAAAACTATATACCTTTTTTTGCTATTAATTTGTTTATAACTTTTGCAAATTTTTATCTGCTACTTAAATTTTTTGAAACTATTTTTATTGTAAATTTCCCTCTCTTTAAGAAACTTTTTTCAGATTTAGATCATCTTTTATAGTTTCTGAATTATTCGCAAAAAACTATATACCTTTTTTTGCTATTAATTTGTTTATAACTTTTGCAAATTTTTATCTGCTACTTAAATTTTTTGAAACTATTTTTATTGTAAATTTCCCTCTCTTTAAGAAACTTTTTTCAGATTTAGATCATCTTTTATAGTTTCTGAATTATTCGCAAAAAACTATATACCTTTTTTTGCTATTAATTTGTTTATAACTTTTGCAAATTTTTATCTGCTACTTAAATTTTTTGAAACTATTTTTATTGTAAATTTCCCTCTCTTTAAGAAACTTTTTCGGATTTAGATTATCTTTTATAGTTTCTGAATTATTCGCAAAAAACTATATACCTATTTTTGCTATTAATTTGTTTATAACTTTTGCAAATTTTTATCTGCTACTTAAATTTTTTGAAACTATTTTTATTGTAAATTTCCCTCTCTTTAAGAAACTTTTTCAGATTTTGATCATCTTTTATAGTTTCTGAATTATTCGCAAAAAACTATATACCTTTTTTTGCTATTAATTTGTTTATAACTTTTGCAAATTTTTATCTGCTACTTAAATTTTTTGAAACTATTTTTATTGTAAATTTCCCTCTCTTTAATAAACTTTTTCGGATTTAGATTATCTTTTATAGTTTCTGAATTATTCGCAAAAAACTATATACCTTTTTTTGCTATTAATTTGTTTATAACTTTTGCAAATTTTTATCTGCTACTTAAATTTTTTGAAACCATTTTCATTGTAAATTTCCCTCTCTTTAAGAAACTTTTTTCAGATTTCGATTATCTTTTATAGTTTCTGAATTATTAGCAAAAAACTATATACCTTTTTTTGCTATTAATTTGTTTATAACTTTTGCAAATTTTTATCTGCTACTTAAATTTTTTGAAACTATTTTTATTATAAATTTCCCTCTCTTTAAGAAACTTTTTTCAGATTTAGATCATCTTTTATAGTTTCTGAATTATTCGCAAAAAACTATATACCTTTTTTTGCTATTAATTTGTTTATAACTTTTGCAAATTTTTATCTGCTACTTAAATTTTTTGAAACTATTTTTATTGTAAATTTCCCTCTCTTTAAGAAACTTTTTTCAGATTTAGATTATCTTTTATAGTTTCTGAATTATTCGCAAAAAACTATATACCTTTTTTTGCTATTAATTTGTTTATAACTTTTGCAAATTTGTATCTGCTACTTAAATTTTTTGAAACTATTTTTATTGTAAATTTCCCTCTCTTTAAGAAACTTTTTCGGATTTAGATTATCTTTTATAGTTTCTGAATTATTCGCAAAAAACTATATACCTATTTTTGCTATTAATTTGTTTATAACTTTTGCAAATTTTTATCTGCTACTTAAATTTTTTGAAACTATTTTTATTGTAAATTTCCCTCTCTTTAAGAAACTTTTTTCAGATTTCGATTATCTTTTATAGTTTCTGAATTATTCGCAAAAAACTATATACCTATTTTTGCTATTAATTTGTTTATAACTTTTGCAAATTTTTATCTGCAACTTAAATTTTTTGAAACTATTTTTATTGTAAATTTCCCTCTCTTTAAGAAACTTTTTTCAGATTTCGATTATCTTTTATAGTTTCTGAATTATTAGCAAAAAACTATATACCTTTTTTTGCTATTAATTTGTTTATAACTTTTGCAAATTTTTATCTGCTACTTAAATTTTTTGAAACTATTTTTATTGTAAATTTCCCTCTCTTTAAGAAACTTTTTCGGATTTAGATTATCTTTTATAGTTTCTGAATTATTCGCAAAAAACTATATACCTTTTTTTTCTATTAATTTGTTTATAACTTTTGCAAATTTGTATCTGCTACTTAAATTTTTTGAAACTATTTTTATTGTAAATTTCCCTCTCTTTAAGAAACTTTTTTCAGATTTAGATTATCTTTTATAGTTTCTGAATTATTCGCAAAAAACTATATACCTTTTTTTGCTATTAATTTGTTTATAACTTTTGCAAATTTTTATCTGCTACTTAAATTTTTTGAAACTATTTTTATTGTAAATTTCCCTCTCTTTAAGAAACTTTTTTCAGATTTAGATTATCTTTTATAGTTTCTGAATTATTAGCAAAAAACTATATACCTTTTTTTGCTATTAATTTGTTTATAACTTTTGCAAATTTGTATCTGCTACTTAAATTTTTTGAAACTATTTTTATTGTAAATTTCCCTCTCTTTAAGAAACTTTTTTCGGATTTAGATTATCTTTTATAGTTTCTGAATTATTCGCAAAAAACTATATACCTTTTTTTGCTATTAATTTGTTTATAACTTTTGCAAATTTTTATCTGCTACTTAAATTTTTTGAAACTATTTTTATTGTAAATTTCCCTCTCTTTAAGAAACTTTTTTCAGATTTAGATTATCTTTTATAGTTTCTGAATTATTCGCAAAAAACTATATACCTTTTTTTGCTATTAATTTGTTTATAACTTTTGCAAATTTGTATCTGCTACTTAAATTTTTTGAAACTATTTTTATTGTAAATTTACCTCTCTTTAAGAAACTTTTTTCGGATTTAGATTATCTTTTATAGTTTCTGAATTATTCGCAAAAAACTATATACCTTTTTTTGCTATTAATTTGTTTATAACTTTTGCAAATTTTTATCTGCTACTTAAATTTTTTGAAACTATTTTTATTGTAAATTTCCCTCTCTTTAAGAAACTTTTTCGGATTTAGATTATCTTTTATAGTTTCTGAATTATTCGCAAAAAACTATATACCTTTTTTTGCTATTAATTTGTTTATAACTTTTGCAAATTTTTATCTGCTACTTAAATTTTTTGAAACTATTTTTATTGTAAATTTACCTCTCTTTAAGAAACTTTTTTCGGATTTAGATTATCTTTTATAGTTTCTGAATTATTCGCAAAAAACTATATACCTTTTTTTGCTATTAATTTGTTTATAACTTTTGCAAATTTTTATCTGCTACTTAAATTTTTTGAAACTATTTTTATTGTAAATTTCCCTCTCTTTAAGAAACTTTTTCGGATTTAGATTATCTTTTATAGTTTCTGAATTATTCGCAAAAAACTATATACCTTTTTTTGCTATTAATTTGTTTATAACTTTTGCAAATTTTTATCTGCTACTTAAATTTTTTGAAACTATTTTTATTGTAAATTTACCTCTCTTTAAGAAACTTTTTTCGGATTTAGATTATCTTTTATAGTTTCTGAATTATTCGCAAAAAACTATATACCTTTTTTTGCTATTAATTTGTTTATAACTTTTGCAAATTTTTATCTGCTACTTAAATTTTTTGAAACTATTTTTATTGTAAATTTCCCTCTCTTTAAGAAACTTTTTCGGATTTAGATTATCTTTTATAGTTTCTGAATTATTCGCAAAAAACTATATACCTTTTTTTGCTATTAATTTGTTTATAACTTTTGCAAATTTGTATCTGCTACTTAAATTTTTTGAAACTATTTTTATTGTAAATTTACCTCTCTTTAAGAAACTTTTTTCGGATTTAGATTATCTTTTATAGTTTCTGAATTATTCGCAAAAAACTATATACCTTTTTTTGCTATTAATTTGTTTATAACTTTTGCAAATTTTTATCTGCTACTTAAATTTTTTGAAACTATTTTTATTGTAAATTTCCCTCTCTTTAAGAAACTTTTTCGGATTTAGATTATCTTTTATAGTTTCTGAATTATTCGCAAAAAACTATATACCTTTTTTTGCTATTAATTTGTTTATAACTTTTGCAAATTTTTATCTGCTACTTAAATTTTTTGAAACTATTTTTATTGTAAATTTACCTCTCTTTAAGAAACTTTTTTCGGATTTAGATTATCTTTTATAGTTTCTGAATTATTCGCAAAAAACTATATACCTTTTTTTGCTATTAATTTGTTTATAACTTTTGCAAATTTTTATCTGCTACTTAAATTTTTTGAAACTATTTTTATTGTAAATTTCCCTCTCTTTAAGAAACTTTTTCGGATTTAGATTATCTTTTATAGTTTCTGAATTATTCGCAAAAAACTATATACCTTTTTTTGCTATTAATTTGTTTATAACTTTTGCAAATTTGTATCTGCTACTTAAATTTTTTGAAACTATTTTTATTGTAAATTTCCCTCTCTTTAAGAAACTTTTTTCGGATTTAGATTATCTTTTATAGTTTCTGAATTATTCGCAAAAAACTATATACCTATTTTTGCTATTAATTTGTTTATAACTTTTGCAAATTTTTATCTGCTACTTAAATTTTTTGAAACTATTTTTATTGTAAATTTCCCTCTCTTTAAGAAACTTCTTTCAGATTTAGATTATCTTTTATAGTTTCTGAATTATTAGCAAAAAACTATATACCTTTTTTTGCTATTAATTTGTTTATAACTTTTGCAAATTTTTATCTGCTACTTAAATTTTTTGAAACTATTTTTATTGTAAATTTCCCTCTCTTTAAGAAACTTTTTCGGATTTAGATTATCTTTTATAGTTTCTGAATTATTCGCAAAAAACTATTTACCTATTTTTGCTATTAATTTGTTTATAACTTCTGCAAATTTTTATCTGCTACTTAAATTTTTTGAAACTATTTTTATTGTAAATTTCCCTCTCTTTAAGAAACTTTTTTCAGATTTCGATTATCTTTTATAGTTTCTGAATTATTCGCAAAAAACTATATACCTATTTTTGCTATTAATTTGTTTATAACTTTTGCAAATTTTTATCTGCTACTTAAATTTTTTGAAACTATTTTTATTGTAAATTTCCCTCTCTTTAAGAAACTTTTTCGGATTTAGATTATCTTTTATAGTTTCTGAATTATTCGCAAAAAACTATATACCTTTTTTTGCTATTAATTTGTTTATAACTTTTGCAAATTTTTATCTGCTACTTAAATTTTTTGAAACTATTTTTATTGTAAATTTCCCTCTCTTTAAGAAACTTTTTTCAGATTTAGATCATCTTTTATAGTTTCTGAATTATTCGCAAAAAACTATA
Organism: Lochmaea crataegi; assembly: GCA_947563755.1. Lineage (NCBI taxonomy): Eukaryota > Metazoa > Arthropoda > Insecta > Coleoptera > Chrysomelidae > Lochmaea > Lochmaea crataegi. The sequence goes on along the minus strand of OX387436.1, from coordinate 15,056,302 downwards.
TACCTTTTTCTGCTATTAATTTGTTTATAACTTTTGCAAATTTTTATCTGCTACTTAAATTTTTTGAAACTATTTTTATTGTAAATTTCCCTCTCTTTAAGAAACTTTTTTCAGATTTAGATCATCTTTTATAGTTTCTGAATTATTCGCAAAAAACTATATACCTTTTTTGCTATTAATTTGTTTATAACTTTTGCAAATTTTTATCTGCTACTTAAATTTTTTGAAACTATTTTTATTGTAAATTTCCCTCTCTTTAAGAAACTTTTTTCAGATTTAGATCATCTTTTATAGTTTCTGAATTATTCGCAAAAAACTATATACCTTTTTTTGCTATTAATTTGTTTATAACTTTTGCAAATTTTTATCTGCTACTTAAATTTTTTGAAACTATTTTTATTGTAAATTTCCCTCTCTTTAAGAAACTTTTTTCAGATTTAGATCATCTTTTATAGTTTCTGAATTATTCGCAAAAAACTATATACCTATTTTTGCTATTAATTTGTTTATAACTTTTGCAAATTTTTATCTGCTACTTAAATTTTTTGAAACTATTTTTATTGTAAATTTCCCTCTCTTTAAGAAACTTTTTCGGATTTAGATTATCTTTTATAGTTTCTGAATTATTCGCAAAAAACTATATACCTTTTTTTGCTATTAATTTGTTTATAACTTTTGAAAATTTGTATCTGCTACTTAAATTTTTTGAAACTATTTTTATTGTAAATTTCCCTCTCTTTAAGAAACTTTTTTCAGATTTCGATTATCTTTTATAGTTTCTGAATTATTAGCAAAAAACTATATACCTTTTTTTGCTATTAATTTGTTTATAACTTTTGCAAATTTTTATCTGCTACTTAAATTTTTTGAAACTATTTTTATTGTAAATTTCCCTCTCTTTAAGAAACTTTTTTCAGATTTCGATTATCTTTTATAGTTTCTGAATTATTCGCAAAAAACTATATACCTATTTTTGCTATTAATTTGTTTATAACTTTTGAAAATTTGTATCTGCTACTTAAATTTTTTGAAACTATTTTTATTGTAAATTTCCCTCTCTTTAAGAAACTTTTTCGGATTTAGATTATCTTTTATAGTTTCTGAATTATTCGCAAAAAACTATATACCTATTTTTGCTATTAATTTGTTTATAACTTTTGCAAATTTTTATCTGCTACTTAAATTTTTTGAAACTATTTTTATTGTAAATTTCCCTCTCTTTAAGAAACTTTTTTCAGATTTCGATTATCTTTTATAGTTTCTGAATTATTCGCAAAAAACTATATACCTATTTTTGCTATTAATTTGTTTATAACTTTTGAAAATTTGTATCTGCTACTTAAATTTTTTGAAACTATTTTTATTGTAAATTTCCCTCTCTTTAAGAAACTTTTTTCAGATTTCGATTATCTTTTATAGTTTCTGAATTATTAGCAAAAAACTATATACCTTTTTTTGCTATTAATTTGTTTATAACTTTTGCAAATTTTTATCTGCTACTTAAATTTTTTGAAACTATTTTTATTGTAAATTTCCCTCTCTTTAAGAAACTTTTTTCAGATTTCGATTATCTTTTATAGTTTCTGAATTATTCGCAAAAAACTATATACCTATTTTTGCTATTAATTTGTTTATAACTTTTGAAAATTTGTATCTGCTACTTAAATTTTTTGAAACTATTTTTATTGTAAATTTCCCTCTCTTTAAGAAACTTTTTTCAGATTTCGATTATCTTTTATAGTTTCTGAATTATTAGCAAAAAACTATATCCTTTTTTTTGCTATTAATTTGTTTATAACTTTTGCAAATTTTTATCTGCTACTTAAATTTTTTGAAACTATTTTTATTGTAAATTTCCCTCTCTTTAAGAAACTTTTTTCAGATTTCGATTATCTTTTATAGTTTCTGAATTATTAGCAAAAAACTATATACCTATTTTTGCTATTAATTTGTTTATAACTTTTGAAAATTTGTATCTGCTACTTAAATTTTTTGAAACTATTTTTATTGTAAATTTCCCTCTCTTTAAGAAACTTTTTTCAGATTTCGATTATCTTTTATAGTTTCTGAATTATTAGCAAAAAACTATATACCTTTTTTTGCTATTAATTTGTTTATAACTTTTGCAAATTTTTATCTGCTACTTAAATTTTTTGAAACTATTTTTATTGTAAATTTCCCTCTCTTTAAGAAACTTTTTTCAGATTTCGATTATCTTTTATAGTTTCTGAATTATTCGCAAAAAACTATATACCTTTTTTTGCTATTAATTTGTTTATAACTTTTGCAAATTTTTATCTGTTACTAAAATATTTTGAAACTATTTTTCTACTTTTTTCAAATTACTACATTACCCAACATTTCGTAAAAAATTTTCGATATAGATTAAAGTAATTTTTGTAGTCCATCCCTGATAACCTCTCTACCTCCTAGTAACCGTAAGAGTAAGAACATCTGTTGAAATTGTTCATAATAATATGCTATCGTGCGTGAATATAATTTTTTATTATTATTGTACAAAATATCTCATTAAAGTCTGCCTCGGTAATAATTTTTATAAATTACTTTCTTAGAGGTGTATGTACCATAAAGATAACATTTCGCGGATGTTTGGATTCACCAGCTGGAACTATCGTTTAGCCTTAGGTGAGGTCTTCGATTAATTATGCATCAAAACAAGAAGAATAAAAGTTTTTACAGACACCAAATTTTTAATATCATTAGTCCGGGGAAGTTAGGACACAAACAATCAATTATCGAATAAATTCCATTGGAGCTTGCGAAACAGCTTGCAAGTACAGCGTAGAGAACTTGCAATTGGAGTCTTTTACGTTTTACTCGCAAAAAAAATTGTAGACATCAAAATTGTAGGAAATCTTATGCCCTATATCATGATAAAAGTAGATTTGTTTAACAATTTTTGAAAAACTGGGGGTTGAAAAAAAATTTTGAAATATATTTTTAACATGTTATAGGGCATTAGATTTCCTACAATTTTGATTTTGATGTAAATTAATCGAATATATAAATTTATCCTAATACAAAATTATTTAACAAGTTAAAAAAAAATTTAAGACCCATCCCTACTCGGCAAAACCCTTAAACTGACTGCACGACACTGGCCACCGGCTTATCATATTAATGAATCCTTAACCATTGTGCCGAATTTTACGACCCTATTGTATTTGAGGCGATACAGGACGTGTCGATTTAATTTTGGTAAAACCGATTTTATTCCACACAGAAAAAAAGGAAGACTCACCCTATATTTATAGTACTTTTAAATAAATAATGAGGCACTTTGCTCCTACGGAAAAATAAATATAGTTATAGTTATATTATTTCCCTCTTGGTCACAGAAAAAAACACGCTTCTACCTTCATCCATAACGAAGTTAAAGGAGGGGGGGGGGGCGAAAAATCTCGAATGGATTCGAGAAAAGAATAGTAGGGCGGTGTTTTTTTAAACGACTTTTTGTTTTATGAAGCTGTAGCATTATTCGAAACTGGAGAGATTTTGTGAACAAGGGATAGTTTTTTGTGCTATGCTGGCAACACTGCACGAATAGATTGACCTATTCGTAATATATTTCGTATCATTTAAGTTTTTAAAATTTGTGTTCTGCTGCTGTTAGTTCTTTGTGACATTTTTTATCTTTCGTCACGTTAAAAATATTATGGACACAAACAAAGTCTAATAAATCAGAATGAAGAATCGAAAATACAAAAAAACACGTGGAAACACTCGAGTAAACAAAGCAATAATGGTATACGTTCGTTCCTTGTCGCATGGACGCACGCGCAGTACCGAATCATACTCTTCTACGTCACAACCAATAGCAATGCGTTTACAAAAGCTTCAAATAATTTGAATTTTTCGGCATTTTAAATTCGTTATGGTGGTTAGTGAGAAAAAAAGTAGTTTTTTATGATTTATAGCACATTTTTGCCTATTAAAATTTTAGATCACAATACATTTCAATTACTTGAAATTAAAACAGATTAACAGTTTCTTTGTTTTCAATAGAATTTTTTCAATAACATAATTTTCTCCACGTTGAATGTTAAACCAAACGTAACACTTTCTACAAAACTAAATAAGAACTCTTTGTTTTTCTGTGTTATCGATACACCAACACACCTTTTCTTCAGTCCCACATTTGACAACTGTTGTGTTAAAAATCAATTAAATTGCTAATAGGTACAATATGCTCGAGACGATATAAAATAAAATCCATTTAATATAATTAGCGTATTAGTTTGTAACTACATTATCAATAATGAATAGAGAAACATTGGTATAGTTTGTCCGAAGTCAGTTGGAATGTAAAGGATCGGGTTGCTGTTAATATATATATTATTTTATATTCTTTAACCATTATCAAGCGATTATTATATATATATATACTCGAAGCTCGTCGTGACACAGCCTGTATATCACGTTTTAGAATATAATGTTTCCATGTGATAAAAGAAACAGCCTGTATAATGAGAGGCGCACCGTACAGCATAACAGATTCATCACGCGTACTGCATTTGTTTTACTGTCACGGCCTATCGTAGCTCCTCTGAATAGGAAGTAAAACGAGCTAGTGTGTTGACAAGTAACTAACTGCATAACGAACGATGTTAGAAGATGTTAGTATTACCATTGTATGGGATGTCACTGTTACTTTTCTTTTGGCAATTCAAAGTCATTAGTTTCATTAGGTGTTATATTGGAAGGGAGAAATTGTGTTAAAAATAGAAATCGATTCGTTTCAGTTGGAATTAGAGAATAGTGAGACAGTTTAAGATCTGAAAAAGACAATTTTAAGGCAATCAGCTTCAATGGGAAGGCTACCAGTGACATTGCTGATTTTCTAAAAAACCAACCCCCAACGACGAATGATCTTCCACCAAGCTCCACTTAGTTCAAAAAACAATTGAGTTTTTAAAGCATGAGTTGTTGGACCTTCATCCATACAGTCCCGACCTAAGACCTTACGACTTTTTAATTTTTCAAAAATTAAGAATAAACTGCTTGGTCAATGATTCCAGTCCCCAGTGGATGTAGTCAACGCCTTCAAAAACTCTATTTTGAATCTACCAACAAGCGAGTGGAGTAACTGCTTCCAGAATTGGCTCCAAAGGAAGCAAAAATGCATTTTTCTTATATAAAAGACAACCCACTTATTATACGAAAACTAAATGTATCCTTTCTGTAATTTCCTAAATTACAATCTTGGACAATAAAATAAGTTACAATTAATTAAACTGCAGTAAAAATATTACATTGTAACTGATACAGAGTTATTGAAAATCTTCGAATGATAGTTAACTATGACCTAGGCATTAAGAACGTACAATGACGTTTCGAGATTTCAATGCCAAATTTAATTGGCTACGGCGAAAGTTCACTCACTTGCAACAAAGCTAGTGCGGCCGATAACAATTCTGGCGTGTTCTGTAATAAATTATTCACCTTTAAGTAGATTTATTAAACTTTTCCGTCTTAACTCGAGATATATATATATACAGGGTGTTACCAAAGTTATATGAAATATTGTTGTGGGTGATTCGTCATTCAATTTTAAGACGAAAAGTTCCTATAAACCGGTGTTTAATGTTTTATTTTATTTTCATAGAAGCACACATGTTTATCCTTTTCCTCTTTAAATTAAATGACGAATCGCCCACAACAATATTTCAAATTACTTTGGAAACACACTGTATGTTTATTCAGTATTACATAATTAAACATTAGTTGAATAAATTTAATATATATATATTTAGAGACAAAGAATTTCTTCTCCTTACTGACTGAATACATTTGAATTTGAATTCGTCATTTATTAATTCTACCTACAAATTGCTATGTATAGTATAAATAGTTAAGATGTCGTTAAACGTTAGAAATTTCATTTCCGAAACAATAAATTCTGTATCTGGTATGTCGGTTGAAACTTGCTCGACTTATCTATATCGGAACACTTTCACCTTTGCAATTACCCAATATACTTTCTTTACAATTTTTTGTTGGGTAAATTAAATATTAAGTGTGCAAAAGTATTTTGATAATATACAGTGCGTTCATAAATTTATTATTAGCTAAATAAACGGTTATATGAAAAAATCCCAAATTATTTTCAGCAAAAAAGTACCAAAGTTTGGTATATATGGGTTATTTTAAGAGATATCAAAAAATGTTATTAAGAAGATCAGTAGATGTCTTTAAGGTGCATATTTTGAAATTATCTCGAACTATACAGAATGTTGCATAACTCCGTTACAAACCAAACATAATTTTTTAAATAAGATAATAAATATTACAAAATAAGTAACTCTGTTTGGATATACGGAATTCTTAACAAAAATTAAAGTTACACAAACAAAGATTGTATTTGTGCTATAAAAATACACGGTGTTCCATTTGAAAGAAGAAGGAAAATGAAAAGTTCGAGTTTCCGTCCACCCTGTAAGTATTCAAAAGAGAAAATAATTAAAATTTAATCGAATACGTAGATATTGCTATGTTAGGCAAAATACATTTTTTTTCTTTAACGTACAGTAAGCTACAGAGCGTTGATTTACTTACATACCTTTTAAAGGACTCTGTATAAAATAGCAAAACTCTATATCAAAAGCTTCAAAAAAATGTGAGCAATCCGAATTCATAATAGAAAAGGGTTCCCATTTAAAAAATCAAATGTTTGGCTTGTAACGGAGTGATTCAAAACTCTGTATAGTTCGAAATAATTTCGAAATGTGCACCTTAAAGACATCTACTAATTTTCTTAATAACATTTTTCTGGAATGGAAGTAGATAACATGGGAAATGGTACGAAGATTCAGTTCAAGTGTCTGGGCTGATGAGCACAACCCAAATATATGAATGAATGGATTTAATCTTCTGGTGATGAAAAATGTTCAAGACGTCGAAAAAAAATTTATGGTAATAGGAAGTGTCATTGCACGATTTGAGGAAAATTAGGTTAATGTGGTAAATCGAATATTTTTATTATCACTTAAATAAAATGTAATGTCATTTCCTTAGTAAGATTAATCGAGAGGTATGTTTAGTTTCTATCGTTTGTCTTTGATTTGATAGGTTGATAAAAAAACAAATATGCAAGGGCTTGGAAAACTCAATGTTTGATCATTATTGATATTTAATTATTTTGATACATTTTAACCTCACTTAATACATGTTTATACATCAACCAACATTATTTCATATATTGTTACTCCAGAAAAAAGACAAATATTTCAGGCCGAAATTAATTATCTGAAGATGAAACATTTAAAACGAAAATTATAAACAAAAGCGGCTGCAATATTGATAAAAATTTGATTCTCCTTATAAATAAACGTCTGTAAAAACTTCTATACATCCTTACATTGAATTAAAATGTGATCTGTTATGAATTTTAAACAAACAATTTAAATTTATACAGCGTATTAACCGGAATAATAAATAATTAAGTCATTCCAGTGATACTTTAAAGTTTTAGGCATAATATCGTTTAAAAGGATCCTAAATAATATTTAGGTAGGGCAAAATAAAATACTATTATAATAGATGAATTAATGATGTAGGAAGGCAGCGTATTTAGAATTTAAAGAAACAATGTATACGAAATTCCTGCAAATATTTAAGTACACATTTCAATTATCTACATTTTAAGTAAACACAACAATAAATTAAGAACGTAGAAATAAACAAATCTAAATTTACTTCAATAATCAATTAAAAAAAATTAAAACTACGTTTCATACACGTATTAAAGCTGTAATGTTCTAAAATGTTTTAGTTACCTGATGTGAATAGTCCAAAATTCATCATTTCACTTTTTAAGCACTTTACACGAACAAAACGAGTGTTTTTCGTTGAAATTTATTACAGATGCATCACAAACCGACTCCCGTAGCGACTGCCATTTTACAATTTGACAACAAACTGAAGTACAAGAACTAAAAGTGACATTTGTCTAACAAAATCTTGATGGAAATGATACGTTCACTTCGGACTCAATCATTAGACAACCACCAATACAATTAAATTTAACTGGTTGCATAGATATTAAACAAGTTCAATTATTAGTAACTCAATATTAATCCAGAACGTTATTGAAAATTATCGACTACTAAATTGTTAATTTTTATCCAAGCATATGAATTACATACAATATAAACATAGTGTGAGACGATCTAAATATAAGCAACACAATAATCACTGCTGTATTGGTGGTTGTATACAAGACAGTGCGCACATAGATTTAAATAATATTGAGCGCTCCCAAAACATGAATTTTTAAATACTTTTTAAATTACATGGTAATTAGTAACTGAACTAAATTTGAAATTGTAAATTATAATGTTTAAGACGTTGCAACATGTCTATCGACCTGTTTCGATTTCATAGAATAAATCCTTTTAATTACCGCTCGTCGTCACTAGCCACTTCCAATTATAGTTCTGTGATCCCAAATTCTTCAACCCTGACCATAAGACAATTGACGTCTGCCTACGGACGCTTCCATTTTTTCCAAGGCCACGAGGGACACCCCTTTCCGTTACCGACTCTCTCCGAGGAAAGACACATTTTTTATCGTTTTATACCTTTCGTATCTTAATAATTTTGCTGTGGTAAGCACAGCCCCTAGGCAAGGATACAACCCGAGGATGTAACCCCAAGACCTATGCTAGGATATATGCCCTAGGCATACATTTTTTAAATTCTTTTTTTTCTAAATCCACAACTGCAAAAGTTGAGGGAGATATCGCCCGGGGTAATTTTAAGTAACTTTTTCATTATTAACTTTTATTTAAATTTTACAAGGCGTTTCTACCTTTTCCGCCTTAGTTTTTTCATTAGTATTTTTATCGACGTCAAAAAGGTAGTGGCGCCCTCAATTTTTACAACCTTCCTATAATACTTGTGCAGCATAAACTTGGGGTCGAATCACCCTTGAGAGGAGTTTCTAGCCGGAGCCCTTCAAGCTGGCGCCTCTTACCGTTACAAATTGGCGCCCTGTAAGGTTACAATCTCTGACTGAAAGAGAGTGAGATAATAAAAACCAAATTTCTCTTTTATGTTTTTTATTATTATTTTGATGTTGCTATTGTTTCTGTACTTTCTGTAGCCTCAGTAGCAACTTCAGTCGTAACAGTAATTGTAGTTGCCGTATCTACAGTAGTTTCGCCAGCAGGTGTGGTTACTTCCTCTATAATTGTAGTCAATGCCGTTGTTACCGCAGGAGTGGTATTTGTTACTACGGGGGTTCCTGTAGTTGAATCGGGGGAAGTTGTAGTTGTTTCTGCAGGTAGCGCTGTGGTTGTTGTTTCAGGTGGGGTTGTTGCAGTTGGTGTTATAGATGCCGTTGTTACCGCAGGAGTGGTTATGGTACTTGTTACTACTGGGGTTCTTGTAGTTGAATCAGGAGAAGTTGTAGTTGTTTCTGCAGGTAGGGTTGTGGTTGTTGTTTCAGGTGGGGTTGTTGCAGTTGGTGTTATAGATGCCATTGTAACGACTGGTAACATGGAACGTGTCGTTTGCGCTGGAGCAACTGGAATAGAGGTCATGAAATCGAACGATTCTGTTAAAAACAATATCTAATATTAAAGTAAAAGTCGTGCAGGATATCTTGTCTTATTGCTATATATATATTTTTAAACGAGTACTTAAAACATGATGGGGGGGGATTCCAATGTGAAAACAGAAGAAATTATGGATGAATGAAAAGAAGAGTGGATATATGTTGGGTAAATTATCCCCTGTGATATTAACCAATGAAGGAAAAAGAAGAAAAATGAGTGGAATGATATTTTTTAGAAAGCAGGCAATCTTTTCAGGTTGTGGTTATTTGTGATTTAGAAATACAGTACTTACGGGTACCATTGGGTGCTAGTGTTGGAAATGGTGGTCTCCTGCGGATAATTATCCATAAACAAGGCTTGGCATAGTCTGTTTTTGTTTCTAATCTGAATGGGTTGATTACAGTTGAGTCCTGAAATCAAAATGGTATATGAATCAATAACATTTGTTCGCTGTACGCTGTACACGGCCAGAGTCGGCCAAATAACGAAATTGTGTTGAGGGAGGGATAGTATATTAGCACAGAATAACCTAGACTCCGTTTCACATAAGAAGAAGCCACTTGAAGTTTGCCAACTAACTTGCGCAGAAACCAAAATCGGTCTTGTTTATCTATGTCGCCTCGTAACGATCGTTTCATGCCATTGGCGTAACAAACGATTTTCATGCACAGCCATTTTATTATTGACATTTGAGGTTGTGTTTGAAGCATTTACTGTCGAATATTTTCGATTTTTGAATATTTTAAGACATTTAGCTAGTTTATCTGAGAGTGTTGTGTGTTTTATTTGATCTAAAACCATGCCTCCTGAAAAACTTGTTGGTGTTAAAGGAAAAATTATTCACAGTCAAGGCCGACAGATTCTTAAAAACGTTGCAACTTTTATCGAGTCCGAAAATGTGAAAACGTTACGCTACTGATTTGAAGTCGAATGCCAATTTCACAATATGGCGCTAGTTTTGACAAGTACGCGCATACGACTGCAACTTCAGGTAGGCTCTTCTTACGTGAAAAGGAATCTACTCACACGGTAGCGACATCTTCGTTCTTATTAACAGCCTCCAATAATAGGTACTGATGATACTGTCATTTTATTATTTACACGTTGCCATGTGAAGAGTAGACAACTCACGCCACTTGCCGTTTGTGTCTATTTTGTAGAGACGTGCTAGTCTGGGATTTCAGTGACAAGACGTGACTGCTCCAATCGTGTTACGGTGACAAATATCAGTGATTTTTCGGTGCATATATTAGGTTTAAGGTTTTATGTAGCCGTACCTATTAGTATAATCGCGGTAGCAACTAAGTAAGTGTTTATCGGATACGTTATGACTTGTTCATGATACGTTGTTTAATCGGTGGCATAAAAGATTTCTCCTCTTAAAAGCACATCTGAAGAAAAGAATAATATACTTTGCACACTTTAGATAGACAATGCTATTTAAATCTGTTTTTCGCAGTGTAAAGTATTTCGAGAGTTTTTTCAGTGCTTGGTAGGTGCTGATACTGTCATCGATGTCAAATCAAAATCGCTTTCCCTAGCAGCAATGGCGCGTTCAGCCACGCTAGCGCAAAGTTAGCGCTAGCAGCCGCGCTCTGTGAAAGCGCTTGAATAACATACTGTGACAAACATATAAACACATCACCTAACCTTTAAATTTATTTTCTAAATATAAAGCGCCTTAAATGGAAAACCTTTAAATCTGGGAAGAACTTGCGGATGAAAATAATATTGTGGAATTGATTCCACCTGTAGTTGGAAGATAAGAAGAATATGTGGAAATATTAGCATTAGGAGAAGCTGAAAATCCTGTAAGGAATTTAAATTATTTCGAGGAAGTAATTCACTAAGTAAAAAAATCTAAATACCAAACCTGGTCCAGTCCTGGCAACCAAACCTGGTCCAGTCCTGGCAATCGAGCCTGGTCCAGTCTTGGCAATCGAGCCTGGACTAGTCCTGGCAATCAAGCCTGGCCCATCGTTATGACTCCAGACTTCTACCATCGCTGGGCCAAGCGTGGCTTACAAGCTTGACCCAGAGTTCTACATAGTTGGGCCAAGTCTGGTTGATAAAGTTGATAGTTGAGTTGATCGTTGATAGAGTTATTCCAAATCTTCGGGGAGCATAGTGAAATTCCGTTTGATAATTATTATCTCATTAAAAATATTCTTTTTCTAAAATTAATAAATTACTTACACAAAGACTGCAAAATAAGATAATCGAGGTAGTCACCGTAAACATTATTAACAAACTGCACAAAAGTTGCGATTTTCAACAACAATAACTAATAACTAAACAAAAAAAGCGACCAGAATTAGTTTCACCTAATGATCATTAGGACATAACGATGCTAATCTCTTCAGTTGCAATTGTATCAAGGTATTTTTATCATTAAACTGTGACCATTATTAAAAAAAATGAGGCTAGACTGATACTTTTATTGTATTCAACAATGGATCTATATGAATATAGGTATTTCCTTTTTTATTTATAAAATGCAACAAATGACAAATTAGGGAAAAATTGTTTTGAAATTGCATGCGTGAAATAATTTTTTCTCTGAAGCATTAATTAGTGGATGAAATACAATTTTTTTATGCAATGTATTTATATTTAACAAAATGCCCAATTTTCTTGTAGTCAGTGGCGTCTCTTCCGAGGAGGCAAGAGAACCTGAGAATTGTCGACAAGACTTGTGAGTAGAATCGATAGTAGAATTCTATAGTGTGCAGAGTCCCACTTCTGGTAATAGGCTGACATTGACGTTAAGTCATTTGTCATTGAAGCTGTACTGGGACTCTGCACACTATAGAATTCTACCGGTCGCTTTCTACAGTAGCTTACCATTATTCCAGACGAAAGTCTCACTGTGTATTCTGTAGACAACTCTTCTTTTATTCCTGACTAATTACTATCCGTTTGGAAGATATTGAAGTTTTTATGGAGAAATTGTCGACAAGACTTGTGAGTAGAGTCGATAGTAGAATTCTATAGTGTGCAGAGTCCCACTTCTGGTAAAAGGCTGACATTGACGTTAAGTCATTTGTCATTGAAGCTGTACTGGGACTCTGCACACTATAGAATTCTACCGGTCGTTTTCTACAGTAGCTTACCATTATTCCAGTCGTAAGTCTCACTGTGTATTCTGTCGAAAACTCTTCTTTTATTCCTGACTTATTACTATCCGTTTGGAAGATATTGAAGTTTTTATGATGAAATTGTCGACAAGACTTGTGAGTAGAGTCGATAGTAGAATTCTATAGTGTGCAGAGTCCCACTTCTAGTAATAGGCTGACATTGACGTTAAGTCATTTGTCATTGAAGCTGAACTGGGACTCTGCACACTATAGAATTCTACCGGTCGCTTTCTACAGTAGCTCACCATTATTCCAGTCGAAAGTCTCACTGTGTATTCTGTCGACAACTCTTCTTTTATTCCTGACTTATTACTATCCGTTTGGAAGATATTGAAGTTTTTATGAAGAAATTGTCAACAAGACATGTGTATAAAGTCGATAGTAGAATTCTATAGTGTGCAGAGTCCCACTTCTGGTAATAGGCTGACATTGACGTTAAGTCATTTGTCATTGAAGATGTACTGGGACTCTGCACACTATAGAATTCTACCATTATTCCAGACGAAAGTCTCACTGTGTATTCTGTCGACAACTCTTCTTTTATTCCTGACTTATTACTATCCGTTTGAAAGATATTACAGTTTTTATGAAGAAATTGTCGACAAGACTTGTGAGTAGAGTCGATAGTAGAATTCTATAGTGTGCAGAGTCGCACTTCTGGTAATAGGCTGACATTGACGTTAAGTCATTTGTCATTGAAGCTACCCTGGGACTCTGCACACGATAGAATTCTACCGGTCACTTTATACAGTAGCTTACCATTATTCCAGTCGAAACTCTCACTGTGTATTCTGTCGACAACTCTTCTTTTATTCCTGACTTATTACTATCCGTTTGGAAGATATTGAAGTTTTTATGAAGAAATTGTCAACAAGACATGTGTATAAAGTCGATAGTAGAATTCTATAGTGTACAGAGTCCCACTTCTGGTAATAGGCGGACATTGACGTTAAGTCATTTGTCATTAAAGCTGTACTGGGACTCTGCACACTATATAATTCTACCGGTCGCTATCTATAGTAGCTTACCACTATTCCAGTCGAAAGTCTCACTGTGTATTCTGTCGACAACTCTTCTTTTATTCCTGACTTATTACTATCCGTTTGGAAGATATTGGAGTTTTTATGAAGAAATTGTCGACAAGACTTGTGAGTAGAGTCGATAGTAGAATTCTATAGTGTGCAGAGTCCCACTTCTAGTAATAGGCTGACATTGACGTTAAGTCATTTGTCATTGAAGCTGTACTGGGACTCTGCACACTATAGAATTCTACCGGTCGCTTTCTACAGTAGCTTACCATTATTCCACTCGAAAGTGTCATTGTGTATTCTGTCGACAACTCTTCTTTTATTCCTGACTTATTACTATCCGTTTGGAAGATATTGAAGTTTTTATGAAGAAATTGTCGACAAGACTTGTGAGTAGAGTGGATAGTAGAATTCTATAGTGTGCAGAGACCCACTTCTGGTAATAGGCTGACATTGACGTTGATTCATTTGTTATTGAAGCTGTACTGGGACTCTGCAAACTATAGAATTCTACCGGTCGCTTTCTACAGTAGCTTATCATTATTCCACTCGAAAGTGTCATTGAGTATTCTGTCGACAACTTTTCTTTTATTCCTGACTTATTTCTATCCGTTTGGAAGATATTGCAGTTTTTATGAAGAAATTGTCGGCAAGACTTGTGAGTAGAGTCGATAGTAGAATTCTATAGTTTGCAGAGTCCCACTTCTGGTAATAGGCTGACATTGACGTTGAGTCATTTGTTATTGAAGCTGTACTGGGACTCTGCAAACTATAGAATTCTACCGGTCGCTTTCTACAGTAGCTTACCATTATTCCACTCGAAAGTCTCATTGTGTATTCTGTCGACAACTTTTCTTTTATTCCTGACTTATTACTATCCGTTTGGAAGATATTGAAGTTTTTATGAAGAAATTGTCGACAATACTTGTGAGTAGAGTCGATAGTAGAATTCTATAGTTTGCAGAGTCCCACTTCTGGTAATAGGCTGACATTGACGATGAGTCATTTGTTATTGAAGCTGTACTGGGACTCTGCAAACTATAGAATTCTACCGGTCACTTTCTACAGTAGCTTACCATTATTCCAGTCGGAAGTCCCACTGTGTATTCTGTCGACAACTTTTCTTTAATTCCTGACTTATTACTATCCGTTTGGAAGATATTGAAGTTTTTATGAAGAAATTGTCGACAAGACTTGTGAGTAGAGTCGATAGTAGAATTCTATAGTGTGCAGAGTCCCACTTCTGGTAATAGGCTGACATTGACGTTGAGTCATTTGTTATTGAAGCTGTACTGGGACTCTGCAAACTATAGAATTCTACCGGTCGCTTTCTTCAGTAGCTTACCATTATTCCACTCGAAAGTGTCATTGTGTATTCTGTCGACAACTTTTCTTTTATTCCTGACTTATTACTATCCGTTTGGAAGATATTGCAGTTTTTATGAAGAAATTGTCGACAATACTTGTGAGTAGAGTCGATAGTAGAATTCTATAGTTTGCAGAGTCCCACTTCTGGTAATAGGCTGACATTGACGTTGAGTCATTTGTTATTGAAGCTGTACTGGGACTCTGCAAACTATAGAATTCTACCGGTCACTTTCTACAGTAGCTTACCATTATTCCAGTCGGAAGTCTCACTGTGTATTCTGTCGACAACTTTTCTTTTATTCCTGACTTATTACTATCCGTTTGGAAGATATTGAAGTTTTTATGAAGAAATTGTCGACAAGACTTGTGAGTAGAGTCGATAGTAGAATTCTATAGTGTGCAGAGTCCCACTTCTAGTAATAGGCTGACATTGACGTTAAGTCATTTGTCATTGAAGCTGTACTGGGACTCTGCACACTATAGAATTCTACCGGTCGCTTTCTACAGTAGCTTACCATTATTCCACTCGAAAGTGTCATTGTGTATTCTGTCGACAACTCTTCTTTTATTCCTGACTTATTACTATCCGTTTGGAAGATATTGAAGTTTTTATGAAGAAATTGTCGACAAGACTTGTGAGTAGAGTGGATAGTAGAATTCTATAGTGTGCAGAGACCCACTTCTGGTAATAGGCTGACATTGACGTTGATTCATTTGTTATTGAAGCTGTACTGGGACTCTGCAAACTATAGAATTCTACCGGTCGCTTTCTACAGTAGCTTACCATTATTCCACTCGAAAGTGTCATTGAGTATTCTGTCGACAACTTTTCTTTTATTCCTGACTTATTTCTATCCGTTTGGAAGATATTGCAGTTTTTATGAAGAAATTGTCGGCAAGACTTGTGAGTAGAGTCGATAGTAGAATTCTATAGTTTGCAGAGTCCCACTTCTGGTAATAGGCTGACATTGACGTTGAGTCATTTGTTATTGAAGCTGTACTGGGACTCTGCAAACTATAGAATTCTACCGGTCGCTTTCTACAGTAGCTTACCATTATTCCACTCGAAAGTCTCATTGTGTATTCTGTCGACAACTTTTCTTTTATTCCTGACTTATTACTATCCGTTTGGAAGATATTGAAGTTTTTATGAAGAAATTGTCGACAATACTTGTGAGTAGAGTCGATAGTAGAATTCTATAGTTTGCAGAGTCCCACTTCTGGTAATAGGCTGACATTGACGTTGAGTCATTTGTTATTGAAGCTGTACTGGGACTCTGCAAACTATAGAATTCTACCGGTCACTTTCTACAGTAGCTTACCATTATTCCAGTCGGAAGTCCCACTGTGTATTCTGTCGACAACTTTTCTTTTATTCCTGACTTATTACTATCCGTTTGGAAGATATTGAAGTTTTTATGAAGAAATTGTCGACAAGACTTGTGAGTAGAGTCGATAGTAGAATTCTATAGTGTGCAGAGTCCCACTTCTGGTAATAGGCTGACATTGACGTTGAGTCATTTGTTATTGAAGCTGTACTGGGACTCTGCAAACTATAGAATTCTACCGGTCGCTTTCTACAGTAGCTTACCATTATTCCACTCGAAAGTGTCATTGTGTATTCTGTCGACAACTTTTCTTTTATTCCTGACTTATTACTATCCGTTTGGAAGATATTGCAGTTTTTATGAAGAAATTGTCGACAATACTTGTGAGTAGAGTCGATAGTAGAATTCTATAGTTTGCAGAGTCCCACTTCTGGTAATAGGCTGACATTGACGTTGAGTCATTTGTTATTGAAGCTGTACTGGGACTCTGCAAACTATAGAATTCTACCGGTCACTTTCTACAGTAGCTTACCATTATTCCAGTCGGAAGTCTCACTGTGTATTCTGTCGACAACTTTTCTTTTATTCCTGACTTATTACTATCCGTTTGGAAGATATTGAAGTTTTTATGAAGAAATTGTCGACAAGACTGGTGAGTAGAGTCGATAGTAGAATTCTATAGTGTGCAGAGTTCCACTTCTGGTAATAGGCTGACATTGACGTTAAGTCATTTGTCATTGAAGCTGTACTGGGACTCTGCACACTATAGAATTCTACCGGTCGTTTTCTACAGTAGCTTACCATTATTCCAGTCGAAAGTCTCACTGTGTATTCTGTCGACAACTCTTCTTTTATTCCTGACTTATTACTATCCGTTCGAAAGATATTGGAGTTTTTATGAAGAAATTGTCGACAAGACTTGTGAATAGAGTCGATAGTAGAATTCTATAGTGTTCAGAGTCCCACTTCTAGTAATAGGCTGACATTGATGTTAAGTCATTTGTCATTGAAGCTGTACTGGGACTCTGCACACTATAGAATTCTACCGGTCGTTTTCTACAGTAGCTTACCATTATTCCAGTCGAAAGTCTCACTGTGTATTCTGTCGACAACTCTTCTTTTATTCCTGACTTATTACTATCCGTTTGGAAGATATTGAAGTTTTTATGAAGAAATTGTCGACAATACTTGTGAGTAGAGTCGATTGTAGAATTCTATAGTGTGCAGAGTCCCACTTTCGGTAATAGGCTGACATTAACGTTGAGTCATTTGTCATTGAAGCTGTACTGGGACTCTGCAAACTATAGAAACTATCAAAAATGATTAAAAGTTATCAATTATTGTTAAAAACTGTTAAAAATTGACAATTATTGTCTAAAATAGTTAAAAATTGTCACTTTTTGAAAAATGGTCAAAAATTTGGAAAAATGGTCACTAATTTTGAAAAACAGTCAAAATGGCGGCAATCTGTTACTTTAAGTGTAGTAGTGATACTTCAAATTAACTAATAAATAATTTATATTTTCAAAAATACACTATGAATTTATGATTTGAAGTCAATTTCAGAGAATCTTTCACAACACATAATTGTTTGATAAGAGTTTGCTATCACAATTCATAAATAAAATATGACATGTACGTAAGCAGACTGATGAATTATTGTGAATAGAAAAAAAAATGGTACACTATCAACTGATTTGTTTTTGTAAATAAAATCTGCGCGATAGACAAGTTTGCTTCAAATCTCTTTACAGAACGTATAGTAAAATGTGATGTTTTCTTTCTGTTCGCCGACGAAATCGATTTAAAAGTGAAATTACCAACATGTTAAAGTTGTTATCTGTCGAACGTGGTATTGGTAGTACGTTTAACAACAAACCTTTTACACGTTTTTATCTATATTATTTTTTACTAGTATTTTACGAGGAATAGTTGAAGGAAAGTCGCTTGAAAGAGTGGCGAGCGTAGGAAAATGCAGTGATGGAAAATAAATTTAAAATTTCATCACCATCCACTGATGCTCTGGATCTCTTTATGTTTGAAGCCATTCTGACGCTTAAATGGTTCCTTTTTATAAACGATTATAAGAAATCAGGTCCTGGGAAGTTATTTTTGAATATTCGAACGTTTTTTCCTTGTTTGTTCAAGTATTTTTTTATTACGTCACGAATATCAACCTTTATGAGAGGAAATCCCCAATTTGCTACAACACCCAATGTCTTTGAAATGAGAGCCTCTTCTTGATCACTTAAGACCTTTGGACGACCAACTGATTTCGAGTGTGTACCAAGAAGTCTTCGTCCTAACGTAGTCCGTTCTGTTTTGAAAGTTTCAGCTGCTAATTTTCTCGACATACCTGAATTTACTGCGTCTACCAGTATTTTCTAGAATTGTCAAAAATTTGGAAAAATGGTCAATAATTGTTAAAAATTGTCAAAAACTGTCAAAAATGGTCAATATTTGTAAAAATTTTGAAAAAATGGTCAATAATTGTCAAAAATTTGGAAAAATGGTCAATAATTGTCAAAAACTGTCAAAAATGGTCAATATTTGTAAAAATTTTGAAAAAATGGTCTTGAATTGTTAAATATTTAAAAAAATGGTCAATTATTGCCCAAATTTTTGAAAAATTATCAATAATTGTTAAAATTTTAAAAATGGTCAAAATTTTGAAAAAATTGTCAATAATTATAAAAAAACTGTCAAAAATGGTCAACAATTGTTAAAAAATGTCAAAATTTTTGAAAAATGGTCAAAAGTTTTGAAAAATTGTCAAAATGTTCAATAATGGTCAGAAACTGTAAAAAATGGTCAATAATTGTTAAAATTTTGAAAAATGGTCAAAAATGGTCTAAAAAAGGTCAAAAATTGTCAAAATTTTGAAAAAATGGTCAATAATTATAAAAAACTGTCAAAAATGGTCAATAATTGTTAAAAATTGTCAAAAATTTTTAAAAACCGTCAAAAATGGTCAATATTTGTAAAATTTTTGAAAAAATGGTAATGAATTGTTAAATATTTAAAAAAATGGTCAATTATTGCCCAAATATTTGAAAAATTGTCAATAATTGTTAAAATTTTGAAAAATGTTCAAAATTTTGAAAAAATTGTCAATAATATTAAAAAAACTGTTAAAAATGGTCAACAATTGTTAAAAATTGTCAAAAATGTTCAATAATGGTCAGAAACTGTAAAAAATGGTCAATAATTGTTAAAATTTTGAAAAATGGTCAAAATTTTGAAAAAATGGTCAATAATTGTTAAAAATTGTCAAAAAATTTTAAAAACTGTCAAAAATGGTCAATATTTGTAAAATTTTTGAAAAAATGGTCAAGAATTGTTAAATATTTTAAAAAATGGTCAATTATTGCCCAAATGTTTAAAAAATTGTCAATAATTGTAAAAATTTCGAAAAATGGTCAAAATTTTGAAAAAATGGTCATTAATTATAAAAAAACTGTCAAAATTGTCAAAAATGGTCGATAATTGTTAAAATTTGGAAAAATGGTCTAAAATGGTGAAACATTTTGAAAAATTGTCAAAAATGGTAAATAAATGTCATAATTGGTCAATAATTGTCATAATTGGTCAATAATTGTCATAATTGGTCAATAATTGTCATAATTGGTCAATAATTGAATTTGAAAAAATGATCAAAAAATGTCAAAATTTTTGAAAAAATGGACAATAATTGTCAAAGACGGTCAATAATTGTCAAAACCAATCAAACATCGTCAAAAATTGTCAAAAACTGTCAAAAATGGTCAAAAACTGTCAAAAATGGTCAATAATTGTTAAAATTTTTGAACAATGGTCAAAAATAGTCAATAATTGTTAAAATTTTGGAAAAATGGTCAATAACTATAAAAAACTGTCAAAAATGGTCAATAATTGTTAAACATTGTTAAAATTTTTGAAAAATTGTCAAAAATGGTCAATAATTGTCAGAACCTGTGAAAAATGCTCAAAAATGGTCAAAAATTGTTAAACATTTTGAAAAAATGCTCAATAATTATAAAAAACTGTCAAAAATGGTCAATAATTGTTTAAATTCTGAAAAATGGTCAAAAATTGTCAAAATTTTGAAAAATGGTCAATAATTATAAAAAACTGTCGAAAATGGTAAATAATTGTTAAAAATTATTAAAATTTTGAAAAATTGTCAATAATGGTTAGAACCTGTCAAAAATGGTCAAAAATGGTCAAAAATGGTCAAAAATGGTCAATAATTGTTAAAATTTGGAAAAATGATCTAAAATGGTCAAATTTTTGAAAAATTGTCAAAACTGTCAAAATTGGTCAATAATTGTCAAAAATGGTTAATAACTGTCAAAATTTGAAAAAATGGTCAAAAATTGTCAAAAATTTGAAAAAATGGTCAATAATTGACAACATTTTAAAAAAATGGTCAATAATTGTCAACATTTTGAAAAAATGGTCAATAATTGTCAACATTTTGAAAAAATGGTCAATAATTGTAAAAATTTTGAAGAATGGTCAAAAATTGTTAAAATTTTTGAAAAATGGTCAATAATTGTTAGAACCTCTCAAGAATGGTCTAAAATTGTCAAAAATTGTCAATAATTGTCAGAAACTGTAAAAAATGGTCAATAATTGTTTAAATTTTAAAAATGGTCAAAGATTGTCAAAATTTTGAAAAATGGTCAATAATTATAAAAAACTGTCAAAAATGGTCAATAATTGTTGAAAATTGTCAAAATTTTGAAAAATTGTCAATAATGGTTAGAACCTGTCAAAATGGTCAAAAATGTTCAATAAATGTTAAAATTTGGAAGAATGGTCTAAAATGGTCAAATTGTTTGAAAAATTGTCAAACTGTCAAAATTGGTCAATAATTGTTAAAACTGGTTAATAATTGTCACAATTGAAACACCGGTCAAAAATTGTCAAAAATTTTGAAAAATGGTCAATAATTGTCCAAATTTTAAAAAAATGGTCAATAATTGTCAACATTTTGGAAAAATGGTCAATAATTGTAAAAATTTTGAAGAATAGTCAAAAATTGTTAAAATTTTGAAAAATGGTCAATAATTGTCAGAACCTCTCAAGAATGGTCTAAAATTGTCAAAATTCTTAAATATTTTAAAAAATGGTCAAAAATAGTCAATAATTGTTAAAATTTTGAAAAAATGGTGAATAATTATAAAAAACTATCTGTCAAAATTGGTCAATAATTGTCAAAAATGGTTAATAGCTGTAAAAATTTGAAAAAATGGTCAAAAATTGTAAAAAATTTTGAAAAAATGGTCAATAATTGTAAAAATTTTGAAGAATGGTCAAAAATTGTTAAAATTTTTGAAAAATGGTCAATAATTGTTAGAACCTCTCAAGAATGGTCTAAAATTGTCAAAAATTGTCAATAATTGCCAGAAACTGTACGAACTATTTTTAATCTTTATTCACCTGTAACAACAGAAATCCGGCGATAAAACACAAAAAATCATAACCTAAAATAAAAGACGTGGTGTGGAAGTTACCCCGGGATGGGCAAGTAGCCCCAATTTACGGTAGGAATTTGTAGGTACACCGGTTCTAAAAATAAAAACATAATGACACATGCGCACAAAAAAGGCGTATGTCATGTGTCAACTTTGACGTTTGCTGTTTATGTCTCTAATTTTTGGTATATTAGTGTAAATCCAGTAGAATGTTTTTTTAAATAATTTCTTACCTTTCTCAGTCTTATTAACTTGACCCCTATTAGGTTTTATTCAATAAAAAGAGTAAAATGTTGAAAGTAGAGAATGCGCATTATAAATATAGAAAATTGACATAATTTAATAAGTACTCCTTTTTTTTTCAATAATATCAATATACCTAAATAAACTGAATTTGTTTATAAAAATTTTATTGTTTATTGTGACAAAATCGTAAACACAGGCCACTTTTTATAATAAGTACGGAAAAAATGATCAAAAAATGTCAAAATTTTTGAAAAAATGGACAATAATTGTCAAAGACGGTCAATAATTGTCAAAACCAATGAAACATCGTCAAAAATTGTCAAAAACTGTCAAAAATGGTCAAAAACTGTCAAAAATGGTCAATAATTGTTAAAATTTTTGAACAATGGTCAATAATTGTTAAAATTTTGGAAAAATGGTCAATAACTATAAAAAACTGTCAAAAATGGTCAATAATTGTTAAACATTGTTAAAATTTTTGAAAAATTGTCAAAAATGGTGAATAATTGTCAGAACCTGTGAAAAATGCTCAAAAATTGTTAAACATTTTGAAAAAATGCTCAATAATTATAAAAAACTGTCAAAAATGGTCAATAATTGTTTAAATTTTGAAAAATGGTCAAAAATGGTCAATAATTATAAAAAACTGTCAAAAATGGTCAATAATTGTTAAAAATTATTAAAATTTTTGAAAAATTGTCAATAATGGTTAGAACCTGTCAAAAATGGTCAAAAATTGTCAAAAATTGTCAAAAATGCTCAATAATTGTTAAAATTTGGAAAAATGGTCTAAAATGGTCAAATTTTTTGAAAAATTGTCAAAACTGTCAAAATTGGTCAATAATTGTCAAAAATGGTTAATAACTGTAAAAATTTGAAAAAATGGTCAAAAATTGTAAAAAATTTTGAAAAAATGGTCAATAATTGTAAAAATTTTGAAGAATGGTCAAAAATTGTTAAAATTTTTGAAAAATGGTCAATAATTGTTAGAACCTCTCAAGAATGGTCTAAAATTGTCAATAATTGTCAGAAACTGTAAAAAATGGTCAGTAATTGTTTAAATTTTGAAAAATGGTCAAAAATGGTCAAAAATTGTCAAAATTTTGAAAAAATGGTCAATAATTATAAAAAACTGTCAAAAATGGTCAATAATTGTCAAAACCAATCAAACATCGTCAAAAATTGTCAAAAACTGTCAAAAATGGTCAAAAACTGTCAAAAATGGTCAATAATTGTTAAAATTTTTGAACAATGGTCAAAAATGGTCAATAATTGTTAAAATTTTGGAAAAATGGTCAATAACTATAAAAAACTGTCAAAAATGGTCAATAATTGTTAAACATTGTTAAAATTTTTGAAAAATTGTCAAAAATGGTGAATAATTGTCAGAACCTGTGAAAAATGCTCAAAAATGGTCAAAAATTGTTAAACATTTTGAAAAAATGCTCAATAATTATAAAAAACTGTCAAAAATGGTCAATAATTGTTTAAATTTTGAAAAATGGTCAAAAATGGTCAAAATTTTGAAAAAATGGTCAATAATTATAAAAAACTGTCAAAAATGGTCAATAATTGTTAAAAATTATTAAAATTTTTGAAAAATTGTCATTAATGGTTAGAACCTGTCAAAAATGGTCAAAAATTGTCAAAAATGGTCAATAATTGTTAAAATTTGGAAAAATGGTCTAAAATGGTCAAATTTTTTGAAAAATTGTCAAAACTGTCAAAATTGGTCAATAATTGTCAAAAATGGTTAATAGCTGTAAAAATTTGAAAAAATGGTCAAAAATTGTAAAAAATTTTGAAAAAATGGTCAATAATTGTAAAAATTTTGAAGAATGGTCAAAAATTGTTAAAATTTTTGAAAAATGGTCAATAATTGTTAGAACCTCTCAAGAATGGTCTAAAATTGTCAAAAATTGTCAATAATTGTCAGAAACTGTACGAACTATTTTTAATCTTTATTCACCTGTAACAACAGAAATCCGGCGATAAAACACAAAAAATCATAACCTAAAATAAAAGACGTGGTGTGGAAGTTACCCCGGGATGGGCAAGTAGCCCCAATTTACGGTAGGAATTTGTAGGTACACCGGTTCTAAAAATAAAAACATAATGACACATGCGCACAAAAAAGGCGTATGTCATGTGTCAACTTTGACGTTTGCTGTTTATGTCTCTAATTTTTGGTATATTAGTGTAAATCCAGTAGAATGTTTTTTTAAATAATTTCTTACCTTTCTCAGTCTTATTAACTTGACCCCTATTAGGTTTTATTCAATAAAAAGAGTAAAATGTTGAAAGTAGAGAATGCGCATTATAAATATAGAAAATTGACATAATTTAATAAGTACTCCTTTTTTTTTTTCAATAATATCAATATACCTAAATAAACTGAATTTGTTTATAAAATTTTTATTGTTTATTGTGACAAAATCGTCGATCGATCGAAAATAAAAACATTCAATGAGTAAACATGTATTTTGTTTCAATAAATAACACAGGCCACTTTTTATAATAAGTACGGAAAAAATTTTTGTTAAAATAAAAACTCGAGTGTGTTATACTCGAAATAAGTCAAGAAAGCTTCGCTTCTTCCCTCTCGATATATTATAATCTATTCGGTAAGCAAAAGTGTCTGTATAGGTTAGCTGACCGGTAAAACAACTTCTTAAATTCAGTCGCCGACAGTCCGAGCAGCGGTTCGCGCGCTGTCAACACAAACTTACGAAACGGCGCCGAGCTCGTAAACCGAACGTGAAAATTCAAAATTTATTCCGAGTTTTATTATTCGCCGGGTGCGGAGTTTTTTTTCTTGGCAGGCGTCGGAAAAATTCGCGTTGACAGTTTTTTAAAACAGCGTGCGGTTGCTGACAGGAGTGTGAAGTGATCGAGTTTTTGGACATTTTGGTGAGTTTTAATTTAGAAATATTTAAGCATAAAATTTATTAGGAGAGAAGTTTTTATATTATTAGAAATTTATCTACTTACCATAGAAATAATTTTTATAAAATGATCAACTTTATAAAAATTATACTAATAATCTTAATGTTAATATTGGTATACTTGTTTGAACTACGTCGGTACTTATTAGCAAAAAGTAGAACAAAAAATTGTAGATACCAGCAAAATAAAAACATTTATCAATAATTCAGAGGTTTAAATTTAAAATAGGTAATTTTAACTTGAAAAACTTACAGGTACGGTTTTTGATATTTAGTGGGTAGAAAAATATTGTTTTATGCAAAATGGATCTCGGTTAATTTTTCTCAATTTTGTATAATGTTGTAAATTTTGATCTCCTGAACAAAAGTGCCTTTGTGCATATTTCAGTTCTATTACTAGTTTTTGAGATACAGGACGTTAAAATTGGAAAGAAAGCGGTGTTTCAAAATTAATATATATACGGTCAATAATTGTCAAAACCAATCAAAAATCATCAAAAACTGTCAAAAATTGTTAAATATTTTAAAAAATGGTCAGTGATTGCCCAAATTTTTGAAAAATTGTCAATAATTGTTAATATTATAATAATGTTAATATTGGTATTCTTGTTTGAAGTACGTCGATACTTATTAGCAAAAAGTAGAACAAAAAATTGTAGATACCAGCAAAATAAAAACATTTATCAATAATTCAGAGGTTTAAATTTAAAATAGGTAATTTTAACTTGAAAAACTTACAGGTACGGTTTTTGATATTTAGTGGGTGGAAAAATATTGTTTTATGCAAAATGGATCTCGGTTAATTTTTCTCAATTTTGTATAATGTTGTAAATTTTGATCTCCTGAACAAAAGTGCCTTTGTGCATATTTCAGTTCTATTACTAGTTTTTGAGATACAGGACGTTAAAATAGGAAAGAAAGCGGTGTTTCAAAATTAATATATATACGGTCAATAATTGTCAAAACCAATCAAAAATCATCAAAAACCATCAAAAATGGTCAAAAATGGTCAAAAATGGTCAAAAATGGTCAAAAATGGTCAAAAATGGTCAAAAATGGTCAAAAATGGTCAAAAATGGTCAAAAATGGTCAAAAATGGTCAAAAATGGTCAAAAATGGTCAAAAATTGTTAAATATTTTAAAAAATGGTCAATGATTGCCCAAATTTTTGAAAAATTGTCTGATTGTTAATATTATGATAATGTTAATATTGGTATTCTTGTTTGAACTACGTCGGTACTTATTAGCAAAAAGTAGAACAAAAAATTGTAGATACCAGCAAAATAAAAACATTTATCAATAATTCAGAGGTTTAAATTTAAAATAGGTAATTTTAACTTGAAAAACTTACAGGTACGGTTTTTGATATTTAGTGGGTAGAAAAATATTGTTCAAAATGGATCTCGGTTAATTTTTCTCAATTTTGGATAATGTTGTAGAGTTTGATCTCCTGAACAAAAGTGCCTTTGCGCATATTTCAGTTCTATTACTAGTTTTTGAGATACAGGACGTTAAAATTGCAAAGAAAGCGGTGTTTCAAAATTAATATATATACGGTCAATAATTGTCAAACCCAATCAAAAATCATCAAATACTGTCAAAAATGGTCAAAAATTGTTAAATATTTAAAAAAATGGTCAATGATTGCCCAAATTTTTGAAAAATTGTCTGATTGTTAATATTATGATAATGTTAATATTGGTATTCTTGTTTGAACTACGTCGGTACTTATTAGCAAAAAGTAGAACAAAAAATTGTAGATACCAGCAAAATAAAAACATTTATCAATAATTCAGAGGTTTAAATTTAAAATAGGTAATTTTAATTTGAAAAACTTACAGGTACGGTTTTTGATATTTAGTGGGTAGAAAAATATTGTTTTATGCAAAATGGATCTCGGTTAATTTTTCTCAATTTTGGATAATGTTGCAGAGTTTGTTCTCCTGAACAAAAGTGCCTTTGTGCATATTTCAGTTCTATTACTAGTTTTTGAGATACAGGACATTAAAATTGGAAAGAAAGCGGTGTTTCAAAATTAATATATATACGGTCAATAATTGTCAAAACCAATCAAAAATCATCAAAAACTGTCAAAAATGGTCAAAAATTGTTAAATATTTTAAAAAATGGTCAATGATTGCCCAAATTTTTGAAAAATTGTCAATAATTGTTAATATTATGATAATGTTAATATTGGTATTCTTGTTTGAAGTACGTCGGTACTTATTAGCAAAAAGTAGAACAAAAAATTGTAGATACCAGCAAAATAAAAACATTTATCAATAATTCAGAGGTTTAAATTTAAAATAGGTAATTTTAATTTGAAAAACTTACAGGTACGGTTTTTGATATTTAGTGGATAGAAAAATATTGTTTTATGCAAAATGGATCTCGGTTAATTTTTCTCAATTTTGGATAATGTTGTAGAGTTTGATCTCCTGAACAAAAATGCCTTTGCGCATATTTCAGTTCTATTACTAGTTTTTGAGATACAGAACGTTAAAATTGGAAAAAAAGCGGTGTTTCAAAATTAATATATATATACGGTCAATAATTGTCAAAACCAATCAAAAATCGTCAAAAACTATCAAAAATGGTCAAAAATTGTTAAATATTTAAAAAAATTGTCAATGATTGCCCAAATTTTTTAAAAATTGCCAATAATTGTTAATATTATAATAATGTTAATATTGGTATTTTTGTTTGAACTACGTCGGTACTTATTAGCAAAAAGTAGAACAAAAAATTGTAGATACCAGCAAAATAAAAACATTTATCGATAATTCAGAGGTTTAAATTTAAAATAGGTAATTTTAACTTAAAAAACTGACAGGTACGGTTTTTGATATTTAGTGGGTAGAAAAATATTGTTTTATGCAAAATGGATCTCGGTTAATTTTTCTCAATTTTGTATAATGTTGTAAATTTTGATCTCCTGAACAAAAGTGCCTTTGTGCATATTTCAGTTCTATTACTAGCTTTTGAGATACAGGGCGTTAAAATTGGAAAGAAAGCGGTGTTTCAAAATTAATATATATACGGTCAATAATTGTCAAAACCAATCAAAAATCATCAAAAATGGTCAAAAATTGTTAAATATTTTAAAAAATGGTCAGTGATTGCCCAAATTTTTGAAAAATTGTCAATAATTGTTAATATTATAATAATGTTAATATTGGTATTTTTGTTTGAACTACGTCGGTACTTATTAGCAAAAAGTAGAACAAAAAATTGTAGATACCAGCAAAATAAAAACATTTATCGATAATTCAGAGGTTTAAATTTAAAATAGGTAATTTTAACTTGAAAAACTTACAGGTACGGTTTTTGATAATTAGTGGGTAGAAAAATATTGTTTTATGCAAAATGGATCTCGGTTAATTTATCTCAATTTTGAATAATGTTGTAGAGTTTGATCTCCTGAACAAAAGTACCTTTGTGCATATTTCAGTTCTATTACTAGCTTTTGAGATACAGGACGTTAAAATTGGAAAGAAAGCGGTGTTTCAAAATTAATATATATACGGTCAATAATTGTCAAAACCAATCAAAAATCATCAAAAACTGTCAAAAATTGTTAAATATTTTAAAAAATGGTCAATGATTGCCCAAATTTTTGAAAAATTGTCAATAATTGTTAATATTATAATAATGTTAATATTGGTATTCTTGTTTGAACTACGTCGGTACTTATTAGCAAAAAGTAGAACAAAAAATTGTAGATACCAGCAAAATAAAAACATTTATCAATAATTCAGACGTTTAAATTTAAAATAGGTAATTTTAACTTAAAAAATTTACAGGTACGGTTTTTGATAATTAGTGGGTAGAAAAATATTGTTTTATGCAAAATGGATCTCGGTTAATTTTTCTCAATTTTGGATAATGTTGTAGAGTTTGATCTCGTGAACAAAAGTGCCTTTGTGCATATTTCAGTTCTATTACTAGTTTTTGAGATACAGGACGTTAAAATTGGAAAGTAAGCGGTGTTTCAAAATTAATATATATACGGTCAATAATTGTCAAAACCAATCAAAAATCATCAAAAATGGTCAAAAATGGTCAAAAATTGTTAAATATTTTAAAAAATGGTCAATGATTGCCCAAATTTTTGAAAAATTGTCAATAATTGTTAATATTATAATAATGTTAATATTGGTATACTTGTTTGAACTACGTCGGTACTTATTAGCAAAAAGTAGAACAAAAAATTGTAGATACCAGCAAAATAAAAACATTTATCAATAATTCACAGGTGTGTAAATAAAAAATAGGTAATTTTGAATTAAAAAACATACAGGTACGGTTTTTGATATTTAGTGGGTAGAAAAATATTGTTTTATGCAAAATGGATCTCGGTTAATTTTTCTCAATTTTGGATAATGTTGTAGAGTTTGATCTCGTGAACAAAAGTGCCTTTGTGCATATTTCAGTTCTATTACTAGTTTTTGAGATACAGGACGTTAAAATTGGAAAGTAAGCGGTGTTTCAAAATTAATATATATACGGTCAATAATTGTCAAAACCAATCAAAAATCATCAAAAATGGTCAAAAATGGTCAAAAATTGTTAAATATTTTAAAAAATGGTCAATGATTGCCCAAATTTTTGAAAAATTGTCAATAATTGTTAATATTATAATAATGTTAATATTGGTATTCTTGTTTGAACTACGTCGGTACTTATTAGCAAAAAGTAGAACAAAAAATTGTAGATACCAGCAAAATAAAAATATTTATCAATAATTCAGAGGTTTAAATTTAAAATAGGTAATTTTAACTTGAAAAACTTACAGGTACGGTTTTTGATATTTAGTGGGTAGAAAAATATTGTTTTATGCAAAATGGATCTCGGTTATTTTTTCTCAATTTTGGATAATGTTGTAGATTTTGATCTCCTGA
This sequence comes from Lochmaea crataegi, assembly GCA_947563755.1. NCBI lineage: Eukaryota > Metazoa > Arthropoda > Insecta > Coleoptera > Chrysomelidae > Lochmaea > Lochmaea crataegi. The sequence goes on along the minus strand of OX387436.1, from coordinate 15,026,312 downwards.
ACAAAAGTGCCTTTGTGCATATTTCAGTTCTATTACTAGTTTTTGAGATACAGAACGTTAAAAATGGAAGGAAAGCGGTGTTTCAAAATTAATATATATATACGGTCAATAATTGTCAAAACCAATCAAACATCGTCAAAAACTGTTAAAAATGGTCAAAAATTGTTAAATATTTTAAAAAATGGTCAATGATTGCCCAAATTTTTGAAAAATTGTCAATAATTGTTAATATTATAATAATGTTAATATTGGTATTCTTGTTTGAACTACGTCGGTACTTATTAGCAAAAAGTAGAACAAAAAATTGTAGATACCAGCAAAATAAAAACATTTATCAATAATTCAGAGGTTTAAATTTAAAATAGGTAATTTTAACTTGAAAAACTTACAGGTACGGTTTTTGATATTTAGTGGGTAGAAAAATATTGTTTTATGCAAAATGGATCTCGGTTAATTTTTCTCAATTTTGGATAATGTTGTAGAATTTGATCTCCTGAACAAAAGTGCCTTTGTGCATATTTCAGTTCTATTACTAGTTTTTGAGATACAGGACGTTAAAATTGGAAAGAAAGCGGTGTTTCAAAATTAACATATATACGGTCAATAATTGTCAAAACCAATCAAAAATCGTCAAAAACTGTCAAAAATGGTCAAAAATTGTTAAATATTTAAAAAAATGGTCAATGATTGCCCAAATTTTTGAAAAATTGTCAATAATTGTTAATATTATAATAATGTTAATATTGGTATACTTGTTTGAACTACGTCGGTACTTATTAGCAAAAAGTAGAACAAAAAATTGTAGATACCAGCAAAATAAAAACATTTATCAATAATTCAGAGGTTTAAATATAAAATAGGTAATTTTAAGTTAAAAAACTTACAGGTACGGTTTTTGATATTTAGTGGGTAGAAAAATATTGTTTTATGCAAAATGGATCTCGGTTAATTTTTCTCAATTTTGGATAATGTAGAGTTTGATCTCCTGAACAAAAGTGCCTTTGTGCATATTTCAGTTCTATTACTAGCTTTTGAGATACAGGACGTTAAAATTGGAAACAAAGCGGTGCTTCAAAATTAATATATATACGGTCAATAATTGTCAAACCCAATCAAAAATCATCAAAAACTGTCAAAAATGGTCAAAAATTGTTAAATATTTTAAAAAATGGTCAATGATTGCCCAAATTTTTGAAAAATTGTCTATGATTGTTAATATTATGATAATGTTAATATTGGTATTCTTGTTTGAACTACGTCGGTACTTATTAGCAAAAAGTAGAACAAAAAATTGTAGATACCAGCAAAATAAAAACATTTATCAATAATTCAGAGGTGTAAATTTAAAATAGGTAATTTTAACTTGAAAAACTTACAGGTACGGTTTTTGATATTTAGTGGGTAGAAAAATATTGTTTTATGCAAAATGGATCTCGGTTAATTTTTCTCAATTTTGGATAATGTTGTAGATTTTGATCTCCTGAACAAAAGTGCCTTTGTGCATATTTCAGTTCTATTACTAGCTTTTGAGATACAGGACGTTAAAATTGCAAAGAAAGCGGTGTTTCAAAATTAATATATATGGTCAATAATTGTCAAAACCAATCAAAAATCGTCAAAAACTGTTAAAAATGGTCAAAAATTGTTAAATATTTTAAAAAATGGTCAATGATTGCCCAAATTTTTGAAAAATTGTCAATAATTGTTAATATTATAATAATGTTAATATTGGTATTCTTGTTTGAACTACGTCGGTACTTATTAGCAAAAAGTAGAACAAAAAATTGTAGATACCAGCAAAAAAAAAACATTTATCAATAATTCAGAGGTTTAAATTTAAAATAGGTAATTTTAACTTAAAAAACTTACAGGTACGGTTTTTGATATTTAGTGGGTAGAAAAATATTGTTTTATGTAAAATGGATCTCGGTTAATTTTTCTCAATTTTGGATAATGTTGTAGAGTTTGATCTCCTGAACAAAAGTGCCTTTGTGCATATTTCAGTTCTCTTACTAGTTTTTGAGATACAGGACGTTAAAATAGGAAAGAAAGCGGTGTTTCAAAATTAATATATATACGGTCAATAATTGTCAAAACCAATCAAAAATCATCAAAAATGGTCAAAAATGGTCAAAAATTGTTAAATATTTTAAAAAATGGTCAATGATTGCCCAAATTTTTGAAAAATTGTCAATAATTGTTAATATTATAATAATGTTAATATTGGTATTTTTGTTTGAAGTACGTCGGTACTTATTAGCAAAAAGTAGAACAAAAAATTGTAGATACCAGCAAAATAAAAACATTTATCAATAATTCAGAGGTTTAAATTTAAAATAGGTAATTTTAACTTGAAAAACTTACAGGTACGGTTTTTGATATTTAGTGGGTAGAAAAATATTGTTTTATGCAAAATGGATCTCGGTTAATTTTTCTCAATTTTGGATAATGTTGTAGAGTTTGATCTCCTGAACAAAAGTGCCTTTGTGCATATTTCAGTTCTATTACTAGTTTTTGAGATACAGGACGTTAAAATTGGAAAGAAAGCGGTGTTTCAAAATTAATATATATACGGTCAATAATTGTCAAAACCAATCAAAAATCATCAAAAACTGTCAAAAATTGTTAAATATTTAAAAAAATGGTCAGTGATTGCCCAAATTTTTGAAAAATTGTCAATAATTGTTAATATTATAATAATGTTAATATTGGTATTCTTGTTTGAACTACGTCGGTACTTATTAGCAAAAAGTAGAACAAAAAATTGTAGATACCAGCAAAATAAAAACATTTATCGATAATTCAGAGGTTTAAATTTAAAATAGTTAATTTTAACTTGAAAAACTTACAGGTACGGTTTTTAATAATTAGTGGGTAGAAAAATATTGTTTTATGCAAAATGGATCTCGGTTAATTTTGCTCAATTTTGGATAATGTTGTAGAGTTTGATCACCTGAACAAAAGTGCCTTTGTGCATATTTCAGTTCTATTACTAGTTTTTGAGATACAGAACGTTAAAATTGGAAAGAAAGCGGTGTTTCAAAATTAAAATATATACGGTCAATGATTGTCAAAACCAATCAAAAATCGTCAATAACTGTCAAAAATTGTTGAATATTTCAAAAAATGGCCAATGATTGCCCAAATTTTTGAAAAATTGTCAATAATTATTAATATTATAATAATGTTAATATTGGTATACTTGTTTGAACTACGTCGGTACTTATTAGCAAAAAGTAGAACAAAAAATTGTAGATACCAGCAAAATAAAAACATTTATCAATAATTCAGAGGTGTAAATTTAAAATAGGTAATTTTAACTTGAAAAACTTACAGGTACGGTTTTTGATATTTAGTGGGTAGAAAAATATTGTTCAAAATGGATCTCGGTTAATTTATCTCAATTTTGGATAATGTTGTAGAATTTGATCTCCTGAACAAAAGTGCCTTTGTGCATATTTCAGTTCTATTACTAGTTTTTGAGATACAGGACGTTAAAATTGCAAAGAAAGCGGTGTTTCAAAATTAATATATATACGGTCAATAATTGTCAAAACCAATCAAAAATGGTCAAAAATGGTCAAAAATTGTTAAATATTTTAAAAAATGGTCAATGATTGCCCAAATTTTTGAAAAATTGTCAATAATTGTTAATATTATAGTAATATGTTAATGTTGGTATTCTTGTTTGAAGTACGTCGGTACTTATTAGCAAAAAGTAGAACAAAAAATTGTAGATACCAGCAAAATAAAAACATTTATCAATAATTCAGAGGTTTAAATTTAAAATAGGTAATTTTAACTTGAAAAACTTACAGGTACGGTTTTTGATATTTAGTGGGTAGAAAAATATTGTTTTATGCAAAATGGATCTCGGTTAATTTTTCTCAATTTTGGATAATGTTGTAGAATTTGATCTCCTGAACAAAAGTGCCTTTGTGCATATTTCAGTTCTATTACTAGCTCTTGAGATACAGGACGTTAAAATTGGAAACAAAGCGGTGCTTCAAAATTAATATATATACGGTCAATAATTGTCAAACCCAATCAAAAATCATCAAAAACTGTCAAAAATGGTCAAAAATTGTTAAATATTTTAAAAAATGGTCAATGATTGCCCAAATTTTTGAAAAATTGTCTATGATTGTTAATATTATGATAATGTTAATATTGGTATTCTTGTTTGAACTACGTCGGTACTTATTAGCAAAAAGTAGAACAAAAAATTGTAGATACCAGCAAAATAAAAACATTTTTCAATAATTCAGAGGTTTAAATTTAAAATAGGTAATTTTAACTTAAAAAACTTACAGGTACGGTTTTTGATATTTAGTGGGTAGAAAAATATTGTTTTATGCAAAATGGATCTCGGTTAATTTTTCTCAATTTTGAATAATGTTGCAGAGTTTGATCTCCTGAACAAAAGTGCCTTTGTGCATATTTCAGTTCTATTACTAGTTTTTGAGATACAGGACGTTAAAATTGCAAAGAAAGCGGTGTTTCAAAATTAATATATATACGGTCAATAATTGTCAAAACCAATCAGAAATCGTCAAAAACTGTCAAAAACTGTCAAAAATGGTCAAAAATTGTTAAATACTTTAAAAAATGGTCAATGATTGCCCAAATTTTTGAAAAATTGTCAATAATTGTTAATATTATAATAATGTTAATATTGGTATTCTTGTTTGAACTACGTCGGTACTTATTAGCAAAAAGTAGAACAAAAAATTGTAGATACTAGCAAAATAAAAACATTTATCAATAATTCAGAGGTTTAAATTTAAAATAGGTAATTTTAACTTAAAAAACTTACAGGTACGGTTTTTGATATTTAGTGGGTAGGAAAATATTGTTTTATGCAAAATGGATCTCGGTTAATTTTTTTCAATTTTGAATAATGTTGTAAAGTTTGTGGAAATCACATCTAGTATCTGTAGTTTGCGTTAGACAGGAAAGTTTTTGGTCACCCTGTATAGGGAGATTTATAAAAATACTGGCATCTTCCCTTATCTTTTGTCTCATACTGTATATGAGCGTGGGGTCATATATGTTTTGAATATATTATGGTGAAGTTTACGTAAAGCTTGAAATAGTAAAAATTCATTTCGAAATAGCCATACGAAAAATGCAAAATTTGACTTACCCTGTATGAAATATTTAAATTGTCAATTTTGACATAAACGGGAGGTTTCTTCAGCACGTTAGTTACTTTTCATAATATTTTAGCGAGTAAAAATTTCATTTTAAATATTTTTTGACTCGCCCTGTAGGCAACAATATTTTGTGTCAAAAATGTGTCTAAAACTAATGTCTCATAAGTTAGGCAATTTATTTTTAATTTAAACGTTTCTAAATGAAATATTGCTTCTGAACAACTGCTACTTTTCAACTTTAACGTCCTGTACCTCAAAATTCATTTGACCAAAATTTGTGTAAAAAAAGTGCAAGGTAAAGTACATTTCACAATATTTTCAATATTTCGTTGACTTTGTATCTGGTCTTAAAGATTTAGTCGGTAAAATTTAAATACTAAATATTGTTTTACCATCCAAACATTTCAGTTGTAAAATAATCATACTATTAGGCATTACATTTTCGAAGTAACGAATACGATACGATACTGTGCTATTGTTATGGGATTGACGACTACCTGCTATGGGTTTTTCTTTTGAATCAATCATGTTGGTGTAAATTTAAAACGAAATATCTTGGAATGGAGTATACTTTAAAATAAAAAACGGCGAAAAATTGTAATTTTACACCAGTATGGTTTTAAATCTGAATGTTATTTTCTGGAATTGGTACTTCTTCACCATCATTTTTTTAAATTTACGAGTCTTGACCTTTCTGGCCGTTACCACAGGTACTAAATAATAACAATGTAACAAAAATATTGATAAACATTGGGAAATATAATACCTTTTTTATAATTTCCAGTAAAAATAAATCACCACATGTTGGGAGAACGCAGATATAAATCAGTACTATAATTTAATAAAGGTATAGGATAACGTAGACGTTTAAATAATATACAGAGTGTTCAATTATATTTTCTTCACTTGAAAAAGTAAGTACGTAATTTTTTAAATAAACTCTTCTATAAGTTATACTTACTTATGTCTGGTATATACAGGGTGTCTCTTCCCAAACGCAAACTAAAGATTCTTTATATCCATCTATACTATATTTCTTTTTCCGTAGGAGCAAAGTGCTTCATTATTTATTCAAAAGTACTATAAATATAGGGTGAGTCTTTCTTTTTTTTCTATGTGGAATAAAATGATAGAACAGGTCGGTTTTACCAAAATTAAATCGACACGTCCTGTATCGCCTCAAATACAATAGGGTCGTAAAATTCGGCACAATGGTTAAGGATTCATTAATATGATAAGCCGGTGGTTGCCAGTGTCGTGCAGACAATTTAAGGGTTTTGCCGAGTAGGGATGGGTCTTACATTTTCAGTAACGGATTATAGCAGGTATAAAAATGTAACGCCAATGGTTTATTGATACTTTAGGGCTATCGACCATTTCTTGTGCTCCTATGCAATAGGAAATCTAGTATAACCTCAATTGAAACAATATTTACGTGCCGTAAATTCTAAGCACTCTGTGGGGTAAACTGATGGCTACAAATTTTTTCTTTGTTTCTTGGTTCATACCAAAAAATACAAATTTTTAAAGAAAACTACAGTTTTTGTAATTCGAATTAAACTCAGAGTGAATTCTTTATAAAATAAATCGCGATACACTAGAAAGTATCGATATTAGGTATCGAAACGGATCGGAACGTAAAGTATCGATACAGTAGAATATCGAATATTAATTCCGAGATTTTGCTAATTTTGACGTTTTTTCGGTAAGAAACACCTTTTTGGAGGGTGGAAAAAGACATTATTGCGATTTCCGTCCAAAGTTGAGTTCCTAGAATAAAAAGATGATTATAAAAGTTGTAGATCTTGGGAAAATCTACAACTTTTACATCAGTGACTTTTCCACATAACCTCAAAATTAGCTCTAAAAACGCAAAAAACTGCATTTTTCGTTTTTTATTTTAGGTTTCGTTAAAAAATGTTCGATTTTGATAAAAATTTAGTAGAAGGTAGCGTTGGTAATCACAAACCATGAAAAAAAATTTCAAATTAAAATATTGGAAATTTTTCGAGTTATGACGTTTTTTCGATAAAAAACAGTTCTTTTTGGGGGGTGGAAAAAGACATTATTGCGATTTCCGGCCAAAGATGTGTTCCTAGAATAAAAAGTTGTTCATAAAACTTGTAGATCTTGAGAAAATCTACAACTTTTTCATTAGTGACTTTTTCACATAACCTCAAAATTAGCTCTAAAAACGCAAAAAACTGCATTTTTCGTTTTTTATTTTAGGTTTCGTTAAAAAATGTTCGATTTTGATAAAAATTTAGTAGAAGGTAGCTTTGGTAATCACAAACCATGAAAAAAATTTCAAATTAAAATATTGGAAATTTTTTGAGTTATGACGTTTTTTCGATAAAAAACACTTCTTTTTGGGGGGTGGAAAAAGACATTATTGCGATTTCCGGCCAAAGATGTGTTCCTAGAATAAAAAGTTGTTTATAAAACTTGTAGATCTTGAGAAAATCTACAACTTTTTCATTAGTGAGTTTTTCACATAACCTCAAAATTAGCTCGAAAAACGCAAAAAACTGCATTTTTCGTTTTTTATTTTAGGTTTCGTTAAAAAATGTTCCGATTTTAATGAAAATGTAGTAGAAGGTAGCTTTGATAGTCACAAACAATAAAAAAAAATTCAAATTAAAATATTGTAAATTTTTCAAGCTATGACGTTTTTTCGATAAAAAACTTTTTTGGGGGGGGTGGAAAAAGACATTATTGCGATTTCTGTCCAAAGTCGAGTTCCTAGAATAAAAAGTTGATGATAAAAGTTGTAGATCTTGAGAAAATCTACAACTTTTTCATTAGTGACTTTTTCACATAACCTCAAAATTAGCTCGAAAAACGCAAAAAACTGCATTTTTCGTTTTCCATTTTAGGTTTCGTTAAAAAATGTTCGATTTTGATAAAAATTTAGTAGAAGGTAGCTTTGATAGTCATAAACCATGAAAAAAAATTTCAAATTAAAATATTGTAAATTTTTCAAGTTATGACGTTTTTTCGATAAAATACACTTTTTTTGGGGGGTGGAAAAAGACATTATTGCGATTTCTGTCCAAAGTCGAGTTCCTAGAATAAAAAGTTGTAGATCTTGAGAAAATCTACAACTTTTACATCAGTGACTTTTCCACATAACATCAAAATTAGCTCTAAAAACGAAAAAACTGCATTTTTCGTTTTTTTAGGTTTCGTTAAAAAATGTTCGATTTTAATGAAAATTTAGTAGAAGGTAGTCACAAACCATGAAAAAAATCTCATATTGAAATATTGGAAATTTTTCAAGTTATGACGTTTTTTCGATTAAAAACACTTTTTTTTTTGGGGGGTGGAAAAAGACATTATTGCGATGACCGTCCAAAGTTGAGTTCCTAGAATAAAAAGTTGATTATAAAAGTTGTAGATCTTGGGAAAATCTACAACTTTTACATCAGTGACTTTTCCATATAACCTCAAAATTAGCTCTAAAAACGCAAAAAACTGCATTTTTCGTTTTTTATTTTTGGTTTCGTTAAAAAATGTTCGATTTTGATGAAAATTTAGTAGAAGGTAGCTTTCATAGTCACAAACCATGAAAAAAATTTCATATTGAAATATTGGAAATTTTTCGAGTTATAACGTTTTTTCGGTAAAACACACTTTTTTGGGGGGGTGGAAAAAGACATTATTGCGATTTCCGTCCAAAGTTGAGTTCCAAGAATAAAAAGTTGATCATAAAAGTTGTAGATATTGAGAAAATCTACAACTTTTTCATTAGTGACTTTTTCGCATAACCTCAAAATTAGCTCGAAAAACGCAAAAAACTGCATTTTTCGTTTTTTATTTTAGGTTTCGTTAAAAAATGTTCGATTTTAATGAAAATTTAGTAGAAGGTAGCTTTGATAGTCACAAACCATGAAAAAAAATCTCATATTGAAATATTGGAAATTTTTTGAGTTATGACGTTTTTTCGATAAAAAACACTTTTTTTTGGGGGGTGGAAAAAGACATTATTGCGATGTCCGTCCAAAGTTGAGTTCCTAGAATAAAAAGTTGATTACAAAAGTTGTAGATCTTGAAAAAATCTACAACTTTTTCGTTAGTAACTTTTTCACATAACCTCAAAATTAGTTCGAAAAACGCAAAAAACTGCACATTTTTCGTTTTTTATTTTTAGTTTCGTTAAAAAAAGCACGACATCATTTCACAACCCATTCGTTTAACATAAAATATATTACCGCAGTAGGTTATCTTATGTTATTTTTAACATAAAGTAGATAATAATAGTATTAATAAAAATTTTGTTATGTTGGCAGTTTTTTGCAAAACTTTAACCCATTGTTTTTTAATCCTTTGAATACATTTTGGACGTCTTCAAGGCCAAATAAAAAAAACTGTAAAACAATTCAAGATCATCAAAAAATACTCGCTTTTTTTAAATCCTAAAAAAATTGTGATACAGGATGTTCTAGAAACAGAAACTAATAAAAATACGGAATATAATTCAACTTTCTGTGGCTGTATCTCGAGAAAACCTATAAACTACAGCTAAGAGATATGAAGGTGGCAAAACAAATCAATAAAACGGATAATTGAACATAGTATCAATTAAATATTTTATTACCCGAGGTGAATAACATCACACAAGATATTTATCTTGAAATATTTTGGTGTGATATGAAGAAAAGGAAAAATCTTAGCTTGTTTATTAAAGATATCTTTCCCGATTTAACCTTAATATTTTTGATAAACTACTTAATGGTTGTATTTAGTTTAAGTAAACAATATGGTAAAATGGGATTTTCAAGCGTTTCTCTTTAATATACAAGCTGTGTTTTAAAAAGGGATAATTCTTTAGTAAAATTTTCCACCCATCATGAAATTTTCATTAGCAATTAATACTGCCGCATGATATAAAAATTTTTACAAATAAATTAATCCTTCATAAAAATTTGAACACACGCCTATGATATATGGACATTTTTATAAATAAATTAATCCCTCATACAAATTTTATCGTACGCTCATGGTAGATGGAAATTTTTTGCCAATAAGTGAATCCCTTTTGAAATTTTATCATGTGCCAATAATAGAAGGAAATTCTTTTTATTGTACGCCTATGGTAGACGGAAATGATATAGACATTTTTACAAATAAATTAATCCCTTATAAAAATGTTATCGCACGCCCATGATGGAAGGAATTTTCTTTAAATAGATTAATCCCTCATAAAATTTTTATCGCACGTTCTTGTTAAATGGACATTTTTACAAATAAATCAACCTCATTTGAAAATTTTATCTCACACCAATGATAGAAATAAATTTTTACAAATAAATTTAACTCTTAAGAAAAACTTTATCGTACGCCCATGGAAGATTGAATTGTTTACTAATAAATCAACCCAATTTAATATTTTTACATACCTACATGCAATTTCCGGTTATATCTGGATTGAAGAGTAACTGTTATTTTAAATAGAACACCCTGTATATCATTAACTTTTCGAGATATTAATTTTTTTAATGAAAAATTGACAGGTGCAGACCTTTTTATCAAAAATTCTATACATACCCGATACTAAATAAAAAATATTTATCGTATTAATTAGTAGGAAGGTCAAGGTAACAGGTGACATTTCTAAAATGACTTTATTGTATACAGGGTACGTAAAAAGTGATGAAAAGTTCAACTGATTTTTTAACATTTTTACTAACAAGATATACCGATTTTTATAAAACTCGTGTATAAGTTCGTCATGAAACATACAGTTTGGCAAATACAGGAGTGAATGTCGAGAAACGTACGAGAGGCGCGAAGTTAAAATGAGAAAGTATTCGGATGACAAAGAGGGTAATTAGTACGGTAACAAATAATCAAAGTACTAAATTAGTACCCCAGAATAAAATATATAGACACAATAGAACTGACAATAATAGTCAAGAATACCTGGTTGAGGGACCGTACTAATCCCTACTACCATCATCTAGTAACGCGCATTGATGGCACATTCATTCCTGTATTTACCAAAGTGTACAGTTTAGAACGGAGACTTGTTTCTTTTGTACACTCTGTATACAAAAATAGTTTTACGACCAACAAATTAACTCGGAGACAGTGTGCTCTGAATCTCTTAATCTAATTTTTTTAAACGGAAATTAAAATCCACAAATCCGTCGACAGTCTGGTTATTTAATTTTTTACGAAAAACGTTTAATAAACTATTTCGACATTAATTGGCACAGGTCACTCACTGGTACCCCTTTTAGTCATCAATTTATCAAATTACTCTTGAATGATGTCAACCGAATTGTGCATTTTGTTGAAAATAACAGAGAGTAAAATTGTTAGATATCGAAGAGTAAATAGATTATTCTAACGCTTTACAACAAAGTTTTGAAAAATAAACAGCGACCGTTTAACCAAGAAGAAGAAACATCACTTACATTGATTTACACTTCTAAGTCAAACGGGGTCGGTATGTTCTACAAGACTTAACCCATGGGCTTCTTCTCCATGTTTCTGGTATGTAGCCCAGTTCTAAGAAGCTCCAACTAATTCTAGCCAAATGCAGTAGATAGTTTCGGGGTCGGTATAATCTACAAGATTTAACCCATGGGCACCGACAATTTTGCAGGAAACTGTAATAATACTTTAGTAAAATTATTGTTTATAAAATACATTATTTAGTTAATATAAGAGTTACCATTAAAAATTAACTCGAAAGGGTTGATCCTTTACAGTCTTTTTACAATTCTTGTTTTACCAACAGCCTTGATTGCTGTCAAAAATTACACGGAAGATGCAGAAACTAGTTTTACATCGACAAAATTGATAAATGTAGAGCATTAATGGTAGATTCCAGAAACAAATAATAACACTTTTAATCTTTGAAACGGCAGCTAGAGGGCGTTATGTAACACTTGTTGGAATAGGCAGTATTTTAAAACCTAAAGGATCATACACAGAAACTGGTAGCGAGACCCTGCAGGCACATCTACCAGACTCTGTAGAGATAGGAACGGAGCTATCCGTCAGACCTCCAACTCCCCTGGCTCGTAGGAGGAAAGAGGATTGGAGTGCGGCTAATAAAGTAATAACCCAGTGCAAATTGAACTGGGATATTAACTCGGTTGAGCCATACAAAGCTCCTGGACCAGATGGTATAATCCCAGCTCATCTGCAGCTGGGGCAAAAACATCTCCAATACTTTGTAAAATCTTCAGAGCATCACTAGCAACTGGATACGTTCCAACTGCTTGGAAAAGAGCCGGAATCGTCTTTATTCCCAAACCAGGTAAGGATTATTCCCAGGCAAAATCATTCATGCCAATAACTCTGTCTCCTTTTATGTTGAAGATAATGGAAAAACTTATTGATAGGCATGTTAGGAAAAACTACATTATAACCAACGGCCTTACAGCAACTGGTGTCGAAACTTGAAATCAAGAAATATCTCTCGGAGCATTTTTTGATATAGAAGGAGAATTCGACCACACCTCCTTTGACTCCATGATAGCTGCTGTTGGAAGGCGTGGAGGAGACGACACATGTCGGTGGATGAAAAACATGCTTTTCAACAGGACAGCGACGACAACCTTATTTGGAGATTCCATGGAGGTATCGATAATGAAGGGATGCCCACATGGATGAGTCCTATCACCTTTGCTGTGGGACCTTGTCATTCCTGGAGGAATTGAACAGGAAGGGGATATACACCCAGGGGTATGCAGATGATCTGACAATACTTGTACTGGGGAAATACCCCAATGTTATATCGGAGCTGATAAAACAAGCTTTAGAAATAGTGGAGATATGGTGTAGGAGGGAATGTCTAAGCTACGCTCATTCCCTTCACTAGAAAAAGGAAGCTTGAGAGACTAAACTGCCAAGCCTCTTCAACGTGCAGCTGTGTCTCAGCCAAGAGATCAAGTATCTGGGCATAGTTCCGGATGCAAAACTAACCTGGAATTCACACCTAAATGACAAAACCAATAAAGGGAAAATGGCCCTAATGGGTGTCAAAGAGGCAATAGGAAACACATGGGGACTAAATCAACGGTTCGTTCACTGGCGGAAGCGAGAATGACTGTATATAGAATGGAATGCAATGGGAATTGGCACGAAGGAACCAACCAACCTAGTCATTCCAGAATCACAGATGGTATCATAAACTCGCTTCTTGAAATTAACAATTAACGACAACCAACCATGCCATATCCAGCTAAACTGGGATGGATTGGAAGCATGCAGTCAGGAAGGAACGTTGGTGTGGTACAAAGACGGTTCTAAAACTGACATAGAAACAGGAGATGGAGTCCAAGGTGCTAGACCCAGGTGCAATGTCCACGCATCGTTGGGGAAGTAACCCGAGAAGTAACCCTGGCAAACCATAATAGAGTACCTCTTAAGTGGGTCCCGGAACTCAAAGGTATTGTAGGCAATGAAAAGGCAGACAGGGTGTCTGCTAGGGTAGCAAAGCTAGGGTCTGAAACTGCATTCACTGGTCCTGAACCAGTATTTGGAATATCAAAATCTGCTGCAGGTGGTTGAACATCTCGGTGGATTCAAACAGGACACAGCAAACTCCTGGTCAAAAAACCCCCAGAGTCGCTGAATAACGAAATATTAAACCTCAGCAGGGGCCAGATAAGGAAAGTGACGGGATTACTCACTGGTCACTGTACCCCAAGGAAGCACATGCATACAATTAGCATATATAGGGAGGAACCTAACTGTCGGTTGTGCATGGAAAAGGAGGAAATAACCTCTCACATTATCTTCGAATGTGAAGCACTTTCTCATTGGAGATATAGACTCCTAGGATTAGAGTATCCAAGGGAGGATTTCTCCAAGAAGGACCTAGTGAAAAGACTGTTGAGTCTGACAAGGGCTAACTGGTCTCTTCACATAAACGGTATAACCAAGAGCACTCAACATTTAGTGCTATTTATGATTTTTTTGATGCTACAACTACTATTCTAACTTGCTTACGAAATGATGAAATGGCACATACCGACCTGTCAAAACTGGGAACTCATATCTCCTGTCAATCTAAATCTAAAGATCTTGACATTTTTTTATGAGTTTCGGCTTACCCTGTAAGTTGTAATAGAAATTACGCTGCTAAAATTCAACATAAATAATGAAACAATACAAGGTCTACGCATAACAGAAATTTACATTAAATCTGATCCCAAATGCCTTAAGAAAGGACTTTCATGTCCGAATAAAACTACTCGCTACGAATTACGAAACTAGCGCCCTCTATGATAATCAAAACAAATTCTTGGGATGTTTCAGCTTCCAAAACATATTTGCAGAAAATTTCATTACAATTTTTTGCCAGTTGTTACGACATAATCGTCAAAAATGTACGGGTGGTCCGTAAGTAATGGACCAATTTGAAATGGAAGAAATATTACGATCTGACGGAACTTCCTTCAATAAAATGTTAAAACATTGGCAAAGTTAAAATGTAAAAATTTTTTTTTCACAGTTATTTGAGGTATGGAAAATCATAATATGATATTCGTTTCGATGTATTTTCTAGAGGGCGCCACATATGCTACATTTGTGGCATAAATGTAAGGAGGGAAAAACTTGACTTGAGGAGAATGAGTGATTTGTAAAGATTGATATATTTAATTAGAATTTATTTTTTAATTACTTACTGTAATATAATATAGATAATAAAACAAATTTAAATGTTGAAAATAACTATTTACAAGACACTGGACGTGATGCCTGGATTTAATTGAACAGTCCATGTGCACATGGTCCAAGTAGGTTGAACAACCGAGATGACGTACCTGGAATTAGATAGAAAAACACTCTGAGTATTCAATTTGCCATAAATAATGATTAATTATTTAACTAACGATTAGTATAGTTGAAATCCCCAAAATTAATGAAAGTATTAATAATATACAAGGAGCATCTTATGTGTTTGAACTGTGATTATGCATATCAGTACTAAAGTAAAGTTAAAACTTCACTTGATCAAAAATAAATGCCTAATAGTAAATATTTAGGGTTATTAGGAAAGGTGCAAGGAACGCAAACTCTCCCCAGTGCATGTAAGGAATATGTGGCACAAACTCTCCACAAACAGTATTATAACTACTGTAAGTGGCGCAAACTCTCCACAGTACAGCAAAATAATATTACACTGCAAGTGGCACGAACTCTCCACAGTACAGCAAAATAAGGTTACACTGCAAGGGGCGCAAACTCTCCACAATACAGGGGGGTGGAAGGAGATATGGGTGATGAGAGAAGTCACCCTGTATCAGGAATGGACAAACCGCAAGTGGCGCAAACTCTCCACAATACAATATAGGTATGTGAGTTAAACTGCAAGTAGCACGAACTGTCCACAGTACAGCAAAATAAGGTTACACTGCAAGTGGCTCTAGCTCTCCACAATACAGGGGGGTGGAAGGAGATATGGGTAAAGTGAGAAGTCACCCTGTATCAGGAATGGACAAACCGCAAGTGGCGCAAACTTTCCACAATACAGCAAGATGATAATACACTGCAAGTGGCACAAACTCTCCACAGTACAGCAAGATAATAATACACTGCAAGTGGCACAAACTCTCCACAGTACAGTAAGATAATAATACTCTGCAAGTGGCACAAACTCTCCACAGTACAGCAAAATAAGGTTACATGTGAGAAGTCACCCTGTATCAGGAATGGACAAACCGCAAGTGGCGCAAACTCTCCACAATACAGTATAGGTATGTGAGTTAAACTTCAAGTGGCGCAAACTCTCCACAGTTCAGCAAAATAATAATACACGGCAAGTGGCACAAACTCTCCGCAGTACAGCAAAATAATAATACACTACAAGTGGCACAAACTCTCCACAGTACAGCAAGATAATAATACTCTGCAAGTGGCACAAACTCTCCACAGTACAGCAAAATAAGGTTACATGTGAGAAGTCACCATGTATCAGGAATGGACAAACCGCAAGTGGCGCAAACTCTCCACAATACAGTATAGGTATGTGAGTTAAACTGCAAGTGGCACAAACTCTCCACAGTACAGCAAAATAAGGTTATACTGCAAGTGGCTCAAGCTCTCCACAATACAGGGGGGTGGAAGGAGATATTGGTGATGTGAGAAGTCACCCTGTATCAGGAATGGACAAACCGCAAGTGGCGCAAACTCTCCGGAATACAGTATAGGTTTGTGAGTTGAACTGCAAGTGGCACAAACTCTCCACAGTACAGCAAAATAATAATACACTGCAAGTGGCACAAACTCTCCACAGTACAGCAAAATAAGGTTACACTGCAAGTGGCTCAAGCTCTCCACAATACAGGGGGGTGGAAGGAGATATGGGTGATGTTAGAAGTCACCCTGTATCAGGAATGGATAAACCGCAAGTGGCGCAAACTCTCCACAATACAGTATAGGTATGTGAGTTAAACTGCAAGTGGCACAAACTCTCCACAGTACAGCAAAATAATAATACACTGCAAGTGGCACAAACTCTCCACAGTACAGCAAAATAATAACACACTGCAAGTGGCACAAACTCTCCACAGTACTGCAAGATAATAATACTCTGCAAGTGGCACAAACTCTCCACAATATAGGGGGGTGGAAGGAGGTATGGGTGACGTGAGAAGTCACCCTGTATCAGGAATGGACGCAAACTCTCCACAATACAGTATAGGTATGTGAGTTAAACTGCAAGTGGCACAAACTCTCCACAGTACAGTGGGATTGGATGAATAGGAAATGCAACAACAAATTAATGTTCTTAATAACGTTGAATATTAAAGAACTTTAAACAAAGTAATTATTAAAAATAATTAGCAAATATATATACTCTATGTGATAAAATATCTTTTAAATTCAAATATCAAATAACAGGCAAAACTGAATTACTCTGTGAGATAGACTCACCTATTTAACTCCTGACTCCCATATTTTATTATACAATGCACCATAATTCACTTTATATTCAAACAGATTTATTTGGCTCAAGTGAACACTTCAGGTAGTTACTAGGAACTAAAAATTCGAATCGTTCTTAAAGTTTTCTTTCCCATTTCGTGGCCTCGAAGACTACTTTATCGCCGACGTGACATTTTGATACTTTACTTATCTGTTTCAGACAATTGGTTGTTTTGTCGAGATTGCATTTCTGAAATATTAGGGTATACCCATAATTTAATTTATTTTATGAAAACTGTTTTAAGAATAACAGGGTGAGAAAAAAAAATTGTCGTACACAACTTTGCTATTTGACTTTTTTCCATATGATTTGTAGTTTAGCCGGAAATCGAGATAAACCCTTAAAAACTCACCCCCTACCACTTCCCGACCTCAGATCGCCCGTAAATTATTTTTCCTTTCATTTTTATAATAATCTCCTCCAATGGGTTTCATCCTACTGTTATTTTTTTTCACTTTTTATTGTTTTTAAAGGCTTCTACCCTGGTCTACCGTACTATTTTTAAATATATCCTAACTTACTGATTCAAAATTCCATCCCTTTTGCGTTCGATGCAGGTAGTTGAGTATATCGCACACTCATATCTTTATCTTTCCCAAAAGAATTTTAAAAACTTGTTTTCTGTCATTATCTGATCCTTAAAAACAGTAGGTGAAATACCCAAGAGATATCGATCATATCGGTAAATAAACTGGGGTGGTCGATAAACTACCAAAAATTTTTCTTACGAGGGAAATACGATAATTATAATAATTATAATTATTTCGATCGTGTTTTTTACGATTTCGTCATGGGTTTAGATTTTTTTTTAGGTTATCCTTGGACTTGTACACGGTACACCTTTTGCGTGGGATGAGTAATAGTCTAAACAATCATATGGGCTAATAAATTTGATACCAAAGTGTAATAAATCATATCATTTAGCTATTATATATGTTTATTAATTCTTTACGAGTTTCTTTTATGTAAACCGACTAATTTTGTAAACACAAAAGAGACCTTTTGGGGGCACTGGGCTAACGATATCCTGGAAACCCACGAAATAATTAAAATATTTGCCATTTTCCTAAAAAAAAAAAAAGATTATGCGGGAAAATTAAACATATTATATTTTTGATCTGTATTTTTTTACTGGTTTATTATTTTATTATTCGGCGCCCCTAGAACCCGGGGGCCCTGGGATGGAGCTCATTAAGCCCATACGTAGATCCCCTTGCTTTTATACAAATCAACTATAGTATATTGATGTACTGAGATTAGAAAATAAAAATTTGCAATTACAGAACCCTTAAAACAGGGTGGAAGACTTTTAAGTTCTTTTAAAAATTCAATAGAAAAGTGCACCAATTTTATTTCAGGAAAGAAACTCCAATTTTAGATGAAGTTTGAAAATCCATTCGAAGAAAATGGGGATATACCAAATATAACTAGAATCAAACTATGGATTGAAAGGAAAGCTCTGAATTTTGACTACCTAAACTTTCAGTATTAACGGCTGCTAAAGCTGCCACCATCTACACTGTTAAAAAAATGGCAATATTAAATTTCACAAAAAATGCTGTGGATTCTATACGCATCATAGGAATTGGATCAAACTTTTTTTGAGTACTCTAATGAACAAAAAAAGCTTCAAGTATTAACGGCTGCTAAAGCGGCCACCATCTACACTGTTAAAAAAATGGCAATATTAAATTTCACAAAAAATGCTGTGGATTTTATACGTATTATAGAAATTGGATCAAACTTTTTTTGAGTACTCGAATAATCAACATAAACTTTCAGTATTAACGGCAGCTAAAGCCGCCACCATCTACACTACTAAAAAAATAATTATATTAAATTTCACAAAAAATTCTGTGGATTCTATACGCATTATAGAAATTGGATCAAACTTTTTTCGAGTACTCTAATGAACAAAAAAATCTTCAAGTATTAACGGCTGCTGAAGCTGCCACCATCTACACTGTTAAAAAAATATCGAAATATTACATTTCACAAAAAATGCTGTTTATTCTATAGGCATTATAGAAATTTGATCAAACTTTTTTTGAGTACTCTAATGAACAAAAAAAGCTTCAAGTATTAACGGCTGCTAAAGCTGCCACCATCTACACTGTTAAAAAAATGGCAATATTAAATTTCACAAAAAATGCTGTGGATTCTATACGCATCATAGAAATTAGATCAAACTTTTTTTGAGTACTCGAATAATCAACACAAACTTTCAGTATTAACGGCTGCTAAAGCCGCCACCATCTACACTACTAAAAAAATTATTATAATAAATTTCACAAAAAATTCTGTGGATTTTATACGTATTATAGAAATTTGATCAAACCTTTTTTGAGTACTTTAATGAACAAAAAAAGCTTCAAGTATTAACGGCTGCTGAAGCTGCCACCATCTACACTGTTAAAAAAATATCGAAATATTACATTTCACAAAAAATGCTGTTTATTCTATAGGCATCATAGAAATTTGATCAAACTCTTTTTGAGTACTCGAATAATCAACACAAACTTTCAGTATTAACGGCTGCTGAAGCCGCCACCATCTACACTACTAAAAAAATAATTATATTAAATTTCACAAAAAATTCTGTGGATTTTATACGCATTATAGAAATTTGATCAAACTTTTTTTGAGTACTCTAATGAACAAAAAAAGCTTCAAGTATTAACGGCTGCTAAAGCTGCCATCATCTACACTGTTCAAAAAATGGCAATATTAAATTTCACAAAAAATGCTGTGGATTCTATACGCATCATAGAAATTGGATCAAACTTTTTTTGAGTACTCGAATAATCAACACAAACTTTCAGTATTAATGGCTGCTAAAGCTGCCACCATCTACACTGTTAAAAAAATGGCAATATTAAATTTCACAAAAAATGCTGTGGATTCTATACGCATCATAGAAATTGGATCAAATTTTTTTTGAGTACTCGAATAATCAACACAAACTTTCAGTATTAATGGCTGCTAAAGCCACCACCATCTACACTACTAAAAAAATAATTATATTAAATTTCACAAAAAAATTCTGTGGATTTTATACGCATCATAGAAATTTGATCAAACTTTTTTTGAGTACTCTAATGAACAAAAAAAGCTTCAAGTATTAACGGCTGCTAAAGCTGCCACCATCTACACTGTTAAAAAAATGGCAATATTAAATTTCACTAAAAATGCTGTGGATTCTATACGCATCATAGAAATTGGATCAAACTTTTTTTGAGTACTCGAATACTCAACTCAAACTTTCAGTATTAACGGCTGCTAAAGCCGCCACCATCTACACTACTAAATAAATAATTATATTAAATTTCACAAAAAATTCTGTGGATTTTATACGCATTATCGAAATTTGATCAAACTTTTTTTTAGTACTCTAATGAACAAAAAAAGCTTCAAGTATTAACGGCTGCTAAAGCGGCCACCATCTACACTGTTAAAAAAATGGCAATATTAAATTTCACAAAAAATGCTGTGGATTCTATACGCATCATAGAAATTGGATCAAACTCTTTTTGAGTACTCGAATAATCAACACAAACTTTCAGTATTAATGGCTGCTAAAGCGGCCACCATCTACACTGTTAAAAAAATGGCAATATTAAATTTCACAAAAAATGCTGTGGATTCTATACGCATCATAGAAATTGGATCAAACTCTTTTTGAGTACTCGAATAATCAACACAAACTTTCAGTATTAATGGCTGCTAAAGCCGCCACCATCTACACTGCTAAAAAAAATAATTATATTAAATTTCACAAAAAGTTCTGTGGATTTTATACGCATTATAGAAATTTGATCAAACTTTTTTTGAGTACTCTAATGAACAAAAAAAGCTTCAAGTATTAACGGCTGCTAAAGCTGCCACCATTTACACTGTTAAAAAAATGGCAATATTAAATTTCACTAAAAATGCTGTGGATTCTATACGCATCATAGAAATTAGATCAAACTTTTTTTGAGTACTCGAATAATCAACACAAACTTTCAGTATTAACGGCTGCTAAAGCCGCCACCATCTACACTACTAAAAAAATTATTATAATAAATTTCACAAAAAATTCTGTGGATTTTATACGTATTATAGAAATTTGATCAAACTTTTTTTGAGTACTCTAATGAACAAAAAAAGCTTCAAGTATTAACGGCTGCTAAAGCTGCCATCATCTACACTGTTCAAAAAATGGCAATATTAAATTTAACAAAAAATGCTGTGGATTCTATACGCATATAGAAATTGGATCAAACTTTTTTTGAGTACTCGAATAATCAACACAAACTTTCAGTATTAACGGCTGCTGAAGCCGCCACCATCTACACTACTAAAAAAATAATTATATTAAATTTCACAAAAAATTCTGTGGATTTTATACGCATTATAGAAATTTGATCAAACTTTTTTTGAGTACTCTAATGAACAAAAAAAGCTTCAAGTATTAACGGCTGCTAAAGCTGCCATCATCTACACTGTTCAAAAAATGGCAATATTAAATTTAACAAAAAATGCTGTGGATTCTATACGCATCATAGAAATTGGATCAAACTTTTTTTGAGTACTCGAATAATCAACACAAACTTTCAGTATTAACGGCTGCTAAAGCCGCCACCATCTACACTACAAAAAAAATAATTATATTAAATTTCACAAAAAATTCTGTGGATTTTATACGCATTATCGAAATTTGATCAAACTTTTTTTGAGTACTCTAATGAACAAAACAAATTTTCCGTATTAACGGCTGCTAAAGCCGCCACCATCTACACTGTTAAAAAAATATCGAAATATTACATTTCACAAAAAATGCTGTTTATTCTATAGGCATCATAGAAATTTGATCAAATTCTTTTTGAGTGCTCTAATGAACAAAAAAAGCTTCAAGTATTAACGGCTGCTAAAGCTGCCACCATCTACACTGTTAAAAAAATGGCAATATTAAATTTCACAAAAAATGCTGTGGATTCTATACGCATCATAGAAATTGGATCAAACTTTTTTTGAGTACTCGAATAATCAACAAAAACTTTCAGTATTAACGGCTGCTAAAGCTGCCACCATCTACACTGTTAAAAAAATGGAAATATTAAATTTAACAAAAAATGCTGTGGATTCTATACGCATCATAGAAATTGGATCAAACTTTTTTTGAGTACTCGAATAATCAACACAAACTTTCAGTATTAATGGCTGCTAAAGCCACCACCATCTACACTACTAAAAAAATAATTATATTAAATTTCACAAAAAAATTCTGTGGATTTTATACGCATCATAGAAATTTGATCAAACTTTTTTTGAGTACTCTAATGAACAAAAAAAGCTTCAAGTATTAACGGCTGCTAAAGCTGCCACCATCTACACTGTTAAAAAAATGGCAATATTAAATTTCACTAAAAATGCTGTGGATTCTATACGCATCATAGAAATTGGATCAAACTTTTTTTGAGTACTTGAATACTCAACTCAAACTTTCAGTATTAACGGCTGCTAAAGCCGCCACCATCTACACTACTAAATAAATAATTATATTAAATTTCACAAAAAATTCTGTGGATTTTATACGCATTATCGAAATTTGATCAAACTTTTTTTTAGTACTCTAATGAACAAAAAAAGCTTCAAGTATTAACGGCTGCTAAAGCGGCCACCATCTACACTGTTAAAAAAATGGCAATATTAAATTTCACTAAAAATGCTGTGGATTCTATACGCATCATAGAAATTAGATCAAACTTTTTTTGAGTACTCGAATAGTCAACACAAACTTTCAGTATTAACGGCTGCTAAAGCCGCCACCATCTACACTACTAAAAAAATTATTATAATAAATTTCACAAAAAATTCTGTGGATTTTATACGTATTATAGAAATTTGATCAAACTTTTTTTGAGTACTTTAATGAACAAAAAAAGCTTCAAGTATTAACGGCTGCTAAAGCTGCCACCATCTACACTGTTAAAAAAATGGCAACATTAAATTTCACAAAAAATGCTGTGGATTTTATACGTATTATAGAAATTGGATCAAACTTTTTTTGAGTACTCGAATAATCAACATAAACTTTCAGTATTAACGGCTGCTAAAGCCGCCACCATCTACACTACTAAAAAAATAATTATATTAAATTTCACAAAAAATGCTGTGGATTCTATACGCATCATAGAAATTGGATCAAACTTTTTTTGAGTACTCGAATAATCAACACAAACTTTCAGTATTAACGGCTGCTAAAGCCGCCACCATCTACACTACAAAAAAAATAATTATATTAAATTTCACAAAAAATTCTGTGGATTTTATACGCATTATCGAAATTTGATCAAACTTTTTTTGAGTACTCTAATGAACAAAACAAATTTTCCGTATTAACGGCTGCTAAAGCCGCCACCATCTACACTGTTAAAAAAATATCGAAATATTACATTTCACAAAAAATGCTGTTTATTCTATAGGCATCATAGAAATTTGATCAAATTCTTTTTGAGTGCTCTAATGAACAAAAAAAGCTTCAAGTATTAACGGCTGCTAAAGCTGCCACCATCTACACTGTTAAAAAAA
This sequence comes from Lochmaea crataegi, assembly GCA_947563755.1. Classification (NCBI taxonomy): domain Eukaryota; kingdom Metazoa; phylum Arthropoda; class Insecta; order Coleoptera; family Chrysomelidae; genus Lochmaea; species Lochmaea crataegi. The sequence continues at coordinate 15,002,633 of OX387436.1, read as the reverse complement.
TGGCAATATTAAATTTCACAAAAAATGCTGTGGATTCTATACGCATCATAGAAATTGGATCAAACTTTTTTTGAGTACTCGAATAATCAACAAAAACTTTCAGTATTAACGGCTGCTAAAGCTGCCACCATCTACACTGTTAAAAAAATGGAAATATTAAATTTAACAAAAAATGCTGTGGATTCTATACGCATCATAGAAATTGGATCAAACTTTTTTTGAGTACTCGAATAATCAACACAAACTTTCAGTATTAATGGCTGCTAAAGCCACCACCATCTACACTACTAAAAAAATAATTATATTAAATTTCACAAAAAAATTCTGTGGATTTTATACGCATCATAGAAATTTGATCAAACTTTTTTTGAGTACTCTAATGAACAAAAAAAGCTTCAAGTATTAACGGCTGCTAAAGCTGCCACCATCTACACTGTTAAAAAAATGGCAATATTAAATTTCACTAAAAATGCTGTGGATTCTATACGCATCATAGAAATTGGATCAAACTTTTTTTGAGTACTTGAATACTCAACTCAAACTTTCAGTATTAACGGCTGCTAAAGCCGCCACCATCTACACTACTAAATAAATAATTATATTAAATTTCACAAAAAATTCTGTGGATTTTATACGCATTATCGAAATTTGATCAAACTTTTTTTTAGTACTCTAATGAACAAAAAAAGCTTCAAGTATTAACGGCTGCTAAAGCGGCCACCATCTACACTGTTAAAAAAATGGCAATATTAAATTTCACTAAAAATGCTGTGGATTCTATACGCATCATAGAAATTAGATCAAACTTTTTTTGAGTACTCGAATAGTCAACACAAACTTTCAGTATTAACGGCTGCTAAAGCCGCCACCATCTACACTACTAAAAAAATTATTATAATAAATTTCACAAAAAATTCTGTGGATTTTATACGTATTATAGAAATTTGATCAAACTTTTTTTGAGTACTTTAATGAACAAAAAAAGCTTCAAGTATTAACGGCTGCTAAAGCTGCCACCATCTACACTGTTAAAAAAATGGCAACATTAAATTTCACAAAAAATGCTGTGGATTTTATACGTATTATAGAAATTGGATCAAACTTTTTTTGAGTACTCGAATAATCAACATAAACTTTCAGTATCAACGGCTGCTAAAGCCGCCACCATCTACACTACTAAAAAAATAATTATATTAAATTTCACAAAAAATTCTGTGGATTTTATACGTATTATAGAAATTTGATCAAACTTTTTTCGAGTACTCTAATGAACAAAAAAAACTTAAGTATTAACGGCTGCTAAAGCCGCCGCCATCTACACTGCTAAAAAAAATAATTATATTAAATTTCACAAAAAATTCTGTGGATTTTATACGCATTATCGAAATTTGATCAAACTTTTTTTGAGTACTCCAATGAACAAAAAAAGCTTCAAGTATTAACGGCTGCTAAAGCTGCCATCATTTACACTGTTAAAAAAATGAAAATATTAAATTTCACAAAAAATGCTGTGGATTCTATACGCATCATAGAAATTGGATCAAACTTTTTTTGAGTACTCGAATAATCAACATAAACTTTCAGTATTAACGGCTGCTAAAGCCGCCACCATCTACACTACTAAAAAAATAATTATATTAAATTTCACAAAAAATGCTGTGGATTCTATACGCATCATAGAAATTGGATCAAACTTTTTTTGAGTACTCGAATAATCAACACAAACTTTCAGTATTAATGGCTGCTAAAGCTGCCACCATCTACACTGTTAAAAAAATGGCAATATTAAATTTCACAAAAAATGCTGTGGATTCTATACGCATCATAGAAATTGGATCAAACTTTTTTTGAGTACTCGAATAATCAACACAAACTTTCAGTATTAATGGCTGCTAAAGCCACCACCATCTACACTACTAAAAAAATAATTATATTAAATTTCACAAAAAATTCTGTGGATTTTATACGCATTATAGAAATTTGATCAAACTTTTTTTGAGTACTCTAATGAACAAAAAAAGCTTCAAGTATTAACGGCTGCTAAAGCTGCCATCATCTACACTGTTAAAAAAATGGCAATATTAAATTTAACAAAAAATGCTGTGGATTCTATACGCATCATAGGAATTGGATCAAACTTTTTTTGAGTACTCGAATAATGAACACAAACTTTCAGTATTAATGGCTGCTAAAGCCGCCACCATCTACACTACTAAAAAAATTATTATAATAAATTTCACAAAAAATTCTGTGGATTTTATACGTATTATAGAAATTTGATCAAACTTTTTTTGAGTACTTTAATGAACAAAAAAAGCTTCAAGTATTAACGGCTGCTGAAGCTGCCACCATCTACACTGTTAAAAAAATATCGAAATATTACATTTCACAAAAAATGCTGTTTATTCTATAGGCATCATAGAAATTTGATCAAACTCTTTTTGAGTACTCGAATAATCAACACAAACTTTCAGTATTAACGGCTGCTGAAGCCGCCACCATCTACACTACTAAAAAAATAATTATATTAAATTTCACAAAAAATTCTGTGGATTCTATACGCATTGTCGAAATTTGATCAAACTTTTTTTGAGTACTCTAATGAACAAAAAAAGCTTCAAGTATTAACGGCTGCTAAAGCGGCCACCATCTACACTGTTAAAAAAATGGCAATATTAAATTTCACTAAAAATGCTGTGGATTCTATACGCATCATAGAAATTAGATCAAACTTTTTTTGAGTACTCGAATAGTCAACACAAACTTTCAGTATTAACGGCTGCTAAAGCCGCCACCATCTACACTACTAAAAAAATTATTATAATAAATTTCACAAAAAATTCTGTGGATTTTATACGTATTATAGAAATTTGATCAAACTTTTTTTGAGTACTTTAATGAACAAAAAAAGCTTCAAGTATTAACGGCTGCTAAAGCTGCCACCATCTACACTGTTAAAAAAATGGCAACATTAAATTTCACAAAAAATGCTGTGGATTTTATACGTATTATAGAAATTGGATCAAACTTTTTTTGAGTACTCGAATAATCAACATAAACTTTCAGTATTAACGGCTGCTAAAGCCGCCACCATCTACACTACTAAAAAAATAATTATATTAAATTTCACAAAAAATGCTGTGGATTCTATACGCATCATAGAAATTGGATCAAACTTTTTTTGAGTACTCGAATAATCAACACAAACTTTCAGTATTAACGGCTGCTAAAGCCGCCACCATCTACACTACAAAAAAAATAATTATATTAAATTTCACAAAAAATTCTGTGGATTTTATACGCATTATCGAAATTTGATCAAACTTTTTTTGAGTACTCTAATGAACAAAACAAATTTTCCGTATTAACGGCTGCTAAAGCCGCCACCATCTACACTGTTAAAAAAATATCGAAATATTACATTTCACAAAAAATGCTGTTTATTCTATAGGCATCATAGAAATTTGATCAAATTCTTTTTGAGTGCTCTAATGAACAAAAAAAGCTTCAAGTATTAACGGCTGCTAAAGCTGCCACCATCTACACTGTTAAAAAAATGGCAATATTAAATTTCACAAAAAATGCTGTGGATTCTATACGCATCATAGAAATTGGATCAAACTTTTTTTGAGTACTCGAATAATCAACAAAAACTTTCAGTATTAACGGCTGCTAAAGCTGCCACCATCTACACTGTTAAAAAAATGGAAATATTAAATTTAACAAAAAATGCTGTGGATTCTATACGCATCATAGAAATTGGATCAAACTTTTTTTGAGTACTCGAATAATCAACACAAACTTTCAGTATTAATGGCTGCTAAAGCCACCACCATCTACACTACTAAAAAAATAATTATATTAAATTTCACAAAAAAATTCTGTGGATTTTATACGCATCATAGAAATTTGATCAAACTTTTTTTGAGTACTCTAATGAACAAAAAAAGCTTCAAGTATTAACGGCTGCTAAAGCTGCCACCATCTACACTGTTAAAAAAATGGCAATATTAAATTTCACTAAAAATGCTGTGGATTCTATACGCATCATAGAAATTGGATCAAACTTTTTTTGAGTACTTGAATACTCAACTCAAACTTTCAGTATTAACGGCTGCTAAAGCCGCCACCATCTACACTACTAAATAAATAATTATATTAAATTTCACAAAAAATTCTGTGGATTTTATACGCATTATCGAAATTTGATCAAACTTTTTTTTAGTACTCTAATGAACAAAAAAAGCTTCAAGTATTAACGGCTGCTAAAGCGGCCACCATCTACACTGTTAAAAAAATGGCAATATTAAATTTCACTAAAAATGCTGTGGATTCTATACGCATCATAGAAATTAGATCAAACTTTTTTTGAGTACTCGAATAGTCAACACAAACTTTCAGTATTAACGGCTGCTAAAGCCGCCACCATCTACACTACTAAAAAAATTATTATAATAAATTTCACAAAAAATTCTGTGGATTTTATACGTATTATAGAAATTTGATCAAACTTTTTTTGAGTACTTTAATGAACAAAAAAAGCTTCAAGTATTAACGGCTGCTAAAGCTGCCACCATCTACACTGTTAAAAAAATGGCAACATTAAATTTCACAAAAAATGCTGTGGATTTTATACGTATTATAGAAATTGGATCAAACTTTTTTTGAGTACTCGAATAATCAACATAAACTTTCAGTATCAACGGCTGCTAAAGCCGCCACCATCTACACTACTAAAAAAATAATTATATTAAATTTCACAAAAAATTCTGTGGATTTTATACGTATTATAGAAATTTGATCAAACTTTTTTCGAGTACTCTAATGAACAAAAAAAACTTAAGTATTAACGGCTGCTAAAGCCGCCGCCATCTACACTGCTAAAAAAAATAATTATATTAAATTTCACAAAAAATTCTGTGGATTTTATACGCATTATCGAAATTTGATCAAACTTTTTTTGAGTACTCCAATGAACAAAAAAAGCTTCAAGTATTAACGGCTGCTAAAGCTGCCATCATTTACACTGTTAAAAAAATGAAAATATTAAATTTCACAAAAAATGCTGTGGATTCTATACGCATCATAGAAATTGGATCAAACTTTTTTTGAGTACTCGAATAATCAACATAAACTTTCAGTATTAACGGCTGCTAAAGCCGCCACCATCTACACTACTAAAAAAATAATTATATTAAATTTCACAAAAAATGCTGTGGATTCTATACGCATCATAGAAATTGGATCAAACTTTTTTTGAGTACTCGAATAATCAACACAAACTTTCAGTATTAATGGCTGCTAAAGCTGCCACCATCTACACTGTTAAAAAAATGGCAATATTAAATTTCACAAAAAATGCTGTGGATTCTATACGCATCATAGAAATTGGATCAAACTTTTTTTGAGTACTCGAATAATCAACACAAACTTTCAGTATTAATGGCTGCTAAAGCCACCACCATCTACACTACTAAAAAAATAATTATATTAAATTTCACAAAAAATTCTGTGGATTTTATACGCATTATAGAAATTTGATCAAACTTTTTTTGAGTACTCTAATGAACAAAAAAAGCTTCAAGTATTAACGGCTGCTAAAGCTGCCATCATCTACACTGTTAAAAAAATGGCAATATTAAATTTAACAAAAAATGCTGTGGATTCTATACGCATCATAGGAATTGGATCAAACTTTTTTTGAGTACTCGAATAATGAACACAAACTTTCAGTATTAATGGCTGCTAAAGCCGCCACCATCTACACTACTAAAAAAATTATTATAATAAATTTCACAAAAAATTCTGTGGATTTTATACGTATTATAGAAATTTGATCAAACTTTTTTTGAGTACTTTAATGAACAAAAAAAGCTTCAAGTATTAACGGCTGCTGAAGCTGCCACCATCTACACTGTTAAAAAAATATCGAAATATTACATTTCACAAAAAATGCTGTTTATTCTATAGGCATCATAGAAATTTGATCAAACTCTTTTTGAGTACTCGAATAATCAACACAAACTTTCAGTATTAACGGCTGCTGAAGCCGCCACCATCTACACTACTAAAAAAATAATTATATTAAATTTCACAAAAAATTCTGTGGATTCTATACGCATTGTCGAAATTTGATCAAACTTTTTTTGAGTACTCTAATGAACAAAAAAAATTTTCAGTATTAACGGCTGCTAAAGCCGCCACCATCTACACTGTTAAAAAAATATCGAAATATTATATTTCACAAAAATGCTGTGGATTTTATACGCATCATCGAAATTAGTTCAAACTCTTTTTGAGTACTCGAATAATCAACACAAACTTTCAGTATTAATGGCTGCTAAAGCCGCCACCATCTACACTACTAAAAAAATAATTATATTAAATTTCACAAAAAATTCTGTGGATTTTATACGCATTATCGAAATTTGATCAAACTTTTTTTGAGTACTCTAATGTACAAAACAAATTTTCCGTATTACCGGCTGCTAAAGCCGCCACCATCTACACTGTTAAAAAAATATCGAAATATTATATTTCACAAAAAATGCTGTGGATTTTATACGCATCATCGAAATTAGTTCAAACTCTTTTTGAGTACTCGAATAATCAACACAAACTTTCAGTATTAATGGCAGCTAAAGCCGCCACCATCTACACTACTAAAAAAATAATTATATTAAATTTCACAAAAAATTCTGTGGATTTTATACGCATTATCGAAATTTGATCAAACTTTTTTTGAGTACTCTAATGTACAAAACAAATTTTCCGTATTACCGGCTGCTAAAGCCGCCACCATCTACACTGTTAAAAAAATATCGAAATATTACATTTCACAAAAAATGCTGTTTATTCTATAGGCATCATAGAAATTTGATCAAACTCTTTTTGAGTACTCGAATAATCAACACAAACTTTCAGTATTAACGGCTGCTGAAGCCGCCACCATCTACACTGTTAAAAAAATAACGAAATATTACATTTTACAAAAAATGCTCTGGATTTTATTCGCATCATAGAAATTTGATCAAACTCTTTTTGAATACTCGAATAATCAACACACTTTCAGTATTAACGGCTGCTAAAGCCGCCACCATCTACACTGCTAAAAACAATAATTATATTAAATTTCACAAAAAATTCTGTGGATTTTATACGTATCATAGAAATTTGATTAAACTTTTTTTGAGTACTCTAATGAACAAAACAAACTTTCAGTATCAACGGATGCTAAAGTCGCCTACACTGTTAAAAAAATAACGAAATATTACAGTTCACAAAAAATTTGGTGGATTCTATACGCAATTATTGTATTGTCAACTGTTTGTCATTAATAATTCAAATTATCCTGGTAAAATAAAAACCTCTTGTGCAATAATTATTATGAGTGATAGTGATAAGACGTTATAAAAATAAGCAAAAGACAATTCCAAAGTCATCATATATTTAAGTGACCTTCCTATTGAATTTCAGTGTAATTGTCTCCTTCTATAACTGTGCACTTACTTACCTTAGACATCTTTTATGTCTAATATATAAAATTTTTATGATCGTTTTTATTGTAAAACAAACTCCAATGAATAGTAGTTGAAGAATTTACGAATAGAAAAAAAAAATCTAGTAGATTTTTGTCGACCTTCAAAATTAGACTTGCAAAATTTCAATTCGCATTTAAATCACGTGTGAAAATAAACAGCTTACTGTTACGTAAAAAAACGCTGAGGCTTCGAAAAGATGGTCATAGCCCCTTAAATTAAAATGAGGTGATTTTGTTTTAAGTATTACTAATCAATCAATACTTCAATAGTCACTGAATAATATTGTTGTGTTTTATGTTTCATGTTTTATGTCTAGTGTTTGATATTTACACTACATTTTACAAAATAGTTTTATCCACACTTATGAGGTATATAAAGTGCCACTTGTAGATAAAACATTGTGTTGCATTCGTGTTTTAGTTGCGTTTTATCCACTTAAGAAAATTAGACCCTCGAGCTTCGCCCTCGGGTTTAAACTTTCTAAAACACTTATACAATAAATAATTATTTTTTTAAGTGAAAACTTATTTAGTCACATTGAACAATTTTTGGTAGTTATGGGAAAACTTATGGGATGGTGGTATAACCCACACTTGTCACAGTGTAACCGTCACCACTTAACCGACATCTGTCACTGTAATGCTGTGTGAGGTTAGATTGGGTTATGGGTTATCGGGTGCATTGTTTAAATTTCGATTTATTGAAACGAAAACTTCTTTATCCGTGTTGTGTAATTGTTGGTATGTATGTGTTGGCGAGTATCATAGGCGTACTATTTAATTTTTGTGTCAATTTATATGGAAAAATGTCTGTTTAATATGAAATTTTCAAAAGAAGTTGATTTTAAATTATATTCATATACCATGGGCGTGCAATTGTATTTATAAGGGATCAATTAATTTGTAAAAAATGTCTATATCATTGGAGTACTTTGAAATTTTCAGAGGAGATTAATTTATTGGTTGTAATACAATTTACCATGGGCGTACCATGTAATTTTAATCAGTGATCAATTTATTTGTAAAAAATTTTATACCGTGGACGCACAATATAATTTTTACAAGGGGTTAATTTAAAAAAATTATCTACAATAAAATTTTTATAAGTGATCGGTTAATTTGTAAAAATTTCTATATCATGGACGAACGATGAAATTTTTAAAAGGGGTTGATTTATTTGTTAAAATACCATTTACTATAAGCGTAGGAAGAAAATTTTGAAGCAAAACGAACGATACAATTTTTGTGAGGGATTCATTAATTTGTAAAAATATCCTTTTCTCATTGGCCTACGATAAAATTTTTATAAGGGATCAATTAATTTGTCGCATCTACATCGAAATGATAAGAACATTGACATTGAATTTTCCCGTTAAACTGTTGTGGATATTTTATGTACCAAGTAATAAATAATTTTCCGATGAAATGATTTTCAATCAACTTTTCACTTGGGAAATCTAAAACGTGCGGGCTACAATAAATATTTTACGTATATCTGGATATAAAATAAAAAATTACGATTTCTATTAACACCACGTGCATATAGAGTACCGAGTCTACTTTTGATCTATTTAAAAAAAAATACGCAAGGTCAATATCAAACGAAAATTTATCGATAAAACTGTTATGAAATATGTATATATGTATATCGGCAATTGAAGAGATAAATATTTTCTTAAACCTGGTATCTACTACCACAATTTGTTATTGCGAGAAAGACCGATAATAAAAAAATAGAATCGAAACAAAAACCTATAAAATGTGAGTCATGGCGCTATATTTTTGTAAAATTTGTTTTAATTTTATACACAGTGGCGTATCGGTCTTAGAAATTATCATTTATAGGATAGGATAGGATAAGATGAGATAAATATGTGATTCTAAGAGCCTCTCCATTACGACCTAGTGTGTGCCTTCCTGTTATGCTAGAGTTCCTTGTCCTTATTACTGGACTTCGAATGCGGGTAGGAAATAATTTTGAAAGTAACTAGATGAAGGGGATATTCTAAAAACCAATATAGGTTAGGCGATTTCATTTTCTTATAAAGGTTAAATTGCAAATGTCAGTGCTTTGATGCGTTCTACTTCTTATACGGAAACTATCATGCTCTAATTCTGAAAAATTAACACAAAATCCAAACCCTTTTGAAATAATACAAATGTCAATGGTCTCATAATAATATATTTATTATTAAATAATAGGTTAACCAGCTGGATCCACAATTTTCCCTTGATAGCCACTTCAAGTTAATCTTGCGCATAATCCATATGATTTATTGGACCATCGAATCAAGGTCATAATCATAGCAAGCAGTGTCTTTCCATTGGTGATTCCCAGCTTTTTAAGGTGGACCACCGTCTCCTTGGCTTCAACGTTTTAAGCCATTATCAGAGTTGAAAGCAGTGTGCAGCTTCGCAGGACTTCGACCACAAATAATCTTTCTCGCTCTTCCACAACCAACCACTTTGTTCAAGTTCCTAAATTGGTTCGTTGTTTACTGCAACTAAACTTTCTTCCTTTCCTTTCTAACTATCTAGAAGACATTCCTAATTGAACAGATCAACCAACTGTACTTTGATGCAGGGTATTTTCGTCGATAATGCCCAGCTTTTTAAATTTGGTTAGCGTGCTTTTGGCATTATTCCTTTTCTTACAACCAATCTAGAAAGAGCTTCAACGTTTTAATTTACTCTTCTAGAAGCAGTGTGAAGCTTCGTTTAGCAATACTATAACACTTACCAGAAAGATTCTTTCTCGGTCTTCCATAACCACCTTCTTTAATCAAGTGCTAAATTTGGTTTCTTGGTTATTGCAATTCCATTTTCTTCCTTTTCTTAAGACATTTTTTCTTAACTCAACGTTTTAACCACCTGGACTTTGACTCAGGTTATTTCCATCGGTGATTCCCAGCTTTTTAAGGTGGACCAGCGTCTCCTTGACTTTGTACCTTTTGTAAGAATATAGAAAGAGCTTCAACGTTTCAAGTCATTATCGGAGTTGAAAGCAGTGGGCAGCTTCGCAAGACATCGACCACAAAGAATCTTTCTCGCTCTTCCACAACCAACCACTTTGTTTAAGTTCCAAACTTGGTTCGTTGGTTACTGTAACTAAACTTTCTTCCTTTCCTTTCTAACTATCTTGAAGACAGTCTTAATTGAACAGATCAACCAACTGTACTTTGATGCAGGGTATTTTCGTCGATAATGCCCAGCTTTTTAAATTTCGTTAGCGTCCTTTTGGCATTGTCCCTTTTCTTACAACCAATATAGAAAGAGCTTCAACGTTTTAATTTACTATTGTAGCTGGAAGCAGTGTGAAGCTTCATTTAACAATGCCGTGACACCGACCAGAAAGACTCTTTCTCGGCCTTCCATAACCACCTACTTTAATCAAGTGCTAAATTTGGTTTCTTGGTTAATGCAATTCCATTTGCTTCCTTTTCTTAACTCAAAGTTTTAACCACCCGGACTTTGATTCAGAGTATTTCAATCGGTGATTCCCAGCTTTTTAAGGTGGACCAGCGTCTCCTTGGCTTTGTACTTTTTGTAAGAATATAGAAACAGCTTCAACGTTTCAACTCATTATCGGAGCTGAAAGCGGTGGGCAGCTTCGCAAGACATCGACCACAAAGAATCTTTATCGCTCTTCCACAACCAACCACTTTGTTCAAGTTCCAAAATTGGTTCGTTGTTTACTGCAACTAAACTTTCTTCCTTTCCTTTCTAACTATCTAGAAGACATTCTTGATTGAACAGATCAACCAAATGTACTTTGATGCAGGGTATTTTCGTCGATGATGCCCAACTTTTTAAATTTGGTTAGCGTCTTTTTGGCATCGTTCCTTTTCTTACAACCAATATAGAAAGAGCTTCAACGTTTTAAATTACCCTTGGAGCTAGAAGCAGTGTGAAGCTTCGTTTAGCAATACTGTGACACCGACCAGAAATACTCTTTCTCGGTCTTCCATAACCACCTACTTTAATTAAGTGCTAAATTTGGTTTCTTGGTTATTGCAATTCCATTTTCTTCCTTTTCTTAACTCAAAGTTTTAACCACCTGGTCTTTGATTCAGGGTATTTCCATCGGTGATTCCCAGCTTTTTAAGGTGACCCACCGTCTCCTTGGCTTTGTACCTTTTGTAAGATTATAGAAAAAGAGCTTCAACGTTTCAAGCCATTATCGGAGTTGAAAGCAGTGGGCAGCTTCGCAAGACATCGACCACAAAGAATCTTTCTCGCTCTTCCACAACCAACCACTTTGTTTAAGTTCCAAACTTGGTTCGTTGGTTACTGTAACTAAACTTTCTTCCTTTCCTTTCTAACTATCTTGAAGACAGTCTTAATTGAACAGATCAACCAACTGTACTTTGATGCAGGGTATTTTCGTCGATAATGCCCAGCTTTTTAAATTTCGTTAGCGTCCTTTTGGCATTGTCCCTTTTCTTACAACCAATATAGAAAGAGCTTCAACGTTTTAATTTACTATTGTAGCTGGAAGCAGTGTGAAGCTTCATTTAACAATGCCGTGACACCGACCAGAAAGACTCTTTCTCGGCCTTCCATAACCACCTACTTTAATCAAGTGCTAAATTTGGTTTCTTGGTTAATGCAATTCCATTTGCTTCCTTTTCTTAACTCAAAGTTTTAACCACCCGGACTTTGATTCAGAGTATTTCAATCGGTGATTCCCAGCTTTTTAAGGTGGACCAGCGTCTCCTTGGCTTTGTACTTTTTGTAAGAATATAGAAACAGCTTCAACGTTTCAACTCATTATCGGAGCTGAAAGCGGTGGGCAGCTTCGCAAGACATCGACCACAAAGAATCTTTATCGCTCTTCCACAACCAACCACTTTGTTCAAGTTCCAAAATTGGTTCGTTGTTTACTGCAACTAAACTTTCTTCCTTTCCTTTCTAACTATCTAGAAGACATTCTTGATTGAACAGATCAACCAAATGTACTTTGATGCAGGGTATTTTCGTCGATGATGCCCAACTTTTTAAATTTGGTTAGCGTCTTTTTGGCATCGTTCCTTTTCTTACAACCAATATAGAAAGAGCTTCAACGTTTTAAATTACCCTTGGAGCTAGAAGCAGTGTGAAGCTTCGTTTAGCAATACTGTGACACCGACCAGAAATACTCTTTCTCGGTCTTCCATAACCACCTACTTTAATTAAGTGCTAAATTTGGTTTCTTGGTTATTGCAATTCCATTTTCTTCCTTTTCTTAACTCAAAGTTTTAACCACCTGGTCTTTGATTCAGGGTATTTCCATCGGTGATTCCCAGCTTTTTAAGGTGACCCACCGTCTCCTTGGCTTTGTACCTTTTGTAAGATTATAGAAAAAGAGCTTCAACGTTTCAAGCCATTATCGGAGTTGAAAGCAGTGGGCAGCTTCGCAAGACATCGACCACAAAGAATCTTTCTCGCTCTTCCACAACCAACCACTTTGTTTAAGTTCCAAACTTGGTTCGTTGGTTACTGTAACTAAACTTTCTTCCTTTCCTTTCTAACTATCTTGAAGACAGTCTTAATTGAACAGATCAACCAACTGTACTTTGATGCAGGGTATTTTCGTCGATAATGCCCAGCTTTTTAAATTTCGTTAGCGTCCTTTTGGCATTGTCCCTTTTCTTACAACCAATATAGAAAGAGCTTCAACGTTTTAATTTACTATTGGAGCTGGAAGCAGTGTGAAGCTTCATTTAACAATGCCGTGACACCGACCAGAAAGACTCTTTCTCGGCCTTCCATAACCACCTACTTTAATCAAGTGCTAAATTTGGTTTCTTGGTTAATGCAATTCCATTTGCTTCCTTTTCTTAACTCAAAGTTTTAACCACCTGGACTTTGATTCAGAGTATTTCAATCGGTGATTCCCAGCTTTTTAAGGTGGACCAGCGTCTCCTTGGCTTTGTACTTTTTGTAAGAATATAGAAAGAGCTTCAACGTTTCAACTCATTATCGGAGTTGAAAGCGGTGGGCAGCTTCGCAAGACATCGACCACAAAGAATCTTTATCGCTCTTCCACAACCAACGACTTTGTTCAAGTTCCAAACTTGGTTCGTTGGTTACTGTAACTAAACTTTCTTCCTTTCCTTTCTAACCATCTAGAAGACATTCCTAATTGAACAGATCAACCAACTGTACTTTGATGCAGGGTATTTTCGTCGATAATGCCCAGCTTTTTAAATTTGGTTAGCGTCCTTTAGGCATTGTTTCTTTTCTTACAACCAATATAGAAAGAGCTTCAACGTTTTAATTTACTCTTGGAGCTGGAAGCAGTGTGAAGCTTCGTTTAGCAATACTGTGACACCGACCAGGAAGACTCTTTCTCGGTTTTCCATAACCACCTACTTTACTCAAGTGCTAAATTTGGTTTCTTGGTTATTGCAATTCCATTTCCTTCCGTTTCTTAACTCAAAGTTTTAACTACCTGGACTTTGATTCAGGGTATTTCCATCGGTGATTCCCAGCTTTTTAAGGTGGACCAGCGTCTCCTTGGCTTTGTACCTTTTGTAAGAATATAGAAAGAGCTTCAAAGTTTCAAGCCATTATCGGAGTTGAAAGCGGTGGGCAGCTTCGCAAGACATCGACCACAAAGAATCTTTCTCGCTCTTCCACAACCAACCACTTTGTTCAAGTTCCAAACTTGGTTCGTTGGTTACTGTAACTAAACTTTCTTCCTTTCCTTTCTAATTATCTAGAAGACAATCTTAATTGTATAGATCAACCAACTTTACTTTGGCGCAGGTTATTTTCGTCGATGATGCCCAGCTTTTTAAATTTGGTTAGCGTCCTTTTGGCATTGTTCCTTTTCTTACAACCAATATAGAAAGAGCTTCAACGTTTTAATTTACTCTTGGAGCTGGAAGCAGTGTGAAGCTTCGTTTAACAATACTGTGACACTGACCAGAAATACTCTTTCTCGGTCTTCCATAACCACTTACTTTAACCAAGTGCTAAATTTGGTTTCTTGGTTAATGCAATTCCATTTGCTTCCTTTTCTTAACTCAAAGTTTTAACCACCTGGACTTTGATTCAGAGTATTTCAATCGGTGATTCCCAGCTTTTTAAGGTGGACCAGCGTCTCCTTGGCTTTGTACTTTTTGTAAGAATATAGAAAGAGCTTCAACGTTTCAACTCATTATCGGAGTTGAAAGCGGTGGGCAGCTTCGCAAGACATCGACCACAAAGAATCTTTATCGCTCTTCCACAACCAACCACTTTGTTCAAGTTCCAAACTTGGTTCGTTGGTTACTGTAACTAAACTTTCTTCCTTTCCTTTCTAACTATCTTGAAGACAGTCTTAATTGAACAGATCAACCAACTGTACTTTGAAGCAGGGTATTTTCGTCGATGATGCCCAGCTTTTTAAATTTGCTTAGCGTCCTTTTGGCATTGTTCCTTTTCTTACAACCAATATAGAAAGAGCTTCAACGTTTTAATTTACTCTTGGAGCTGGAAGCAGTGTGAAGCTTCGTTTAGCAATACTGTGACACCGACCAGAAATACTCTTTCTCGGTCTGCCATAACCACCTACTTTAATCAAGTGCTAAATTTGGTTTCTTGGTTAATGCAATTCCATTTCCTTCCTTTTCTTAACTCAAAGTTTTAACCACCTGGTCTTTGATTCAGGGTATTTCCATCGGTGATTCCCAGCTTTTTAAGGTGGACCAGCGTCTCCTTGGCTCTGTACCTTTTTTAAGATTATAGAAAGATCTTCAACGTTAACTAGCTGGATTTCTTTGCAGGGTACACCCAGTTTTTTAAGGTTGCTGAGCAACTCCTTGGATATCGCACCTTATGTTCCAACCACTAAGGGAACGACTTTGATTATGCTTCTTGGGAAAACTGTGTCGTGGATCTCTACCACATTTACTGGTCCTTCGAGTATGTCTGAGATTTGGCTAAAAGTAGATAACCCAGTAAACATTTCCAGCTTTTATTTCACAATCCTGTCCTGGTCCTGGTTTTCTGATACACCACTGTTTTTACTACAACGTTGGGGTAATAAATCTCTAAATTTAATCTAGCACCAGTTACGATCCACAAATTTACGATTGAAGTTTAACAAACTAAAACAAATGTTGCGTAAAATTAGCTTCCATCAATAAATTTTCACGAGTAATTATTATTGATTTTGGGAAGTGATTTTTTTAAGTTAAAATAAAATTAACATCCACTATAAGATGATAAATTGTAAGCTGTCAAATTTAATGCGAGCATATTTTGTTAAGGAGGAAGAGAGAATGTTCGGTCAGAAGATTAACGTGGGGATTGTTTTTTTTTTTGAAAAAAATAAGGATGAGACGAAGTATGCAAAGTGGGAGGAAGAAAGAGAGAATGAAAATAAGCTGTAAAGATGAAATAATATTGTAACGTTTATTCTAATTTATATTTACAATTAATTTATATTTACAGATTTATATGTAATTCAGTCCTTATTTAATAATTTATCTAATACACGATGCTCGTGGCCTATTTATACTCGCGCGCCGTAATTCTAGAAGTCTCTCGACGTTCTGGCGGATGCACTGGATATTCTCGATGTTTCGTATTTTGGATGCTTCTCGAAAATTGGGCGGAGGAGCCATAGTCGTCTCATACGGGGATTTCACTGGGGGGCACTAAGTGAGCATATTAATGCAGTAGCTCGCGTAACAATATTTAATGTAATATTAGGGAGAATGTAAAAATTGATTAAAATCATGGAACAGTTATTATTCGCCAGGGGGTACTGATTTTCAATTTATATAAATTTATTTATAAATAAACAATGAAAAAAGATATGAATTGTATCCAACATTTTTAGTTTAAGTAAAAATTATAGTGCAAATTGCCTAATTGCTTCTTTATTATTTTTAATTTTTTCCATTTTTTAATTTTTTTATAAGATAGTCTATCAATTTATGTATGTCGCAATTGATGTGCTAAACAGTTGAACATTTATTATTATTAAATTTTGACCTGTCCTGTTCATTATTTAAACTGATACTTTAAAATCGCATATAATTGAATAATTTGTAGCGATACATTTTGTCCATCCTGTAAATTTAATCTCATCATCTCCTCGTGCCGCATTAATTTTTATATATCAATATTTTTCGACCTTCATTTCCTTATTTCTGTTTTTTTTTCTGACGAAAGACTATATCCCGAAAAAACTGTATATTTATCTCATTTTGTATATTTTCCAACAAATGAAAGTAGAAGTTAATTATAAATTGAAAGACAGACTAACGTCTCACATTTATTTAGAATTTATTTTTCTAGTCCACTTGCCAAAATTTTCATCTGCAATTTTTCCAAATTTTGTTTACTCCACGCACAAATGCATCTGGCGTATATACAGTTCTTAAAATTGAGAGGAAACCATGTTTTATTCTGTTTAACTCCAAGACTCCCTTCCCTCTTCTTGAATAAGGTCTCTTCTGTGTTTACAGACTCAATTCGGTTATAAAACACTATGTGAATTTACTTAATTACAGTTTCCTGTAAAAATTGTCATATATTAGTGAAGCGTGTTATCAATAAATGTCAAAGATAATAGTTTAATACAGTAGGACACAAAAACCTGGAAGTTTGAAAACGTTCAAGCCCACGATGCGCATTCGTCGTGCGGACAGACTGTCCAGGAGCAGTCAGTTGCTGTGAGAAATTCAGCGAGTAAACATCTACTTATAGTCTAGGAAAAATTGTTGATAAAATAATGCAGTTTAAATCAAGTCTCTAAGGCAAAATTTTAAATAGTCAAACACGGGAAGTTGTAGCTAATGTTATTCATTTTACCTTTAAACAAGCATAGTCCGAGCGAAGAAGGTTATCCTTTTCGTTCCGAATGCGTTCTCACTCTACGATACGCGCATGCAGTGGGAATCTCAGTTTTTGACAAATATTTTCTTATCACTAAGAAGCAACAACTACTTCTCGGGCTATATTCCCCGACAGACATTGAATTACACTTCTAAGTTAAACAGGGTTGGTATATCTTTAAGATAGAACCAACCATTTTGATTTGCGATTAGAAGGAATAACATCACTTGTAGACCCGTTTCGGAGTATTTGCGTCTCATCAGTACATCCGTCCAGAAGCTCTGAGAGCATAATCCTGGACTGGAGACAACGCTGGAACCACATCAATACATTAACCCCAGGAAATGCTAAGAATGCAGATATACCGACACCGTTTTACTTAGAAGTGTAATTCAATATCTGTCGGGGCATATAGCCCGAGCAGTAGTTGTTGCTTCTTAGTTACCGGCTCTGTTATTTGAAAAATATTTAAATTTACATGAAATTACTCTAGAATATTAGTAGACATACTATACTGAATTTAAAAGGCATAGTCGACCCGTGAAGTTATTAAAAAGGGTATAATTTATTATCTTTCGTTTTATCTCGATTTATAAATAAAATACGCTAAACGAGCTTCAGATGGTCTTAAAATATTGATAAGGGGGGGATGGAATGTAGATGTTTCGCGAATTCAATTTTTCATCTTTCCTCTCATAATGCTTAGGAATATTAATTCAAAATTGACTTCTATATGGTGTAAAATTTTCACCCGAATCGATTGTAACTTTTTTTAAGCAGTCATCTCCAAATATAATTTTTTTACATTACGTATTTCTTATTCTTTTTGGAATCATCCGTACGCGGAATTTAAAAAAAAATTGCCAGACTACGATACAACCTTTTAGTTGTCCACCCTGTTTTATTTTTATTTTTTGGGTCAAGATGGGAAACTCATGTTCGAATGGGTCATATCTAGGACCCAAACAGTGTTGGACTCATCCTACAAACCAAACTCGCCGTTACTCCCACCTCGGAGTCACTACCCTAGCATACTTCGAGACAGGCGCCGTCATCTTCTCCCTACCTATCACTCCTACCTCTCATGTCATATCGAGTCATTTCCTCCTAAGAATGCTCTCCACTACGCCACTTACCTCCATCCATTCCTCCTCCCTCAACATTATCTCCACCATGTTCTCCCAATACACCGCCTCCCCTAGTTTCCTCTCCAACTTCTTCATTATTTCCTCGTTCTTCCAGCATCTAAACACATGCCCCACATCATCCTCCACTTCACAGCTCTCGCACACTCCAGTCTCTCTTTTCCCAATCTTGTGGAGGTACCCTACTCTCGGCTCAGATCCAGTGAGCACCTGTGTCAAGAAGTAGTTCACTTCCCCGAATTTCCGGTCCATCCAATCTCTCCTACTCCCAATCGCTCCTTTTAGCGCGCCCTCATACTGCTCCCACCTTCTCTCCATTTCCTCCTCCATCCATTCCTGTACTTTTTCTCTGGTCGCTCTTCTCCAGCGTTTGCTCTTGGCCATCACGTACAATTATTGGCAACACCGCTGCTGTCAGTCCACCCACTCTCTTGTACCTCTGCACCACCCTCAGGAGTATCCCTCTCTGCAGGAGTGGCCTAACCCTCGCATTCTGCTAAAACCCCCATTCCTACCAACTTCCTCCTCAATCATATCCTTTTTTTATGGGTCTAATAATTGTAAATTTACATTAAATTACTCTAGAACGTCAGTAAACAGACTATACTGAATTTAAAAGGAGGGTCCCGCAAAAAGGGTTTAATATATTATTTATAATATAACATCGTCTCAAAGTATTGATAAAGGAAGGATCTATTATAAATGTTTTAAACAGTTTTCTTACATTCGGTATTTCTTAAATTCTTTTTGAATCATCGATATGCTCAGACGGAAAAAATTGAAACCTAAAAACCTGAATACCATTTTAGATTCTCGGAAATCTGCATTGACAATTCCATTTAATATTATTCAGCAATTTCAATGCGCACAGTTAGTTTCCTACATCTCTGATTTCATTCATAAAATGAACTTGTATGAATGAGTGAAATTACCGCAAAACATTTTGTATGGGTAGTAAGTAGTAGGTCACCTACACATTGTTGCTCGATTAGTTTTTTTTTTCACTACTAAAAAAGGATTTTCACGCCTACTTTACAATCCTTCCGTGTAATGTTGACTTTAATCGCAGATCGTTCAACATTTTGTATTGTTTTTTTTCGAAAATTTACGTTTACCAACAATATTAATGGCTTTTTTATACTCTCATACATGAAGATACAAGTTTACATCCAATAGGAATGCAGCATCCCAATAACGAATATGACTATCGGACAGATCTAAAATTAATTAAATATGAGAGCTCTCTGCAGTTTACTCATTAGTTCAATAGAGTTCCTGCATATCTCCAGATGAAATTAGAGTATAGGAGTAGAAGAAATATTGTATGAAACTCGCATTTAATCGCTACTGAGTCTCCTCGTCCGGATGGTATTTTCGAGGAGCTGGATGGCCTAGATGATAATAAAATCGCTGCTCGTAACTTTTGGCAAATTTTCTAATAGTCTCATTTACAGTATCCATTTCCAAGTCCCTGTGGAGGTCACTGTTTCTGCAATACCAAGGGGCATTAA
The DNA here is from genome assembly GCA_947563755.1 of Lochmaea crataegi. NCBI lineage: Eukaryota > Metazoa > Arthropoda > Insecta > Coleoptera > Chrysomelidae > Lochmaea > Lochmaea crataegi. The sequence goes on along the minus strand of OX387436.1, from coordinate 14,982,624 downwards.
CAATGCACCTCAGTACTTTGTTGTTTTGATATCGCTGGATAAAATATAAGCCAGCACAACCCCACATTTGGATGCCATATTTCCATACTGGCTTGATAATTCACTTGTACAGGAGTACTTTGTTGTAGATTGGCGAAATAAAATTTCTTCATAGTAGCCAATACATTTTTCTGAATTCGGCATTTAATTGCTACTTTTTTTGGCGTGAGCTTTCCAGTTGTCATATTTGACATGATTATTTCCCAATTGCAATCTCATTTAGGACATGATAACTTACAACACAAATATTTTTGACATTCGATGATTTCCCTTAAACTTTAGATCATATCTTCAGAACCCTCACTTTCTCCAGTCTAGTCTAGTTTATTCTAGTCTATTCTAGTCTATTCTAGTCTATTCTAGTCTATTCTAGTCTATTCTAGTCTATTCTAGTCTATTCTAGTCTATTCTAGTCTATTCTAGTCTATTCTAGTCTATTCTAGTCTATTCTAGTCTATTCTAGTCTATTCTAGTCTATTCTAGTCTATTCTAGTCTATTCTAGTCTATTCTAGTCTATTCTAGTCTATTCTAGTCTATTCTAGTCTATTCTAGTCTATTCTAGTCTATTCTAGTCTATTCTAGTCTATTCTAGTCTATTCTAGTCTATTCTAGTCTATTCTAGTCTATTCTAGTCTATTCTAGTCTATTCTAGTCTATTCTAGTCTATTCTAGTCTATTCTAGTCTATTCTAGTCTATTCTAGTCTATTCTAGTCTATTCTAGTCTATTCTAGTCTATTCTAGTCTATTCTAGTCTATTCTAGTCAATTCTAGTCTATTCTAGTCTATTCTAGTCTATTCTAGTCTATTCTAGTCTATTCTAGTCTATTCTAGTCTATTCTAGTCTATTCTAGTCTATTCTAGTCTATTCTAGTCTATTCTAGTCTATTCTAGTCTATTCTAGTCTATTCTAGTCTATTCTAGTCTATTCTAGTCTATTCTAGTCTATTCTAGTCTATTCTAGTCTATTCTAGTCTATTCTAGTCTATCATAGTCTATTCTAGTCTATTCTAGTCTATTCTAGTCTCTTCTAGTCTATTCTAGTCTATTCTAGTCTATTCTAGTCTATTCTAGTTTATTCTATTCTAGTCTAGTCGTCTAATTTATTCTATTCTAGTCTAGTCGTCTAGTTTAGTCTAGTCTAGTCTATTCGTCTATTCTATTTTATTCTAGTCTATTCTAGTATATTTTAGTATGTTTTAGTCTAGTCTATTCTAATTTACTCTAGTCTTTTCTAGTCTATTCTAGTTTATTCTAGTCTTTTTTAGTCTATTTTAGTCTATTCTAGTCCATTCTAGTCTATTCTAGTTTATTCCAGTCTTTTCTAGTCTATTTTAGTCTATTCTAGTCCATTCTAGTCTATTATTTTCCATTCTAGTCAGTCCTAGTCTATTCTCGTCCATGCTAGTCTAGTCTGGTCGTCTAGTTTAGTCTAGACTATTCGTCTATTCTATTTTATTCTAGTATTATGATTTTAGTATGTTTTAATCTAGTCTATTATAGTTTATTCTATTCTAGTCTAGTCGTCCAGTCTATTCTAGTCTAGTCTATTTTATTCTAGTCTATTCCAGTCTGTTCTAGTTTAGTATAAAATAAGTGAACAACAAAATAACGTGCCTGTATGTAACGAAACGGGAAATCTTATCAAGAATTTCTCAAGTATTTGATCCGCTTGGACTCTTAAGTCCATGGATCATTTGGAAAAATTCGAATGCAGAAGTTATGGTTGGAGAGAATCTCTTGGGACGAGGGTATTTCATTATATTTGCATACAGCTTGGGCAATCTTCAGCGAAGAAATTCCTTTACTGAATAGTCTAGAAATTGATAGACATGTTATTTGTGACAATCCTCAATGGATAGAGCTGCATGGTTTCGCGGATTCCAGCGATGTATTTATATCTGATCAATCGATCAACATGGCAATGTGACCATAAAATTGTTGTGCGCTAAAACGAAAGTTGCTCCGCTAAAAACAATAACCATTCCAGATTAGAGCTTTGTGGGTGTTTAGTAGTTTCAAGATTGGCAGAGCAGGTGGTTAAATCATTTAAGTTATCATTTAACGCGAAATATTTGTGGTCAGATTCGACGGTAGCACTGGGATGGTTAAAGACAGAGCCAAGTATGTTGAAACCTTTTGTGAGCAGTCGCATTGCAGAAATACAAGATATGACTTTGGCCGATTCTTGGGACCATATTTCTGGCGACATTAATCCAGCAGATATTTTGACACGTGGGATCAAATCAAGTGAAATCAAAAGTCTAAGTTTATGGTGGTTTGGCCCAAAGTTCTTGATGCACGAAAAATCATCCCGGCCCAGCACTACTGTTAAATCAATCTTTTCTAGTCTATTCTAGTCTATTCTAGTCTATTCTAGTCTATTCTAGTCTATTCTAGTCTATTCTAGTCTATTCTAGTCTATTCTAGTCTATTCTAGTCTATTCTAGTCTATTCTAGTCTATTCTAGTCTATTCTAGTCTATTATAGTCTATTATAGTCTATTCTAGTCTATTCTAGTCTATTCTAGTCTATTCTAGTCTATTCTAGTCTATTCTAGTCTATTCTAGTCTATTCTAGTCTATTCTAGTCTATTCTAGTCTATTCTAGTCTATTCTAGTCTATTCTAGTCTATTCTAGTCTATTCTAGTCTATTCTAGTCTATTCTAGTCTATTCTAGTCTATTCTAGTCTATTCTAGTCTATTCTAGTCTATTCTAGTCTATTCTAGTCTATTCTAGTCTATTCTAGTCTATTCTAGTCTATTCTAGTCTATTCTAGTCTATTCTAGTCTATTCTAGTCTATTCTAGTCTATTCTAGTCTATTCTAGTCTATTCTAGTCTATTCTAGTCTATTCTAGTCTATTCTAGTCTATTCTAGTCTATTCTAGTCTATTCTAGTCTATTCTAGTCTATTCTAGTCTATTCAAGTCTATTCAAGTCTATTCTAGTCTATTCTAGTCTATTCTGGTCCATTCTAGTCTATTCTAGTCTATTCTGGTTCATTCTAGTCTATTCTGGTTCATTCTAGTCTATTCTAGTCTATTCTGGTCCATTCTAGTCTATTCTAGTCTATTCTGGTTTATTCTAGTCTATTCTGGTTCATTCTATTCTATTGTAGTCTACCCTAGTCCATTCTAGTCTAAACTGGTTATGAGAATGAAAACGTTAGCATAACATGATGGCCAACACAATAGATCTACAAAAGACCCAACGGAGAGGCTCTAAGAAGCCTCATATCAATCTTAATATTAAGGCTTTGTAAAATAATTATTTTGGTTAGTTTCGCTGTCATTTTTTCTCTAAAATTCTATAAATATTTTCCACTGATTTTCTTTCCGTTTTGTATAATTCATAATGTTTTGTACATCTGTTACTCAAGTACTTTCTCCAAATCTTTTATCTGAGAAATAAATAATTGAATAATCTGAAAATGATGTCGAAGAAATTTATAGTACATCGTAGATACAATAATGTTCGATACAACTATGTATTTTTTTGTTCGAATATATTGACCCTTCTTATACATAAAAATATCACGGCCAAGTTTTACAACCGATTTATAGTTCCCGGGATTCATATCTTAAAATATAAACAATAATATTCTTCGTCCAAAGTATTTAAAAAGTTCATTGAAACTACATAAAGGGCTAGCTGTGTTTTATTACTTTACAGAGTGACTTTCAAAATTGAACAAAAATAAAAACTTGAACCAAGATATTTCTTTAGAATATCTTCAGAACTTTTACATTTAAATGCTTCTACTTTCTCTATTTTGTACTTTTTGCTTCAAACTCAATAAAATTCAATTAAAAAACTATTTAAATTGTTTCTAAGTAACGCATTGAATTTCTAACATTTAATTTGAATGTAGGAAATTTAATTAACACTTTTATTAATTAATATTTTTCTAGGATAAGTGAACGATTTTTTGTCATTAATATGAAAATACTGGTTTTTAATAGGACTTTATATAAATACAGCGTGATTTATGAGGAACTGTACATAATTCTAACGGCTTTCAAGAGATATAAGCTGGCATCACCCCGTATAATAGTTTTTCAGTGATTCATCGATATTGTGAATTTATCGAATTCTCACTTTGCACTATCTTACGCGCGTTTTTATAACCAAGTTATCTTCTTTAGAGACTGAAAAACAAAAATATAATATTAAAAATTAACTAATTTATTTACATTTAGAAAGCTTTGTAACTGTAAATGTTGCTTTTAGTTCGGCGCCAATTTGTAACGGTAAATGCTGTACCTCACAGGGCACCAGCTCGAAGGGCTCCGGCTAGAGACTCCTCTCAAGGGTGATTCGACCCCAAGTTTATGCTGCACAAGGATAACAGAAGGGTTGTAAAAGTTGAGGGCGCCACTACCTTTTTAACGATAAAAACTACAAAAAACTAAGGCGGAAAAGGTAGAAACGCCTTGTAAAATTTAAATAAGTTAATAATTAAAGTGACCCCGGGCGGATCTCCCTCAACTTTTATAGTTGAGGATTTAAAAAAATGAAAGATACGAGTTGAAACAAATTTATTCTGCCACAGGAAATGAACAACGGAATTTAATAGAGGAATTTGTACTTTTATAGGTACTTAGCTTAGATGAAGTGGTTTCCTGGAGAAGAAGTCAGGTCTTGATCTGAACTGATGTGTTCTGTTCTAGGGTGGTATTTTGGGGTTCTATCCTTGGCTTTATATCCTCGGGTTGTATTCTTGGGTTATATTCTTGGGGTTATATTCTAGCCTAGGGTTATATTCTTGGGTTATATCCTAGCCTAGGGGCTGTGCTTACCTAGAAGTACAGGTGGATCAGGGATATGTAGGAACTTGAATGTTATGGCACATTATGTTGGTCAGCTTTTCAGGTTAAAGAAAAGGAAGGCAGTTATTTGAAAGTCAAAAAATTTATTTAATTTACTGAAAGCTTTCCAACATTATATGTTCCATGTTAAAACAGTAAAAATAGCAATTATCGGCTGAATTAAAAAAATATACTAATGATCCGAAAGAAACTAATCATAGCAAAAAGTTATTTATTTAGTTATATGAAAAAATATCATGCTTAGGAAATATATGGAACCGGCACTGGCGTTACGAAAGAATATTTTATAGGTTAATAGTAATTTATAAAAATGTTATTTTATAATTAAAAGAGTTATTTCGCAACTGAAAAATCTTGAAAATGTTTGTATAAAAGTAAAACAGTGAATTATAAAAGAATATTTGGTTTAAAACTACCATATTAGTATAAAAGAACAGTTTATGACCACGTGTTGAATTTAATTTCGTCTATCTCTGTAAAAAAATAAAGAATGCATACGAAAATTATATTAGACAGTACTTTAGAAGAAGCTTATTAATTATAAATTATGATTTTGAACTTACCACAGCAAAATTCCTAAGATAAATACTTAAGATATGAAAGATAGCGAAAGATGATCTGCCCTCTTAGGCGGTCGATAACAAAAAGGGGTGTTTCACGTGGCGGTGTGCAAAAAAATGGAAGCGACCGTTGACAGACGTCAATTGTCTTACGGTCAGGGTAGAAGAGTTTGGGATCACAGAACTATAATTGAATGTGGCTAGTGACGAGCGCTAATTAAAAGGATTTATTCTGTAAAATCGAAACAGGTCGATAGACATGTTACAAGTTGTTCCACCGATAATTGTAATAATGGATCTTTTTGAAACTTTTGTCAATTTGTATATTCTTTCAGCAACTCCATGTTTTGACCCATTATTTTCTTGTTTCATATTTTGTATCACTTTTTTCGTAGATGGCGATAAAAACATACCAAATTTCTTTTTGTCTATTGTCTCAAATCCCTCCTCTTCACTTTCAGAACCTTAAGTAAAAAATTTTAACAATATAATATTCTTGTTTTGTACATACAACAATCTTTACTGCAGCTCACATCATTACTAGCAGATGGAACTATTTCAGGTTCTAAAACACAATATATCAACAATTAGAACCTAATTTTGTTGCATTTGTCGAATACATTTTTTCTGTATAAAAGGAGAAACATTTCCTGTCCATATTTATAAAATACATACCTATAACAATATCTTCCTCTTCGAATGGTCGCCAAAAAGCCATAATTTTGATAATTACCAATAAAATAGTCTTAGTTAATAAAATAATTCTAATCACAGAAATAGCTAACAGATATATAATTCTTATTCAGAACACAATGTCTCGTAAATAACAATAATGGACTAAGCCTACCCTGCGCGTCCCTGCGCGTCCCTGTGGACTTGCAGTTGAAGTAAATTTTTCATATACCAATCGGAAGCTGCATTACGCCAATGAGAATCAATTGTTCGGTTGTGTCATGTTTTCAGAATGAAATCAACCTGCTTCTATACAACTTCTTTGTATGTCGGTTTTTTGGTAAAAAAATATTTCTCCTTAAAGAGAAATTTCGAAAAAACACCAGTACTCCTAAAAGACCTTTCTACTTTATTAGTTATTAAACTTTTTCTTGTTCAGTTCTAATTTGTCTTTCTAAATTAGATTTAAAATTTTCTTGTTGTTCTAAATTAGATATTGGACTTTCGTGTTGTTGTTCTAAATTAGTTATTAAACTTTCTTGTTCAGTTCTAATTTGTCTTTCTAAATTAGATTTTAAATTTTCTTGTTCTAAATTAGATATTGAACTTTCTTATTGCTGTTCTAAATTAGTTATTAAACTTTCTTGTTCAGTTCTAATTTGTCTTTCTAAATTAGATTTTAAATTTTCTTGTTGTTCTAAATTAGATATTGAACTTTCTTATTGCTGTTCTAAATTAGTTATTAAACTTTCTTGTTCAGTTCTAATTTGACTTTCTAAATTAGATTTCAAGATTTCTTGTTGTTCTAAATTAGTTATTAAACTTTTTCTTGTTCAGTTCTAATTTGTCTTTCTAAATTAGATTTAAAATTTTCTTGTTGTTCTAAATTAGATATTGGACTTTCGTGTTGTTGTTCTAAATTAGTTATTAAACTTTCTTGTTCAGTTCTAATTTGTCTTTCTAAATTAGATTTTAAATTTTCTTGTTGTTCTAAATTAGATATTGAACTTTCTTATTGCTGTTCTAAATTAGTTATTAAACTTTCTTGTTCAGTTCTAATTTGTCTTTCTAAATTAGATTTTAAATTTTCTTGTTGTTCTAAATTAGATATTGAACTTTCTTATTGCTGTTCTAAATTAGTTATTAAACTTTCTTGTTCAGTTCTAATTTGACTTTCTAAATTAGATTTCAAGATTTCTTGTTGTTCTAAATTAGTTATTAAACTTTTTCTTGTTCAGTTCTAATTTGTCTTTCTAAATTAGATTTTAAATTTTCTTGTTGTTCTAAATTAGATATTGAACTTTCTTATTGCTGTTCTAAATTAGTTATTAAACTTTTTTGTTCAGTTATAATTTGTCTTTCTAAATTAGATTTCAAATTTTCGTGTTGTTCTAAATAAGATACTGAACTTTCTTGTTGTTGTTCTAAATTGGTTATTACACTTTTTCTTGTTCAGTTCTAATTTGTCTTTCTAAATTAGATTTTAAATTTTCTTGTTTTTCTAAATTAGATATTGAACTTTCTTGTTGTTGTTCTAAATTAGTTATTAAACTTTTTCTTGTTCAGTTCTAATTTGTCTTTCTAAATTAGATTTTAAATTTTCTTGTTGTTCTAAATTAGATATTGAACTTTCTTATTGCTGTTCTAAATTAGTTATTAAACTTTCTTGTTCAGTTCTAATTTGTCTTTCTAAATTAGATTTCAAGTTTTCTTGTTGTTCTAAATTAGTTATTCAACTTTTTCTTGTTCAGTTCTAATTTGTCTTTCTAAATTAGATTTTAAATTTTCTTGTTGTTCTAAATTAGATATTGAACTTTCTTATTGCTGTTCTAAATTAGTTATTAAACTTTTTTGTTCAGTTATAATTTGTCTTTCTAAATTAGATTTCAAATTTTCGTGTTGTTCTAAATAAGATACTGAACTTTCTTGTTGTTGTTCTAAATTAGTTATTAAACTTTCTTGTTCAGTTCTAATTTGTCTTTCTAAATTAGATTTCAAATTTTCTTGTTGTTCTAAATTAGATATTGAACTTTCTTATTGCTGTTCTAAATTAGTTATTAAACTTTCTTGTTCAGTTCTAATTTGTCTTTCTAAATTAGATTTTAAATTTTCTTGTTGTTCTAAATTAGATATTGAACTTTCTTATTGCTGTTCTAAATTAGTTATTAAACTTTCTTGTTCAGTTCTAATTTGTCTTTCTAAATTAGATTTTAAATTTTCTTGTTGTTCTAAATTAGATATTGAACTTTCTTATTGCTGTTCTAAATTAGTTATTAAACTTTCTTGTTCAGTTCTAATTTGTCTTTCTAAATTAGATTTTAAATTTTCTTGTTGTTCTAAATTAGATATTGAACTTTCTTATTGCTGTTCTAAATTAGTTATTAAACTTTCTTGTTCAGTTCTAATTTGACTTTCTAAATTAGATTTCAAGATTTCTTGTTGTTCTAAATTAGTTATTAAACTTTTTCTTGTTCAGTTCTAATTTGTCTTTCTAAATTAGATTTTAAATTTTCTTGTTGTTCTAAATTAGATATTGAACTTTCTTATTGCTGTTCTAAATTAGTTATTAAACTTTTTTGTTCAGTTATAATTTGTCTTTCTAAATTAGATTTCAAATTTTCGTGTTGTTCTAAATAAGATACTGAACTTTCTTGTTGTTGTTCTAAATTGGTTATTACACTTTTTCTTGTTCAGTTCTAATTTGTCTTTCTAAATTAGATTTTAAATTTTCTTGTTTTTCTAAATTAGATATTGAACTTTCTTGTTGTTGTTCTAAATTAGTTATTAAACTTTTTCTTGTTCAGTTCTAATTTGTCTTTCTAAATTAGATTTTAAATTTTCTTGTTGTTCTAAATTAGATATTGAACTTTCTTATTGCTGTTCTAAATTAGTTATTAAACTTTCTTGTTCAGTTCTAATTTGTCTTTCTAAATTAGATTTCAAGTTTTCTTGTTGTTCTAAATTAGTTATTCAACTTTTTCTTGTTCAGTTCTAATTTGTCTTTCTAAATTAGATTTTAAATTTTCTTGTTGTTCTAAATTAGATATTGAACTTTCTTATTGCTGTTCTAAATTAGTTATTAAACTTTTTTGTTCAGTTATAATTTGTCTTTCTAAATTAGATTTCAAATTTTCGTGTTGTTCTAAATAAGATACTGAACTTTCTTGTTGTTGTTCTAAATTAGTTATTAAACTTTCTTGTTCAGTTCTAATTTGTCTTTCTAAATTAGATTTCAAATTTTCTTGTTGTTCTAAATTAGATATTGAACTTTCTTGTTGTTGTTCTAAATTAGTTATTAAACTTTCTTGTTCAGTTCTAATTTGTCTCTCTAAATTAGATTTCAAATTTTCTTGTTCTTCTAAATTAGATATTGAACTTTCTTGTTGTTGTTCTAAATTAGTTATTAAACTTTCTTGTTCAGTTCTAATTTGTCTTTCTAAATTAGATTTAAAATTTTCTTGTTGTTCTAAATTAGATATTGAACTTTCTTGTTGTTGTTCTAAATTAGTTATTAAACTTTCTTGTTCAGTTCTAATTTGTCTTTCTAAATTAGATTTTAAATTTTCTTGTTTTTCTAAATTAGATATTGGACTTTCGTGTTGTTGTTCTAAATTAGTTATTAAACTTTCTTGTTCAGCTCTAATTTGTCTTTCTAAATTAGATTTCAAATTTTCTTGTTGTTCTAAATTAGATATTGAACTTTCTTGTTGTTGTTCTAAATTAGTTATTAAACTTTCTTGTTCAGTTCTAATTTGTCTTTCTAAATTAGATTTTAAATTTTCTTGTTGTTCTAAATTAGATATTGAACTTTCTTATTGCTGTTCTAAATTAGTTATTAAACTTTCTTGTTCAGTTCTAATTTGTCTTTCTAAATTAGATTTTAAATTTTCTTGTTGTTCTAAATTAGATATTGAACTTTCTTATTGCTGTTCTAAATTAGTTATTAAACTTTCTTGTTCAGTTCTAATTTGACTTTCTAAATTAGATTTCAAGATTTCTTGTTGTTCTAAATTAGTTATTAAACTTTCTTGTTCAGTTCTAATTTGTCTTTCTAAATTAGATTTTAAATTTTCTTGTTGTTCTAAATTAGATATTGAACTTTCTTATTGCTGTTCTAAATTAGTTATTAAACTTTCTTGTTCAGTTCTAATTTGACTTTCTAAATTAGATTTCAAGATTTCTTGTTGTTCTAAATTAGTTATTAAACTTTTTCTTGTTCAGTTCTAATTTGTCTTTCTAAATTAGATTTTAAATTTTCTTGTTGTTCTAAATTAGATATTGAACTTTCTTATTGCTGTTCTAAATTAGTTATTAAACTTTTTTGTTCAGTTATAATTTGTCTTTCTAAATTAGATTTCAAATTTTCGTGTTGTTCTAAATAAGATACTGAACTTTCTTGTTGTTGTTCTAAATTGGTTATTACACTTTTTCTTGTTCAGTTCTAATTTGTCTTTCTAAATTAGATTTTAAATTTTCTTGTTTTTCTAAATTAGATATTGAACTTTCTTGTTGTTGTTCTAAATTAGTTATTAAACTTTTTCTTGTTCAGTTCTAATTTGTCTTTCTAAATTAGATTTTAAATTTTCTTGTTGTTCTAAATTAGATATTGAACTTTCTTATTGCTGTTCTAAATTAGTTATTAAACTTTCTTGTTCAGTTCTAATTTGTCTTTCTAAATTAGATTTCAAGTTTTCTTGTTGTTCTAAATTAGTTATTCAACTTTTTCTTGTTCAGTTCTAATTTGTCTTTCTAAATTAGATTTTAAATTTTCTTGTTGTTCTAAATTAGATATTGAACTTTCTTATTGCTGTTCTAAATTAGTTATTAAACTTTTTTGTTCAGTTATAATTTGTCTTTCTAAATTAGATTTCAAATTTTCGTGTTGTTCTAAATAAGATACTGAACTTTCTTGTTGTTGTTCTAAATTAGTTATTAAACTTTCTTGTTCAGTTCTAATTTGTCTTTCTAAATTAGATTTCAAATTTTCTTGTTGTTCTAAATTAGATATTGAACTTTCTTGTTGTTGTTCTAAATTAGTTATTAAACTTTCTTGTTCAGTTCTAATTTGTCTCTCTAAATTAGATTTCAAATTTTCTTGTTCTTCTAAATTAGATATTGAACTTTCTTGTTGTTTTTCTAAATTAGTTATTAAACTTTCTTGTTCAGTTCTAATTTGTCTTTCTAAATTAGATTTAAAATTTTCTTGTTGTTCTAAATTAGATATTGAACTTTCTTGTTGTTGTTCTAAATTAGTTATTAAACTTTCTTGTTCAGTTCTAATTTGTCTTTCTAAATTAGATTTTAAATTTTCTTGTTTTTCTAAATTAGATATTGGACTTTCGTGTTGTTGTTCTAAATTAGTTATTAAACTTTCTTGTTCAGCTCTAATTTGTCTTTCTAAATTAGATTTCAAATTTTCTTGTTGTTCTAAATTAGATATTGAACTTTCTTGTTGTTGTTCTAAATTAGTTATTAAACTTTTTCTTGTTCAGTTCTAATTTGTCTTTCTAAATTAGATTTTAAATTTTCTTGTTGTTCTAAATTAGATATTGAACTTTCTTATTGCTGTTCTAAATTAGTTATTAAACTTTCTTGTTCAGTTCTAATTTGTCTTTCTAAATTAGATTTTAAATTTTCTTGTTGTTCTAAATTAGATATTGGACTTTCGTGTTGTTGTTCTAAATTAGTTATTAAACTTTCTTGTTCAGCTCTAATTTGTCTTTCTAAATTAGATTTCAAATTTTCTTGTTGTTCTAAATTAGATATTGAACTTTCTTATTGTTGTTCTAAATTAGTTATTAAACTTTTTCTTGTTCAGTTCTAATTTGTCTTTCTAAATTAGATTTTAAATTTTCTTGTTTTTCTAAATTAGATATTGGACTTTCGTGTTGTTGTTCTAAATTAGGTTTTAAATTTGCTTGTTGTTCTAAATTAGATATTGAACACAATATATCAACAATTAGAACCTAATTTTGTTGCATTTGTCGAATACATTTTTTCGGTATAAAAGGAGAAATATTTCCTGTCCATATTTATAAAATACATACCTATAACAATATCTTCCTCTTCGAATGGTCGCTAAAAAGCCATAATTTTGATAACTACCAATAAAATAGTCCTAATTAATAAAATAATTCTAATCACCCAAAATCTTAATCACAGAAACAGCTAACAGATATATAATTCTTATTCAGAACACAATGTCTCGTAAATAACAATAATGGACTAAGCCTACCCTGCGCGTTCCTGTATACTTGCAGTTGAAGTAAATTTTTCATATACCAATCGGAAGCTGCATTGCGCCAACCTGCTTCTATACAACTCAATTGTTCGGTTGTGTCATGTTTTCAGAATGAAATCAACCTGCTTCTATACAACTTCTTTGTATGTCGTTTTTTTGGTAAAAAATATTTCTCCTTAAGGAGAAATTTCGAAAAAACACACTTCTAACTTGAAACAATCGTACCAACCACTAACTGTGAATATTGAGCTGAAATTTTAGTCCAGTACTCCTAAAAGCCCTTTCTTCTTGGAAAAAATTCAACAATACTATAATTGAAAAGGTTTCTATTTTATAAAATCTCCTAGTAAAATACTCAGGTAAAAACGAAAATATATAGAAATAATGAATAATTATAATAATTAATTTGTTCGAATCGTTTAACCTTGTAAGGAATTTTAACGGTATGTATAGTATACGTCTAACGAAGAACTTGCTAGTCATTATACCGACAATTTTTTATATTCCAGATAGCCAATTTAACAACCTCAAAAAAATTGTTTTTAATTACCATACAGAGTGGAATAAAAATTTAAATGGAATAGGTATATTAATAAAAATAGAAAAACTCGCTTAAATCTAATAAAATCGCTTGAGTGCGTAACGGAGATAAACTATTGAAAAAAAATATTAATGTTGTCTACCACGATTTTATTAGACACTTTGTATATTAAGTTTAACTTTTTATGCCGTTTTAAGTCAATATTAACCAGAATGGAAACATCAAGTATCTTTTTTCCATTTAATGTGGGTCAGACAAGATGACAAAACGTCACAGCGAGTCAAAGAACAAGAAAAAATCACGTTCTCTGGTTCCATATACATGTTATACGAAGTGTATTAAGAGACCACCAAGATAAGTCGGTTTGGAAAAAATGAAAAAATAAGTGTATGTTAATCATACCACTTTGGGATAAGTGCGGTATTATATGGTAATCCGTAAAATACATTATTAAATAATTCAATTCGCATTGTGTATTTATCCATGTATCAGTACCGTGCTAAGCGTGTGGGATTAGGGGCCAGAAATTACAGTTCTTGAAACTTCAAATAAACTGCTCCACAAAAGTTAGAAGAGTTCACAATTATTGGATTTATGTTGGAAATTATTGACTGTTTCATTCACTTTGGTTTTGTCTGTAATATATTGAATGTTTACTTGGTTATCTGACTAGATTTTGGTTTCCAAGTTTATAAGTTCTTTTGTATTTTCCATCAGTTTTTCGTAAAAAACAAGTTCTTTTTAGGCTCTTTATGTGCGCTTAGAGCAGGTACCAAGGGACAATTACTTTTGCTGCAATTGCAATTTTTTAATGCAATATTTTGCAGTAAGTCTGGATGCGTTATCAATTTCAAATTTTAAAACGGTATTGAAAAGTATAGATGTAGAGCAACAGAACGTATATTTTAGATTTGTGATAAAAACGCCCAAGAACACCGCCAAAAATGACTGAAACTGTTTCTGTTGTTTAAAACTGCAAAAAAGGGTAAACAAACGCTTAAATAAAAGAAAAACATTAAATTTATAACATTGGTGACCAAAAATCGTAATTGGTGAAATTCCCCTTTTGTTTTTTGTGGAGCAGTTTACGTAAAATTTTATGACGTTGAGGTAACTGAGATAAATCCGACAACAGTGGAACCGTTGACAAACGTTTATTTATTTATTTTTTTCGGATCAAGTCAAACAGTGTTTGTTTGACCTCAAACTCGCCGTTACCCCCGCCACTACCTTAGCATACTTCGCGACGGGTGGCGGTCCCTCGCACACTCTCCTATCACACCGTCGTCTTCTCCCTACCTATCATGCCATATCGAGTCCTTCTCTCACCATGCTCTCCACTACGATACGACACTTACCCTCATCCATTCCTCCTATTCCCCCAACATTATCTCCACCATGTTCTCCCAATACACCGCCTCATTTAGTTGCCTCTCCAACTTCTTCAGCACTTCCTCGTTCTTCCAGCATCTAAACACATTTCCCACATCATCCTCCACTTCACACCTCTCGCACACTCCAGTCTCTCTTTTCCCAATCTTGTGGAGGTACCCTACTCTAGACCCATGTCCAGTGAGCACCTGTGTCAAGAAGTAGTTCACCTCCCCGAATTTCCTGTACATCCAATCTCTGCTACTCTAAATCGCTCCTTTTAGGGCGCCCTAATACTCTTCCCCCTTCTCTCCATTTCCGCCTCAATCCATTCCTGTACTTCCTCTCCAGCGTTTATTCTTGGCTCTAGCCATCGCGTCCAATGGTTAGGACCTTGACAGTAACGCTGCTGCCAGTCCACCCACTGTCCTGTACTCCTGCACCATCCTCAGCAGTATCCTAACCCTCGCATTCACCCCCGCTCTGCCACCCCACACCTACGCACTTCCAGTCCGAACCGCTCCGTCTTCTCCACAATCTTCCAACACTTCATCTCCGTCTTTCTTTCTATCTCCGCCTCTTCCTTTGCCGTACATACCAGACACACATCATCCGCATACACCGTAATATCACATCCCTCTTCACATAATATCCCATAAACCTCATCAAACACAAACTTCCAGAGAGTCGGTCCCTGAACCGAGCTCTGGGGCACTGCAGCCTCCGTCTCATACCTCCTCTCTCTAGAGTCTACTATAACACGCCTCGTCAGGTAGTCCTCTACTAGGTTAACCAACCCCTCCCCAATCCAAGCCTCAGCAACGAGCTCAACACCGCCCGTTTGCTGACACTGTTGAACGCGTTCCCGACGTCGGAGAACACGAGTAGGGCCAAATTTTTGTTCCTCCAGCTGCTCTCCCTAGCCCTTTACACCAAGCCCATCACCCTGCCCAGCGTCGAGATGTATGATTTCTCCTTCGCAAACCCGTTTACCCTAAAACCCCCATTCCTACCAACTTTCTCCTCAATCTTATCCTTTATTATTCCCTCCATCAATTTACCTATACTACACATCAGGCTGATGGGCCTGTAGTTCCCCGTCCGCTTCCCCTCTCTACCCGCCTTCATCAACAGTATCACCCTCGCCATCTTCCATCCTTGCGGAAACTCTTCCTCCCTCAGCACCCTGTTGAATAGTTGCCAGAAGTACTCCCCATTGTCATCCAACAGTCTCTTCATCATATCACCTCTCCGGCCATCTATCACTGTGCTTCTCCCTCCTCCTCTACTTCCCACTTCTCTACCAGCCATTATCCCCCTCATTTTCCCTACCTGACTAGTAGGTATCCTGCCGCCCACTCCTCCTTCTCCCCCTGTGAACAATTTCCCTATAATCTCCTCCCAATCTTCCTCTAGCACATCGTTCCTATTTCCACCCATCCTTTTCACCGCTATCTCATACTCCTTTCCCCATGGATTGTTTTCCAATTTTCACAGTAACTCTTCCCACTTCCCTCTTTTTTCCCTCACCACCCTACGCTCCGATTCCTTCTTCTTCTCCTTGTATCCCCCTTTTCGCTCTATCCTTCCTCTTCCTCTCAGCATCCGTCTTCGTTCTTTCTTGAACTCCCACCACAAACGTTTATAGATGCCATATTCTTACTGCAAGCTTCATGAAGATACCCCCATTCCTACCAACTTCCCCCTGAATCTTATCCTTTATTATTCCCTCCATCAATTTACCTATACCACACAGCAGGCTGATGGGCCTGTAGTTCCCAGTCCGCTTCCCCTCTCTACCCGCCTTCATCAACAGTATCACCCTCGCCATCTTCCATCCTTGCGGAAATTCTTCCTCCCTCAGCACCCTGTTGAATAGTTGCCAGAAGTACTCCCCATTGTCATCCAACAGTCTCTTCATCATATCACCTCTCCGGCCATCTATCACTGTGGTTTTCCTTAGTTTAATGCTTCTCCCTCCTCCTCTACTTCTCTACCAACCATATCCCCCTCATTTTCCCTACCTGACTAGTAGGTATCCTGCCGCCCACTCCACCTGTGAACAATTTCCCTATTATCTCCTCCCAATCTTCCTCTATCACATCGTTCCTATTTCCACCCATCCTTTTCACCGCTACCACATACTCCTTTCCCCATGGATTGTTTTCCAATTTCCCCAGTAACTCTTCCCACTTCTCTCTTTTTTCCCTCTCCACACTACGCTCCAGTTCCTTCTTCTTCTCCTTGTATCCCCCTTTTCCCTAGATTCTTCTTCTTCCCCTCAGCATCCGTCTTCGTTCTTTCTTGCACTCCCACCACAAACCATATTCTTACAGCAAGCCTCATGAAGATCTAAGAGAGATCGCAAGCTATTTTTTGGGTTCCGCTAATAGGGGGAAACGTTATTTTGACATATAAGCATGCGCACTTTCATCCGTACGGTAATAACGTTTACCGTTACGGTATTTAGGGAGAAATAATTATAAAACGTTAAATTGATATTATTGAAAGAAGAAATTATGCTGAATAAACAAGAACACCAATATTACCTTTATTATTTATACTAATAGTATAAAACTATAGTTTTAATGTCTGCGCCGGCAGGTTAATTTAGTGGTATATGAAGACAATTAAAACTCAAAATCTCACCAACGATAAATTTTAAAAAAGAAGAATGTAACGTAACAACTTTCCGTACCGTTATAAGCTATTAACGTAAGAAAATGACGTTTTCGGTAATACCGGTTGTTTTACAGTAAAAATGTCAAATTTCACAGTACAAACGTCAATGTTTGACCATTTTATTGCTTTTCATCACATAATTTTTTTTTAAATTAAAATCCCTTTTTTATACGCCACTGTTTGACTTCCAACGCGTCTTAATAAGGTTTCGGAAATGTAAATATCAGACTTAATGTATTCTTCGTTTAGTTTGTTTGATTTTTAGTTAGTCACTATGACAAAAATGGCGTTAAAGATGTCAATAATCGACTGGAGCTTACTTTAAATGGTATGAACAGAGGATATCGTTAAAACTATTTCTAGTTGAATTAATATTGGAATTTTAAAAATTGAATGAACCCCGCCGTGACGATTTTCAACAATGGAGAGATTATGAGTTGATTCTGATTAAAATACGATAGAAAAAGTATTCCTCTATACAAGTATATAACAAATAATATTAGTTGTCTAAAAAATCTTCTTGTGATGAAGTGACACCGTGGGTTATTATCAGAGGATTGACATCGGGAGCGTCTAAGAATTTTTCAATTTCACAGTCTTTCAAAATTAGTTTCTAGCAATATTCCATGTAATTTTTAGTTCAGTCTTGCACTTTGGTCTTGGTCTTGTTCATTCGGTCTTGGTCCTGGTCTTTGTCTTTGTTTTTTTGTCTTTTTGTCTTTTTGTCTTTTTGTCTTTTTGTCTTTTTGTCTTTTTGTCTTTTTGTCTTTTTGTCTTTTTGTCTTTTTGTCTTTTTGTCTTTTTGTCTTTTTGTCTTTTTGTCTTTTTGTCTTTTTGTCTTTTTGTCTTTTTGTCTTTTTGTCTTTTTGTCTTTTTGTCTTTTTGTCTTTTTGTCTTTTTGTCTTTTTGTCTTTTTGTCTTTTT